>SKCR01037488.1:0-430857 GCA_019454045.1 Zanthoxylum bungeanum | reverse complement strand
CTGAATTACCACTCTGTCCCACCACCAACCTATATGATAAAATCTGGCCTACTCGAAAGCCTTGTCCTCAAATCCTTTGACCACCAAGCCTTCTGCCTGGGAATTTGGAATAGCAACAGCGATGATGAAACGGAACATGGGAAGAATTTCTGGGAAGATTTCTCTAGTAGTGATGAAGATGTGGTAAGAGGAATGACATACAGCGGGCATTTCTACAGTGATATGGTTGAGAAGGGTAAAGAAGTGTTGACAGAAGGGAGAGAAGTGGCAGAAAATGGGGACAATACTGAAGGGGATACAGTGTTGCACCAGCTAAGGAAGACATGGGCACATGTCATCATCTGGGAATTGTTGTGTTCGTCACAGGAGCACAAGCGTGCTATGGTTGAAGCCTTCAGCAAAATAATAGTACCAGAAGGTGCTAATCCTGCAATGTTTGTAGGGTCAGTACATGAGGAAAACTTGCAGGTAATAACTTTTTATGAGGAAGAATTTCCGACAGAAGGAAGAAATCACAACAAGCCACTATTTATCAGGGCTGAAGTGATGGGCAAGAAGACATCTTGTGTAATGATAGATGATGGCTCATCTATCAATGTTTGCCCATTGAAGATTTTGGCAAGGTTGGTAATGAAGGCAACAGATCTAGATCCCTCCAATATGACTATCAAAGCTTATGATGATAGCAAGCGAGGAGTTGAGCGTACCTTTTCCACAGTAGTCAAGGTTGGCCCGATTGAGGATGAGGTTGAGTTCACAGTGCTGGATATCCCGGCCACTTTTGCTTTGTTATTAGGAAGGCCGTGGTTCCACAAGCTTGGGGGCGTGCCCTCCACTCTGCATCAAGTTATTAAGTTTCCATACGGGGGAGAGATTGTCACCATCCGAGGTGAGGTAGACAGTGCTATAACCGCTTTGGAAATATAACCTTTCACAAGGTTCCAAGTGTCAGCAAATTTTGAGGAGTGGGTGGATCCTAAGGTGGCTAGGATCATGGAGAAGATGAAGTTCGAGCTGGGTAAAGGTTCAACATTGCCAAAATTTAAGGGGCAAACTACCCGGAGAGGGTTGGGATACATGTCTGATGAGGATAAGCCGAAAGCCAAGAAGAAAGGGTTGAAGCTGATGGAATGCTTTGTGAAGGCAACGAGATATCAGGGAGAACCTGAACCGGTAGAAGTCAATGGGATTGTGGTGCCCGGGTTTGAGATATTTCAGGATGTGATAAGTGAGAAGTCACTGGCATCAGAAATTTTGAAGAAGGAAGAAGAGAAATGGGAAGAAGAGCTGATGAAGTTGGAGAACCTGACCCTCGAGGAAAAGGAGGAAGACCCCGCTGTGGGAGATGAAGCATCTGTGGAGGAAGAAGATGTTTATCTCTCTGATTTATTTGAATGTATTCCTGCATCTGCTGGCAATAAAGACAATCATTTTGCTTACTCGTCGGAGTCGCTCCCTTTCAATTTGCACAACTTGAGTATATTTTATATCAGCTCCACAAAAACAAATCCATTTAACCTTGGTACACCTGAAAGCCCCAGGGAAATTCTAATTGCAAGAGAGGTTACCCCTGAGGAGCGGGAAAAATTAGAAGAAATGTTAGCCAACTATGCCAAAGTGTTTGCTTGGTCCTATGAGTGTTGGACAGTCATGGCCCATAACATCACTATTTTTACAGATTATGGTGTTGTTGTACAAATTAACTATGTGACAAAGGAAATTGCTCTTTTATCATTTCTAATTAGATTACCAATATGTATAAATGATAGAAGGTCCATATGATTAGTTCCGGATTGAGATGATATGAGACAGTATCAATCCACGAAGGTTTAATCCTTAAATATCCCTAGTCGTAGTATTATCGAGATTGGACATCGATAATGCGAATAGACTAGTATTACACGTGTGCGCATTGTGGGAGCATAACGGCATAGTTCTCATATATTTGGGTATATGATACTCATGTAAGTGTAATAGGAGGTTATGTTTTCCGATGGTACGGAAACAGCTTCGCTCTGGATAGACCCCTCAGAATTCCATTGGTAGTATGACTATGTGTCTATGGAAGTCCGAATTAGGGTAGATGTATTTGGTCTTAACCTAAGACTTGCACCGCTAATACTTGCGACAATCAATGTACTTTGGTTTTGGTCGTCCAGGGATTTAACAGGTTCTGTGTACGCCTCTTCTGGGTATATTGAGAATCGTAGTGTATTGGGTGTGATGTCGAAACAGAAGTATCACTCCAGTCATAGTGGAGATGATGATCACGTAGGATACGGAACTGGTTCTCTTATGTACTGCAGTCATTGAGATAATATGACTAGGTCATGATTATATGATAATAGAGACTAGTTACCAGAGATCCGATATGTGCTTCGTATGGGGAAGACACATTTCCACCCCCAGGCCTTGCACGTGACATCTGATACGGGATCGTAATACGCAATACTACATATACTACGCCTGATATAGATCACATATTCCAGTAAGAATATACTATGTCTTGTAAATCGGTAAAAACGTAGTACTAGGTACGTACGTGTTCGGATAGTCCGACGATCGAATTTACTGCCAACATATCCGGGGATCTCATGGGTCACTTCCCGAAGATTCACCGATGATGTATGAATCGCACTTTATTAATCTGGGATTAATTAGTAGAGAGAGAAAATTAATCTGGGATTAATTACGGAGATATTTTATCTGGGATAAAATATAAATTAAAGAGAGAGAACAATTAATTTGGAATTAATCGATAAAATAATATATTCGATATATTATACGAAATTGGATTTCGACGCGGAATTAAAATTAGATTTTAATTCGGGTGAACGAGTTAATTTAGAATTAATTCGTTAGCGACGTGAATAGTGATTTTGCTAGGCATAATTATTTAATTACGTCGCAACGGAAAATTCGTTAATTTGGAATTAGCGAACCTGAGCCCGGGAGTGTTTGCGGGCGCACTCGCTTTGCAAATTTAAGTGCGGCCCACAAGTCACATCAAGCGTCAAACCACTAGTCACATCAAGCGTCAAATCACTTGTCACTTTGAGTGATGTGATGTCTAGTCAATTTTGATGTGAATAGTGATGGAAGTTGATGGAGGTGGTTATTGGCATAAATGTCTTGACTTTTTGAAAGAAATATTTGGTATTTGATTTTTAGAAAATCAATTACAATTTTAAGACAACCAACACATCTTCATCTCTCTCATCTCTCACGCCCAAGGGGCTGTTTTCCTTCTTCTGTTATTTTCTGTCATTTACGAGACAAGAAGGAGAAGCAAGGAAATATTTGCGACAAATTTTTTCGGAGTGCTAGCACACTTTCGGGGTCTTGTGAAGGTGATATGGAAAATGACTTGTGAGCATGGAATTACAACACAAAGCTTGGAGCTTGGTGGATCACCATGGCCGAATTTTGGAGGAGCACAAATAGCCCACTACCGTGAGCATCATGGAGGAGGAAAATATTTTTTTTTGTGTTCATCGCATCGCTCAACCGATCATTGTAAGTATTCCGCAACTTCTTTGAGTATTCGCATATGAGTTTCATAGCTTGAATTGATCCTTGGGACTTAATTAGAAACCCAACAATGGTATCTTGAGCCATTTTGAGCATGAAACTTGGTTAGGTAAAATTTGGGCAAAATTGATTTGAGCATGTTTGAGTGAAATTGGTTGTTTGAGTATGCTTAAATTATGATAACATGGTGTTATGCATTGTCAATTTGATAAAAATCGAATTGGATAATTTTTCCCCAAAATCGTAGGCTTGGCCGAATGGTTGTCTTCCTCTAAAGTCATGGTAATTTTTGTTTCTTTGATCATTGGATGACTTGAAACAATTGGGTAATGTCAATTTAAGATTCAATTGGATTGGATTTACAATTGGACACAAAAACCGTAAATGCCGTGAGTTATAGCATGTATAATGATTTGATTTTTTGATTCAATTGTGTTGGACATTAGTTGATGATAATGAGCATAATTAATTGTACAAATTGGTGTTTTGGAAATGTTAATTTGGGAAATTTATTATTGCATACACTTTAGGTTAATTAAGTTATGAAATTTGGAATTTGGTAATTTAATTAATTGGGCATATTTTGGAAATTAGGCTTGAAAAGTTATAATTGGGCTTAATGGGCTTGGTTGTACCAAGATTGGTTTAGGCTAAATTGGTTGGATCCAATTGGGCCCAAAACCATATCCATAAAGTCCAATTATGACTTAATGGACCTTTAATTTTAATTGGGCCTAATGGGCCAAAATTGGTTTCTTGGAAAATAAGTGTGATTCATTAAATGGGCTTTGGTATTTGGGTTTGACCCATATTGACCAAAAGTCCATGCCTTAAGAAATTAATTAAAAGCCTATTAGACTTTAATTAAATTAACATCGGATGTTAATTGGGCTTTAAGACCCGTAAAGATTAGATTTAGAATCTAAGTCGCTAAAGGTTCGTTAATAAAGTGTAATATTTAATTTGGAATTAAATATAGAATTAGAATTAAATACAAATTGAATTGGATTTAATGTTGTAGTTTAATATAATTCAAGAATTCGTACTTTGAGTACTTATTCGTAAAACGAGTTGGACTCGCACAAAATCAAATCGTTGTTTGAACATTGGATGGTCATTAATATTCAAATTAATTAATTGGATTAGATTGATTGATAACATGCTTGTGTGAATACATGGTTGCGATGTATGAATAATGTATATCAGATAGATATTAGATGGGTAAGGGCAATTTTGGAAATTGTTGTAATAAATTTAGAATTTATTAATTGGACCTGCGTGTCCAGCCTATTACCTCTTGACTCTGTGTATTTCTCTTCTCACCTATTCCCCTCAATGTAAATGAGGTTTCTTTAGAAGTGTTATGTAATTGGGTATAAGTAATACTTATGCTAGCGGGAGAGAGGAGAAATAGAGATTTGTTCTAGGAACAATGTTTAAGTATCCATCCGTATATCATTATTATATTTATTTATATGCGCCTTATGATGTGTTTAGAATGCATGTTTAAGGGTGTATGATGATGAGACCTTAACAAAGATAATTAATTGGTTGCCAATTACACGCGAAAAACCCTCACTATATATTAAGCGTTTTTCCTTCCATTGAGTGATTCTTACTTAAGATCCAAGACTGGCAATGGTTTGTTGGCCAAAGCCAAGACCTTTGTCCGTCGCGGATGTCTTTGAATCATGAAGGCTTTGTTCCATATTGGTGTCTTGTCCAAGTTCCGATTTGTTGGCCAAACTCAAGATCACTTCTTGTCCATCGACATTGATTACGAAGCTTTCCAACGTCAATGGGTTCCGCTTAACTGGGATCACTAAGTTTGTTGTGCCAAAGCCAAGGCTTAGTTGATTCAGAGGAAAAAGGTTAGGCAATATATTGGATATATTGGCATATATAAGATATATGTTTCGGACTTGGATGTCCACCTACCGGATCTAGGAATTTGATGGGATCCAATTGATCTTAGAGATCTACCTAGTTAATTATCATACAATTTGTTGGCCAAAGTCAAGATTGTGTGTTATTTAACGGGATCCTAGCCCACTAGGAAACAAGGTTTCCCGAGTACTCAACAGAGGGTTAGAGGCTCGCCAAAAAATACAATTTGTTGGCCAAAGTCAAGATTGCAATATTCGTTTAGTTACTTGCCATACGCGCTCATTTCAAATATTTCGTCAAATAAATTAATATATTAGTTGGACTAATATTTAATGTTGTTTTAATAAAACAGTTGGACTGTATTCAAACTATTTCAATTAACAGTTGATTTTATAATTGGATTATAGTAATCAATATAATTGAATTAACCAATTAAATTATAGTTGATTATATAGTTGGACTATAGTAATCATTATAATAAATTGTACCTCAAATCGTTGATTAAATAGTTGGACTATTAGAATCAAGATAAATTGAAAGATTAGTGTTTAAAACATAATCCTGGGTGAAAATATATTTAAACGACTTTAATTTTCAAATTGGGAATAAGACTTCAGGATAGTCCTGAAAACTAAGAAGTTACTTTATTTGATAAAAAAACATCTTAGGCCTAAGCCTAGAGTTAAGCAAATAGTAGAGCATGATCTTTGGAAGATTCATGTGATGATAAGTTTAGTGCTTAATCCATTATGCTTGCCGCAAAGACTCCTTAATTTCTTAGTCATAACTAAGGATTAGATCCTTATAGTATGATATTGAAATTGAAGGATCTTCATAGATCTATAATTAGATCTTAGAAGAATAAATTACAATAGTAAACTCTTGGAGAGTTAATGTCTATACTCAAGGATATAATGTTGGACAATTATGACCCATAGCGTCACTATTTGTACAGATCATGGTGTAGTTGTACAAATTAACTATGTGACAAAGGAGATTGCACTCTTATCATTTGTGATTAGATCACCAAGATATATAAATGATAGGAGGTCCCTGTGATTTGTTCATGGATTGAGAATGATATGAGACAGTATCAATCCACGAAGGATAAATCATTAAATATCCCTAGTCAGAGTATTTATCGAGATTGGACATCGATGAATACGTAAAAGACTAGTATTACACTTGTGCGCGTTGTGAGGGCACAACGGCATAGTTCTCATATATTTGAGTATAGGATACTCATGCAAGTGTAATAGGAGGTTGTGTTTTACCGATGGTACGGGAAACAGCTTCGCTCTGGATAAGACCCCCTCAGAATTCCATTAGTAGTATGACTTTGTGTCTATGGAAGTCCGAAATCAGGGTAGGTGTATTTGGTCTTAACCTGAGAATTGCACCGCTAATACTTACGACAATCAATATACTTTGGTTGCGGTCGTCCAGGGCTTTAACAGGTTCTGTGTACGCCAATGCTGGGTATATTGAGAATTATAGTGTGTTGGGTGTGATGTCAAGACGGAAGTGTCACTCCAGTCATATGGAGTTGATGATCGCACAGGGATACATAACTGGTTCCCTAAAAAGGTTGCAACCGTCGGGATAATATGACTTGGTCATGATTATCCGATATTAAAGAGACTAGTTGCTCGTAATCCGATATATGCTTCATACGGGGCAGACACTGTACCAGCCCCAGGCCTTGCATGTGATCATCTGATACTGGACAGAAATATGCAATACTACGTATACTACGCCTGATATAGATCCTTTATTCCAGTAAGGATATTTCCAGAGAATTGGGTAGGCATGACGCTTTGCTAGAAGCCAACCTTGTCTTGTAAATCAGTATAAACGTAGTACAAGGTACTTACGTGTTCGGATAGTCCGACGACCGAATTTACTGCCAACATATCCGGGGATCTCATGGGTCGCTTCCCAAAGATTCACCGATGACGTATGACTCGCACTTTTAATTAATCTGGGATTAATAAGATGAGAGAGAAAATTAATCTGGGATTAATTGCGGAGATATTTTATCTGGGATAAAATATCATTTAAAGAGAGAGAACGATTAATTTGGAATTAATCGATAAATTAATATATTTGATATATTAAACGAAATTGGATTTCGACGCGGAATTGAAATTAGATTTTAATTCGGGTGAACAATTTAATTTAGAATTAATTCGTTAGCGACGTGAATAGTGACTTCACTAGGCGTAATCATTTAATTGCGTCGCAAAGGAAAATTCGTTAATTTGGAATTAGCGAACCCTAGCCCGGGATTATTTTCGAGCGCATTCGTATTTCGAATTCGAGTGCGGCACGCAAGTCAAATCAAACGTCAAATCATTAGTCGCATCAAGCGTCAAATCACATGTCACTTTGAGTGATGTGACAATTTGATTGATTGATGTGATTGATTGATTGATTGATGTGGTGGTTGAAAGCTTTAATTGTTTGACTTTTTAAAGCAAATATTTGGTATATGTTTTTTTAAAATGATTTACCAAATACCATTAACACATTTATCTCTCTCTCTCCTCTCCATTCTCTTCTTCATCTTCACGCCCTTGGGGCAATTTCATGGTTTCTGGTTTGTAAAAACCTTGAGCTAGAGGGAAGCAAGTGTGGATTTTTGTGGCAAAAATCAAGTGAGCTATCACTCCGAGAGACATGCGAAGGTGATAGGGAAGTCCACCCATGAGCCAGGAAATATTTGACGAAGCTTGGAGCTTGTTCAAGGACCTCCAATGGCTGAAAATGAGGAGCAAAATGCAGCCCACTACCGCACAAACCAGTGAGTAGTTTTGTTGCCTACTGCGTCACTCAACCGATCGATGTGAGTATTCTGCAACTCCTCGTATGTATTCACATGTGTTTCATGCTTGTTTATTGATCTTGGGATGCTTAGAATCTCCAACAAATGGTATCATGAGCAAGGAAAATCATGAAATTGGTTTAGGGTTAAAATTTGGGTAAATTAATTTTGAGCATGTTTAAATGAAATTGGATGATTTTATATGCTTAATTGATGTTGAATTGAAGATTGATTGGATCAATTTCAAGAAAATTGGATTGGATCATTTTTCCCCAAATTGTTGAGGCTTGGCCGAATACTATGCCCTAAATATGTCTTGGGATTTTTTTGATTTTTGATCATTAGATGTGTTGGAAATCATTCG
The DNA here is from genome assembly GCA_019454045.1 of Zanthoxylum bungeanum. Taxonomy (NCBI): domain Eukaryota; kingdom Viridiplantae; phylum Streptophyta; class Magnoliopsida; order Sapindales; family Rutaceae; genus Zanthoxylum; species Zanthoxylum bungeanum. The sequence continues at coordinate 422,251 of SKCR01037488.1, read as the reverse complement.
GGAATATGATTTAATGTCGATTGTGGAATTAATTGGATTGAAACCAAATCAGATATAATTTCCCCACAAATGCCGAGACATTGAGCATGTAAAATTGGGTTTGATTTTAATTAGATTGTGTTGGACATGATTTAATATTAATGAGCATGATTAATTGTACAAATTTGGTGTTTTGGAAATATTGATTTGGGTAATTAATAATTCTATGCACTTTACGTAATTAAATTGGGAATTTGGAATTTGGCAATTTAATTGAATTGGGCTAATTTTGGAAATTGGGCTTGAAATGTTGTTATTGGGCTTATTGGGATTAGTTGTACTAAGTTGGGTTTAGGCAAAATTGGTTGGATCCAATTGGGCCCAAAACCGCCTCCATAAAGCCAAATGCGACAAATGGACCTTTAAAGTTTAATTGGGCCTAATGGGCCAAAATTGATTTCTGGGCTTATGGGTAACTCCCGGATTGGATTTTTGTTATTCGGTTTGACCCGAGTTGACCAAAAGTCCACGCCTCAAGAAATTAATTAAAAGCCCATTGGAATTTAATTAAATTGACGTTGGACGTTAATCGGGCTTTGAGACCCGTAACGAATAAATTTGGAATTTAAATCGTAAAGGTTCGTAAATAAAGTGTGATATTTAATTTGGAATTAAATAGCGAATTAGAATTGAATGCATATTAAATTGGATTTAATAATGTAGTTTAATTTAATTCAAGAATTCGTACTTTGAGTACTTATTCGCAAAAACGAGTTTGACTCGAGAAAAATCAAATCGTTGTTTGAACATTGGATGGTCACTAATTATCAGATTAATTAATTTGATTAGATTGATTGATAACATGCTTGTGTGAATACATGGTTGCGATGCATGAATAATGTATATCGGATGGATATTAGATGGGTTGGACAATTTTACAAATTGTTGTAAAAAATTTGATTTATTAAATTGGACCTGCGTGTCCAGCCTTATTACCTCCTTATTCTTTGTATTCTCTTCTCACCTATTCCCCTCAATGTAAATGAGGTTTCTTTAAAAGTGTAGTGTAACGGGTAGAAGAAATATTTGTGCTAGCGGGAGAGAGAAAATGAGAGATTTGATCTAGGATCAATTGTGTAAAGTATCCATCGGCATATCATTATTACTTTATTTATACGCGCTTTATTATGTGTTTAAAATGCATGTTTAAGGGTGTATGATGATGAGACCTTAACAAAGATAATAAATTGGTTGCCAATTTGCACGCGAAAAACCCTCAAACAATATTAAACGTCTTTCCTTCCATTGAGTGATTCTCACTCAAGATCCGAGACTGGCATTGGCTTGTTTGCCAAAGTCAAGGCCTTTGTCCGTCGAGGATGTGTTTGAATCACGAGAGCTTTGTTCCATATTGGTGTCTTGTCCAAGTTGTGGTTTGTTGGCCAAAGTCAAGACCACTTCTTGTCCAACGACATTGATTACGAAGCTTTCCATGGTCAATGGGTCGCGCTTAACTGGGATCACTAAGTTTGTTGTGCCAAAACCAAGGCTTAGTTGATACAGAGGAAAAGGTTAGGTGATACATTGGATGTATTGGTATATATAAGATATATGTTTCGGACTTGGATGTCTCCCTACCGGATCTAGGAATTCGATTGGATCCAATCGATCTTAGAGATCTACCTAGTTAATTATCATACAATTTGTTGGCCAAAGTCAAGATTGTGTGATATTTAACGGGATCATAGCCTACTAGGAAACACGATTTCCCGAGTACTCGACAGAGGGTTAGAGGCTCGCCGAAAAATAGTGGGAGGCAAGAATTGAATTTGCAATATTCATTTAATTACTTGCCATACGCGCTCAAACAAATATCAATTCATCATATAAATTAAATGTTAGTTGGACTAATATTTAAATGTTGTTTTAATAAATAGTTGGACTATATTCAAACTATTCATTTATAGTTGATTTTATAATTGGATTATAGTAATCAATATAATTGATTTTAATTTATTAAATTATAGTTGATTAAATAGTTGGACTATTGTAATCATTATAATAAATAGTACCGAAATCGTTGATTATATAGTTGGACTATTAAAATCAAGATATAATTGAAAGATTGACATTTAAAACATAATCCTGGGGAAAATATATTAAAATGGTTTAATTTTCAAATTGGGAATAATTTCAGGATGGTCCTGGAAATTAATAAGTTACTTTATTTGATAAAATAACATATTAGGCCTAAGCCCGGAGTTGAGCAATTAGTAGAGCATGATCTTTGGAAGATTCATGTAATGATAACTTTAGTGCTTAATCCATTAAGCTTGTCGCAGTAGACTCCTTAATTTATGAATCAGAACTAAGGATTAGATCCTTAAAGTATGATAATGAAATTGAAGGATCTTCAAAGAATCTATCCTTAGATTTTAGAAGTACTAATATTGCAATAGTAAACTCTTGGAGAGTTAATGACTATTCTCAAGGAGACAGAGTCAAAGTTTGCAATAAGGCAAGTAGCGCAAGGTGCACCTTATATCGATATTCTAGAAGGCCAAGGCTAGGCCGAATGCTTATGAGTGTGGAAAAGGGCAAATGCAAAATCATTATAGTCTTCTGGGAAGATAAAGGACATATCCCAAAATGTCTGCTTAAATTGTGGCAAACGGGATCGCGGAAGCGTGACTGCCGTTTGGACAAAGCAGACATGAAGGAATTGAAGACGAGAAAGGCTTTGACTTCAAATATGTTTGTCATAAATATAATCACTACTAGTATTAAAATTATATTTTAGATACTTAGTGTGATATATATGTATTGATGTTCAGAATCTGTTTTGAACAGGATACTGACATCAATTGAGATTTTATCTGCGAATTGGAAACGAGACGAAAGTCGCTGTTTCAACCGTAGATACCTAAGTTTAGGAACTACCTTTCGGGTGTGTACCTAAAATAGGGAACTGTTATAATGTAACTAGTTTGACTAGATACATTATCTCTATATCAGTGTTTAACCCGCTACGGGTAAACCTTTATATTCTAGAACACTAAAGTGTTTCATTATATAAAGATGATATTTAGATAAACACATTAGATGTGAATAACAAAATTTATATTTTGAATATAAATAAATCTCAAATATATAACATGACAAACTAACAGTTCAAACTAATTTGATCAGAAGAAACTGATGTGGCATTGTTGTCTGGGACACAATCAAACAAGACTCGTATATCCACACTTTCGAAGAGTGGGTACTTTGACTGATTTGATTCTACTCAAATAAAGTCTACGAATCTAGTTTATTGGGCAATGTGCCTATAACACTATTTACTTGGTAAAAGTGTAAAAGCCACTGATTTGTAAGCCCTAGTTCATAGTGAAGCAAGTGGGCCCATGTCTGGCTAGGCTAGATGTGGATATGAATATTTCATGACCTTTACGGATGTGGCATCGCGTTATGGTTATGTGTCTCTTTTGAAACACAAATCGGAAACTTTTATAGTTTCGACACGAAATAGACAAACAGATCGGCTAAAGTATTAAACTGTCACGGTAAGACCATAATGGAAAATACTTAAGCAATAAGTTTCTAGTATACTTAAAAGAGTATAGAATTCTTTCAATGAGGACTCCTCCCGAAACACGTCAAAGTGACGGTGTGTCCGAACTGAGTAACCGAATTTTGTTGGACATGATAAGTTTAATCATGAGTCGCTCTGAGCTACCATTTCCTTCAACGGATACACATAAACAGTGTAGAACTTATTTTGAATAGGTTCCATAAAATCTATTTGACATATATCATATTAGATATGAACGAGAAAGAAACCGAGTTTCTCATTCCTGAAAATTTGGGTTTGCTAGGCATATGTATGGATGATACCAAACTAATACCCAAATTGGATAAGTGCCAATTGTAGGTTATCCTAGGGATACCATAAGTATTGTACTTATACATCTCACCAGAGAACAATTAGATTGTTGCTCACCATGCGGTTTTCCTGAGAGGAATACCGATATGCAGTGGTAAGTGGGAGGATAGTAAAACTCGATGAAAATCGGAGTAATACTATTCCAGGCACCGAGTCATAATGGAACACAAATAGTTCATCAAGGATGAAACTATATCATTAATCTTCGAATACACAAGAACCACGTAGTTCAGAGAGAGTCAGAAAACAACATGGGGTATGGGTTTCTGATCTCACCTCATAAAGTGACCGGCGTAAACACACACGTATAACGCAAGCGCACGTATCGTTCAAGTAGTATAAAAATATCGATCCCACGAGGACTTAATATCTAAACTATTAATTTTATGAGGTCAAATGATTACTGGTATCTAACAAGTTGTTGGATTGATTTGAAATGGTGACGATTCTAAATTTAAAAACAAGTAAATAAAATTGTTCGAAAGTAGATTTAAGAAAATTCAATATTAAAAACTATCTAGGGTTGTGATTTCTTCCAATATCATTTAAAAGATGAAGTGATTATTTTATGTTTGTGTAATAAATCAGTTTACTAACCTGGAACACTAAATTATGCAAAAGCCTCTGTCGATGGTCAGACGCAAATACCCAGTTTAACCCAATTGAACCATATGTCTTTGTCAACCAAATTATCTGGATTCATTAAGTTTAAGTTCCAATTATAGCTACCCCCGCCCGACAGGTATATGTCTATCTTGTAAGGAAATCTATTAAAGGGTTATCTATCCTCAAGGAAGATCGTGGGCTATTAAGTCTAAGGCTGAAACCTAAAATCCCTATGTCTAGTTCATTTTAGATTTACCACATCAATCTTATTTGTGATCAGACAACAAGAAGCATTAAGCTTAAGACTTAATAAGTAAACCTTTAAATTACCCAAACTATAAAATAACCATTATAAACCGGTGATATTAAAAGTCATCACAACCCCAGATAACTAATTTAGTTACAACACATAACTAGGGCTAGTAAAATCTTGAAAATAAAAGACATAAAGTAAAAATACGGTAAAGTAAATACTGAAAGTAAATTACAATAAAATAAAATGCTAAAGTAAAAGGAATTACTTTTACTACTACTAATTTAGATTTCTCCCATAATATAATATATAAACTTGTGATAACATTACCAATCAGCCATATAGGCGGTATCCTGATTAAGTCAAATTAAGTCCAACCAGCCATTAAGGCGGTAAAAAGATTTGTCCATGAACCTGCCATATAGGCGGTAAGAAAGTTTAATTACCAACCGACCATTCTGGCGGTATCCTTGATTAGTCAAGTTTAAACAAGATTAAAATGAATTACCAACCGACCAACCTGGCGGTATCCTTTTTAAGTCAATATTTTAAATAGTGAATATATTATATTTAAGGGAGATTAATCTAAATAGCAATAGTAAAAGAATTACCTTTCACCCTAGCTGGGGAAGTTACCTCCTCATGGTAAATAGTAAAAACTGTAAAAAGTAAAAAAGTAAATTACTATTATTACAAAACGTAATTAAAATTAATTACAAAACTAAAAAAACTAAAAATTAAAAGAAACTAGAGAGAGAAACTCCCTCTTTACATCAAAGAGATGAGAGAGAGTGGTACAACTGAAACTGGAATTTCGCGCTCTATTTATAGGGGTCAGTAGGGGTCGCGCGTCACGACGCCCAGCTCGCGTCGCGATGCCAGTTATGTCGGTTGCAGATTCTAGATAAGGTGATAAGGTGACAAGTGGCAAGGTGGTTGGGGCTCAATTATTGTTACACGTGGCGGCTTCTGATTGGTCGGTTAGATTCTTATCCGCCACGTGTCAGATAAGGATTAGATAGCCAATAATTGATGCTGATGTGGCGCTGACGTGGCGGTGACATGGCGGTGACGTGGCGACACGTGGGAAGGGACTGTCGGCACCATAGAATTGCGACACGTGGCACTTCCTAATTGGCTGATGATGATGTGGCGGTGAGGTGGCATGTTGACTTGGTCAACCTGGTGATGTGGCTGACGATGTGGCAATGACGTGGAGTGACATGTGGCGACATATGGCGATGGTGACTGTCGGCACCGTAGGATGCTGACACATGGCACGACGCATGTTAGCAGATCGGCTGTGATGGTGACACGTGGCACGGAGCATTTTAGCAAAGTAAAACTTTTCTCAGATTCTGATTTGTGGACCCAGCACACGTTAGCACTGTTCGGCGAACATTAGGTGTCGCGACACGGAAGGTCTTGGCGTCGTGACGCGTGAAATTACCAAAATGCCATTTTCGTCCAATTTTCAATATTTTGGCCCAAATCACCTCCAGAGTGTCCTGAAACTTTATTTATCTACAAAAGAACACAAAACACATCAAAATATTCACAAGACTCAAGAAACTATACAAAATATTAGGTTAAATGAGTGGGAAATAGTGATAGATTTACCACTCATCATAAAGATGTCTATCTTATTGAGGTATACCAACTGACTACGTATGAGGAAATGATACAAGGTATCGACTACCTATTATGGAAAAGTGCCATGAATCCGAAATGGATTCCATGTATATCAACTATGTTTGGAGACTAGTTGATGTACCACAAGGCATTGTGCCTATTGGTACTATATAAGTCTTCGAGGAAGACATACATGGAAGGCAACATACCAACGTACAAAGCTAGGCTTGTAGCGGAAAGGTATCGTTATCAACATTGTGTTGATTACGATTCGACCTTTTGACTGTTGCCATGGTAAATCCATTTGGATAATGCTTGCTAAAGCTGCATGTTTCATGTATGAAATATGATAGCTTAACGGGAAAATCGCTTTCCTAAAATGGAAACCTTTTGGAGGATGTTTACAACATCTTTTCGATTTTGTCGTACCAAAACTAGCAAACAAGGTTTGCGAGTTAATCGATCCATGTTTGGATTGAAGCAAGCATAAGGTTCTTGGAATTATCATTTTGATGTAATCATAATAAATTATGATTTGATTCAAAACGAAAATGATTCTTGTGTATATAAGGAGGTTAGTGGGAGCGCACTGACAGATGATGTCCTGTAAAATAATGATAATATACATCATTTCTTGGAAATGATATTCCCATAATAACTATCGGTGAAAGCTTGGCTTTCGATAAAACTCTCCGAGAAATCATACATTGAAAAATGTACGCTACCTGATGTCTCATACGCTTTGAGCATATAAAGTCACAAACAGGCCAATCCAAGTGATAGTCACTAGATTGATGTTAAGAACATCCGTTAGTATCTTAGAGAACTAAGGATGCTGTCTTAGTCTATGGAGATGGAGAACTTGAAGTGACTGGGATCACTGTAGCAAGTTTCCTAACCGATAAGACGACTAAAAGTCGCAAACGGTACTATACAGTTTGAATAACGGTACAATGAGATGGAAATCTTCCAAGCAAGATACTGTTACCGTATAAACAACAAATGCGGGTTATTGCTGCAGTTGAGGCGGCAATAGAAGCTATTTGGGTCGATAATAAATCTAATTAGATTAGATATAATTCTGTTAGCAGCTGAGCTAGGATGCAGCACAGGCTAAAGAATTAACGGTCTCATCAACGATCCAGATATATACTTCGATATTCATCTGATTCTTTCGGATCATACATCGTGGCGATGTGATGATCGTATAACTCGCATAGTACGGGTGTAAAACACTCGAGTGACTGGCTATAGGCCAAGTGGTAGATTGTTGGACAATTATAACCAATAACATCACTATCTGTACAGATCATGTTGTTGTTGTACAAATTAACTATGTGACAAAGGAGATTGCACTCTTATCATTTGTGATTAGATCACCAAGATATATAAATGATAGGAGGTCCCAGTGATTTGTTCCTAGATTGAGAATGATATGAGACAGTATCAATCTATGAAGGATAAATCATTAAATATCCCTAGTCAGAGTATTATCGAGATTGGACATCGATGAATACGTAAAAGACTAGTATTACACTTGTGCGCGTTGTGAGGGCACAACGGCATAGTTCTCATATATTTGAGTATATGACACTCATGCAAGTGTAATAGGAGGTTGTGTTTTACAGATGGTACGGGAAACAGCTTTGCTCTGGATAAGACCCCCTCGGAATTCCATTGGTAGTATGACTATGTGTCTATGGAAGTCCGAAATCAGGGTAGGTGTATTTGGTCTTAACCTGAGACTTGCACCCCTAATACTTGCGACAATCAATATACTTTAATTGCGGTCGTCCAGGGCTTTAACAGGTTCTGTGTACGCCAATGCTGGGTATATTGAGAATCGTAGTGTGTTGGGTGTGATGTCAAGACGGAAGTGTCACTCCAGTCATATGGAGTTGATGATCGCGCAGGGATACAGAACTGGTTCTCTAAAAAGGTTGCAACCGTCGGGATAATATGACTTGGTCATGATTATCCGAAATTAAAGATACTAGTTGCTCGTAATCCGATATATGCTTCATACGGGGCAGATATTGTACCAGCCCTAGGCCTTGCATGTGATCATCTGATACTGGACAGAAATACACAATACTACGTATACTACGCCTGATATAGATCCTTTATTCCTGTAAGGATATTTCCAGAGAATTGGGTAGGCATGGCGCTTTGCTAGAAGCCAACCTTGTCTTGTAAATCGGTATAAACGTAGTACGAGGTACTTATGTGTTCGGATAGTCCGACGACTGAATTTACTGCCAACATATCCGGGGATCTCATTGGTCGCTTCCCAAAGATTCACCGATGACGTATGACTCACACTTTTAATTAATCTGGGATTAATAAGATGAGAGAGAAAATTAATCTGAGATTAATTGCGGAGATATTTTATCTGGGATAAAATATCATTTAAAGAGAGAGAACGATTAATTTGGAATTAATCGATAAATTAATATATTTGATATATTAAACGAAATTGGATTTCGAAGCGGAATTGAAATTAGATTTTAATTCGGGCGAACGAATTAATTTAGAATTAATTTGTTAGCGATGTGAATAGTGACTTCGCTAGGCGTAATCATTTAATTGCATCGCAAAGGAAAATTCGTTAATTTGGAATTAGTGAACCCGAGCCCGAGATTATTTACGAGCGCATTCGCATTTCGAATTCAAGTGCGGCACACAAGTCAAATCGAGCGTCAAATCATTAGTCGCATCAAGCGTCAAATCACATGTCACTTTGAGTGATGTGATAATTTAATTGATTGATGTGATTGATTGATGTGGTGGTTGAAAGCTTTAATTGTTTGACTTTTTAAAGCAAATATTTTGTATATGTTTTTTTGAAAATGATTTACCAAATACCATTAACACATTTATCTCTCTCTCTCCTCTCCATTCTCTTCTTCATCTTCATGCCCTTGGGGCAATTTTTTGGTTTCTGGTTTGTAAAAACCGTGAGCTAGAGGGAAGCAAGTGTGGATTTTTGTGGCAAACATCAAGTGAGCTAGCACTCCGAGAGACATGCGAAGGTGATAGGGAAGTCCACCCATGAGCCGGGAAACATTTGACTAATCTTAGAGCTTGTTCAATGACCTCCAATGGCCGAAAATGAGGAGAAAAATGCAGCCCACTGCCGCACAAACCAGTGAGCAGATTTTCAATTTTTGTTGCCTACCGCGTCGTTCAACTGATCGATGTGAGTATTCCACAACTCCTCGTATGTATTCACATCTGTTTCATGCTTGTTTATTGATCTTGGGATGCTTAGAATCTCCAACATATAAAGCCAAAGTTTGCAATAGGGCAAAAAGCGCAAGGCGCATCTTATTTCGACATTCTAGAAGGCCAAGGCTTGGCCAAAGGCTTGGCCAAAGGCTTCTGGAATTTGGAAAAATGGCAAAGGCAATGTCATTATAATCTTCTGGGAAGACAAAGGACATATCCCATAATGTCTGCCTAAATTATGGCAAACAGGGTCAAGGAAGCATGACTGCCGTATGGACAAGGCAGACATGAAGGAATTGAAGACGGGCAAGGCTCTGACTTCAAATATGTTTGTCATAAACGTGTTCACTACGAGTATTAAAATTGGATTTTAAATACTGATGTGGTACATAAATATGTAATGATGTGCAGAATCTGCTGACTAGCAGGATACTGACTTCAGTTGAGATTGATCTGCGAAATGAAAATGGGACGAGAGTCACTGTTTTAACCGTAGAAACCTAAGTTTAGGAACTACCCTTCGGGTGTGTACTTAAATTAGGAAACTGTTACAATGTAACTAGTTTGACTAGAAATATTATCTCTATATCAGGGTTTAACCCGTTGCGGGTATACCTTTATATTCTAGAACACTAAAGTGTTTTATTATATAAAGATGATATTGAGATAAACACATTAGATGTGAATAAAAATATTTATATTTTGAATATAAATGAATCTCAAACGTATGACATGACAAACAAATAGCTCAAACTGAGTAAATCAGTTGAGACTTATTTGTGGCATTGTTGTCTGGGACACATTTAAACAAGACTCGTATATCCACACTTTTGAAGAGTGGATACTATGACAAATTTGATTCTATTCAAATGATGTCTACAAATCTAGTTTATTAGGCAAAGTGCCTAAATTGCCTTTTACTTGGTAAAAGTATAAGTGCCACCGATTTGTTAGCCCTTGTTCATAGTGACGTAAGTGGGCCCATATCTAGCTAGGCTAGAGGTGGATATGAATGTTTCGTGACCTTTACAGATGTGGCATCGCGTTATGGTTATGTGTTTCTTTTGAAACACGGATCGGAAACTTTTGATATAATAAAAGAGTTTCGACACGAAGTAGACAAACAGATCGGCTAAAGTATTAAAACATCATGAATGGACCGTGATGAAAATACTTAAGCAATAAGTTTCTCAAATACTTGAAAGAGTATAGTATTCTTTCAATGAGGACTCCTCCTGGAACACGTCAGTTTGATGGTGTGTCCAAACGGAGAAACCGAATTTTGTTGGACATAATAAGGTTAATCATGAGTCGCTCTGAGCTACCATTTTTCTTCTAGGGATACGCAATAAACAGTGCAAGACTTATTTTGAATAAGGTTCCATAAAAATCTGTTTGATAGAGTTAATATTAGATATGAACAGGAAAGAAACCGGGTTTTCTCATTCCTGAAGATTTGGGTATGCTAGGCATAAGTTTGGATGATACCAAACTAGAACCAAAATGGATAAGTGCCTAATTGTAGGTTATCCTAGGGAAACCTAAGTATAGTACTTATACAACTCACAAGAGAACAATGTAATTGTTGCTCTCCATGTGGTTTTCCCAAGAGGAATACCTATATGCAATGGTAAGTGGGAGGAAAGTAAAACTCGATGAAAATCGGAGTAATACTATTCCAGGCACAGATTCCTTAATGGAACACAAATAGTTCATCAAGGATGGAACTATACCAATAATCTTCGAATACACAAGAACCTCGTAAGTCGGAGAGAATCAGAAAACAACCTGGGAGGTATGGGTTTCTGATCTCACCACATAAAGATGTCTATCTTATTGAGGAATACGAACTGACTACGTATGAGGAAGTGATACAAGGTATCGACTCCCTTTTATGGGAAAGTTCCATAAAGTCCGAAATGGATTCCATGTAATCCAACTATGTTTGGACACTAGTTGTTATACCGGAAGGCATTGTGCCTATTGGTATTATATAAGTCTTCAAGGAAGACATACATGGAAGGCAACATTCCAACGTACTAAGCTAGGCTTGTAGCGAAAAGGTATCGTTATCAACATTGTGTCGATTACGATGAAACCTTTTACTCGTTGCCATGGTTAAAATCCATTTGGATAATGCTTGCGGAAGTTGCATATTTCATTTATGAAATGTGGCAGCTGAATGCAAAAACCACTTTCCTTAACGGAAACCTTTTGGAGGATGTTTACAACATCCTGACGGTTTTGTTGTACCAAAACGAGCAAACAAGTTTGCAAGTTAACTCGATCCATGGACGGATTGAAGTAAGTATTGAGTTCTTGGAATTATCATTTTGATGTAATCATAATGGTGTATGATTTAATTCAAAACGAAAATGATTCTTGTGTATATAAGGAGGTTAGTGGGAGCGAACTGACAGTGAATGTCATATATAAAATGATGACATATCATTTCTTGGAAATGATATTCCCATAATTACAATCGGTGAAAGCTTGGCTTTCATGAAAAATTCTCCGTAGAATTCTTGGGAGAAACAACTTTTATTCTGGGAATAAAGATCTACTGGGATAGATCTAAAGATTGTTCGTACTCTCCGAGAACTCGTACATTGAAAAATGTACAAGACCTAGTGTCTCATATGCTTTGAGCATATGGAGTCACAATCAGGCCAATCCAAGTGATAGTCACTGGATTAATGTTAAAAAACATTATTTAGTACTTAGAGAACTAAGGATGCTGTCTTAAACTATGGAGAAGGAGAACTTGAAGTGACTAGGTTCACTGCTGCAAGTTTCCAAACCGATAATAACAACTATAAGTCTTAATAACGGTACTATAAAGTTTGAATAACGGAACAGTGAGCTGGAAATCTTCCATGCAAGATATTGTTACCGAATAAACAACAAAAGTAGATTATTACTGCAGCTGAGGCAGCAATAGAAGCCTTTTGGATCAATAATAATCCTAATCAGACTAGGAATAGTTCTGTTAGCAGCTGAGCTAGGCTACAGCACAGGCTAAAGAATTAATTTGGAATTAGCGAACCCAAGCCCGGGAGTGTTTGCGGGCGCCCTCGCTTTGCGAATTTAAGTGCGGCCCACAAGTCACATCAAGCGTCAAACCACTAGTCACATCAAGTGTCAAATCACTTGTCACTTTGAGTGATGTGATGTCTAGTCAATATTGATGTGAATAGTGATGGAAGTTGATGGAGGTGGTTGTTGGCATAAATGCCTTGACTTTTTGAAAGCAAATATTTGGTATTTGATTTTTAGAAAATCAATTACAATTTTAAGACAACCAACACATCTTCATCTCTCTCATTCTTACCTCTCTCACTCCCAAGGGGCTGTTTTTCTTCTTTTTTTTCTGTCATTGCCGAGACATGAAGGAGAAGCAAGGAAAGATTTGCGGCAAATTTTTCCGGAGTGCTAGCACACTTTCGGGGTCTTGCGAAGGTGATAGGGAAACCTACTTGTGAGCATGGAATCACAACACAAAGCTTGGAGCTTGGTGGATCACCATGGCCGAATTTTGCAGGAGCACTAAAAGCCCACTGCCGTGAGCATAATGGAGGAGAAAATATTTTTTTTTTGTTCATCGCATCGCTCAACCGATCATTGTAAGTATTCCGCAACTTCTTTGAGTATTCGCATATGAGTTTCTTTGTTTGAATTGATCCTTGGGACTTAATTAGAAAACCAACAATGAGGACATGCCTGGATTAGACAGAAGCATCGCCCAATATACAATACCAACTTATCCAAATATGAAGCCAATGAAATAGAAACTTCGACGTATGAGACCTGAGTGGGCCGAGAAAGTTAGAGAGGAAGTCAAGAAACAAATAGATGTGGGGTTACTTGAAGTGGTAAAGTATCCTGAGTGGTTGGCAAATATTGTGCCGGTGCCGAAGAAAGACGGGAAGGTCAGAATGTATGTGGATTACAGAGATATTAACAAGGCTTGCCCGAAAGATGATTTTCCTCTAACTCACATAGATGTGCTAGTTGACAGTGCGGCTTTATCTACCATGTATTCATTTGCAGATGGGTTTTCAGGATACAATCAGGTTCTCATGGCTGAAGAAGACAAACATAAGACTACCTTTGTCACCGAGTGGGGCACATATTGTTAAAAGGTAATGCCGTTTGGGCTCAAGAATGCATGAGCTACTTATCAGCGGATGGCCACTACACTATTTCATGACTTGATGCACAAAGTGATTGAAGTATATGTGGATGATATGATGGTGAAATCAGAGAAAAGAATTGGGCATATAGAAGGACTGTAGAAGTTCCTTCAAAGGGTTGACAAATACAACTTACGGCTGAATCCTAAGAAATGTGTGTTTGGGGTAACATCAGGAAAGTTGCTGGGACATACAGTGGGAATGTGAGGAATATAGGTAGACTCTGAGAAGATCGAAGCGATCACATAGATGCCAGCACCGAAGACTGAGAAGGAATTCAGAGCATTCCTCGGGAAAATTCAGTATATCAGTCGGTTCATCGCCAAGTTGACGTCAGTATGTGAGCCTATCTTCAAACTTCTAAGAAAAGACCAACCAGTGAAATGGAATGACCAATGTCAAGCAGCCTTCGACAAGATCAAAGAATACTTGGTAAAGCCTCATGTATTGAAACCTCTGAGACCGGGCAGACCCTTGATATTGTATTTGGCCATAGAATCAAAAGCAGTGGGGGCCATGATTGTACAGGCAAATGAGACAGGGGTAGAGCATGCAGTCTACTATCTCAGTAAGAAAATGCTTCCGTATAAAGCCCGTTATCAAGAGGTAGAGAAGATCTGTTTGGCAGTGGTATAGGTATCCAGAAAACTGCGGCATTACTTCTAATCTTACAAGATCTTGGTGGTGGCCAAAGAAAATCCCTGGAAGTATCTACATTCAGTGCCTTCACTTGTAGGGAAGTTGGGAAGATGGTTAGTGTTGCTGACAGAGTTTGACATTGAGTATCTCACCTCCAAAGTAATCAAAGGGCGAGCCATAGCAGAGTTTTTGGCATTGCAACCTATTGAAGGGTATCAGTACAAGTTTGAATTCCCAGATGAAGAGATCCAAGCAATAACAGTTCAAGGATGGAAGATGTATTTCGACGGCGCAATGAATTACGAAGGAGCTGGAATTGGGATCGTGATAGTGACCCCTGGGGGAGAAACCTTGCCTATGGCCAAGAAGTTGACGTTCAGAGTAACTAACAACATGGCCGAGTATGACGCATGTGCTTTTGGATTGACTACATTGATAGCCTTGAAGGCTGAGAGCGTGGAGGTCTACGGAGATTCGATGTTGGTAGTCCGACAGATGCATGGAGAATGGGAAATGAAGGAATAACGGTTGAAACCTTACCTTTTTCACCTCAGAAAGTTGGCACAGTCTATCCCCGATCGTAAGTTTTAGCACTTGCCGCGAGAAGAGAATCAGATGGCAGACGCATTAGCTACACTTGCAGCGACTTGGGAAAATCCAGAGAAGTTAGTGATGAAACCACTGGTACTGAAAACAGCAAGCAGACCCGTTTATGAGATTGAAAGAGTTCTGGAAGTGGAAGTCGACGACGGAAAACCTTGGTACCATGATATTCAGCAATACCTGGAACTCAGAGAACTCCCAGAAGAAGCAAGCAGAAAAGACAGGATAGTTATTCAGAAGTTAGCTTCTCAGTATGTGGTTTTGAAAGGAGAATTGTACAAGAGACAGACAAATGGCGTTCAGCTAAAGTGTTTGAGAAAAGAAGAATCTCAGAAGACAATGGAAGAAGTACATGCCGGGGTATGTTGACCGCACATGAATGGGTTGAACTTGTCTCGCAAGATTATAAGACAGGGCTACTATTGGTTGACCATGGAGACAGATTGTGCCAAACTGGTAAAACATTGTCATGATTGTCAAGCACACGGTAATTTGAACCATCTGCCTCACACAGACTTACACGGGCTATCAGAGCCATGGCCTTTCTCAGCCTGGGGAATTGATATGATCAGGGAGATTCGACCGAATGCATCGAATGGACATCGTTTCATAGTAGTGGCAGTGGACTACTTCTCAAAATGGGTGGAAGCCGAGTCATTTCATAACGTCACAGCAAAGCAGATGGTGAAGTTCATAGCTCGGAACATCATATGTCGATATGGGATACCGCATCAGGTAGTGACAGATAACGGAGTTCAGTTTCAAGGGGAAACGAAGGCAATGCTACAGAGATATGGGATAGGACTTCACAAGTCATCACCTTACCGACCGCAGGCAAATGGGGTAGTCGAGGCAGCCAACAAGACAGTAAAGAAGATATTAGCCAAGATGACAGAAAACTGTAAAGATTGGGCCAACAAACTACCTTATGCCCTGTGGGGGTACAGAACATCAGTAAGAACAGCAACATGAGCCACGCCTTACTCTTTGGTCTATGGAATAGAAGTAGTACTGCCAGTGGAAGTTGAGATACAGTCCTTGAGGGTATTAGCCGAAACAGAGTTACCTGAACAAGAATGGGCTGCACAGAGATTTGAACAGTTAACACTACTGGATGAAAAGAGGATGAAGTCCTTGCATCACATGTAGATATATCAGAAAAGACTAGCCCGAGCATTCAACAAGAAGGTGCGTCCTACTAAGATCAGAAAGGGTGAATTGGTACTTAAGCAGTCGAGGCCGTCGATGACAGACCCAAGAGGAAAGTTCAGACCTAACTGGGAATGACCTTACATAGTGTAGAAATTAATGGGAAATGGGGCAGTGAGACTGTCAGATTTGGAAGGGAACGAGTTCACCGAGCCGATCAATGTGGACAGATTGAAACAATACTTCGCTTGAGAAAGAGAAGACCTGGCAGAAGACCTAACCCAATGGGATAAGGAATTCATGCATGCATGCATACACATAACGTATTTGCATTCTTTTTGTGTTTTGCTTTGTTTTGTATTCACAGTTTCAAAGAAGAAAAGAAGAAAGCGGCAAATGCAAGCCAACCCGAAGCAACAATGCTTCAGTATCAGTTTGGGGGCGAGGCCCACATCAGTATCAGTTTGGGGATGAGTCCCATGGTCGAGGCCCACATCAGCATCAATTTTGGGGATGAGTCACAAGGTCGTTGTTGGTTTCTAATTAGGTCAAGGATCGATAATAAGCATGAAAACATTGCGAATACACATCGACGAAGTTTCAGAATACTTACATAGATCGGTTGAGCGACACGGAAGGAACAAAACTTCAAAAATGCTCACTGGTTTAAGCATGAACTGTAGTGCAGATTTGAGCTCACTGGTTTCGGTTTTTGCTTCCAATTTTTGAGCTCTAAGCTTCATCAAACGATTCCCGGCTCATGGGTAGACTTCCCTATCACCTTCGCATGTCTCGTAAGTGTGCTAGCACTTGAGATTTTGCCACAAAATCTCACTCTTTGCTTCCCTACTGCTCACGTTTTTTACAGCAAAACCAGTAAGTTTTTGTGCTTTGGGCGTGAAGAAAGAAAAAGATGAAGGGAGAGAGAGTTGTATGAATTGAATGGTGGTGGTTGTAAAAGAAAATGTATATATATTATTTGTTTTCCAAAAATAAATAATCATATACATCTTTTCCTTTTCCAAAAAGTCAAAGAATAATATCCAACAACCACTCACTATTCCAACAACTACTGTCACTAAAAAGTGACTAGTTGTCAATTCAATCAATCAAATGTCACATCACTCAAAATGAAATGTGATTTGACTCTTGATGCGACTAATGATTCGATGCTTGATGTGACTTGCGTGCCACACTCGAATTCGAAATGCGAATGCGCTCGCAATCACTCCCGGGCACGGGTTCGCTAATTCCAAATTAACGAATTTTTCGTTGCGTCGCATTTTAAATGATTACGCCTAGCGAAATCACTCTTCACGTCGCTAACGAATTAATTCTAAATTAATTCGTTCGACCGAATTAAAATCTAATTTTAATTCCGCGTTGAAATCTAATTTCGTTTAATATATTAAATATATTAATTTCTCGATTAATTCCAAATTAACCGTTATCTCTCTTTAATGATATTTTATCCCAGATAAAATATCTCCACAATTAATCCCAGATTAATTCTCTCTCTCTTCTAATTAATCCCAGATTAATATAGAGTGCGAGTTATACGTCATCGGTGAATCTTTGGGAAGCGACCCATGAGATCCCCGGATATGTGTGCAGTGAATTCGGTCATCGGACTATCCGAACACGTAAGTACCTCGTACTACGTTTATACCGAATTACAAGTCAAGGTTGGCCTCTAGCAAAGCGCCATGCCTCCCCAATTCTCCGGAAATATCCTTACAGGAATAAAGGATCTGTATCAAGAGTAGTATACCGTAGTATTGCGTATTGATGTCCAGCATCGGATGATCACGTGCTAGGCCTGGGGTTGGAATTATGTCTGCCCCGTACGAAGCACATGTCAGATGTCTGGTAACTAGTCTCTATATCGAATAACTATGACCAAGTCATATTATCCCGATGGCTGCAGCACTTAAGAGAACCAGTACCGTATCCTACGTGACCATCATCTCCATATGACTGGAGTGACACTTCCGTCTTGACATCACACCCAACACACTACGATTCTCGATATACCCAGAATTGGCGTACACAAAACCTGTTAAAGCCCTGGACGACCTCAACCAAAGTATATTGATTATCGTATGCATTAGCGGTGCAAGTCTCAGGTTAAGACCAAATACACATACCCTGATTTCGGACTTCCATAGACACATAGTCATACTACCAATGGAATTCTGAGGGGGTCTTATCCAGAGCGAAGCTGTTTCCCGTACCATCGGTAAAACACAACCTCCTATTACACTTGCATTAGTATCCTATACCCAAATATATGAGAACTATGCCGTTGTGCTCTCACAAACGTGCACAAGTGTAATACTAGTCTTTTACGTATTTATCGATGTCCAATCTCGATAATACTCTGACTAGGGATATTTAATGATTTATCCTTTGTGGACTGATACTGTCTCATATCATTCTCCGTCCAGGAACAAATCATAGGGACCTCTCATCATTTATACATCTAGGTGATTAAATCACAAATGATAAGAGTGCAATCTCATTTGTCACATAGTTAATTTGTACAACAACACCATGATCTGTACAAATAGTGACGCGATGGGTTATAATTGTCCAACAATCTCCCACTTGGCCTATAGCCAGTCACTCGAGTGCTTGACACATGAACTATGTACGGTTGGCTCAAACTGCTGAGAAAAGCTTTTCGTCAGCGGATTTGCATGATTATCATCTGATGCGATTTATACGATCATCACATCTCCACGATGCATGATCCGAACGAATCAGATGAATAGTCGAAGTATATATCTGGATCGTTGATGAGACCATTAATTCTTTAGCCTGTGCTGTCTCCTAGCTCAGCTGCTAATAGAACTATATCTAATCTAATTAAATTTATTTATCGACCTAGAAGGCTTATATTGCCACTTCAGCTGCAGCAATAACCTGCATTTTTTGTTTATTCGGTAACAGTATCTTGCTTGGAAGATTTCCAGCTCACTGTACCGTTATTCAAACTGTATAGTACCATCTTCGACTTATAGTCATTTTTTTTTCGGTTAGGAAACTTGCTACAGTGATCCCAGTCACTTCAAGTTCTCCTTCTCCATAGACTAAGACATCATCCTTAGTTCTCTAAGATACTAATGGATGTTGTTAGCATCAATCCAGTGGCTATCACTCGGATTGGCCTGTTTGTGACTTCATATGCTCAAAGCGTATGAGACACCAGGTAGCGTACATTTTCCAATGTACGATTCCACGGAGAGTTTTCGAAAGTCAAGCTTTCACTGATAGTTATTTTATGGGAATATCATTTCCAAGAAATGACGCATTATCACTATTTTATATAGGACAGCCACTGTCAGCGCTCCCACTAACCATCTTATATACACAAGAATCATTTTCATTTTGAATTAAATCATACTCCATTATGATTACATCAAAACGATAATTCCAAGAACCTATGCTTGCTTCAATCCAAACATGGATTGAATAACCTGCAAACCTTGTTTGCTAGTTACATCAAAACCGACAGGATGTTTTAAACATCCTCCAAAAGGTTTCCTTTTCAGGAAAGCGATTTTCCCGTTAAGCTGACATATTTCATAAATGAAACACGTAAATTTAGCAAGCATTCTCCAAATGGATATATCGTGGCAACAAGTAAAATGTTGAATCGTAATCAACACAATGTTGATAACGATACCTTT
Source organism: Zanthoxylum bungeanum (assembly GCA_019454045.1). Taxonomy (NCBI): domain Eukaryota; kingdom Viridiplantae; phylum Streptophyta; class Magnoliopsida; order Sapindales; family Rutaceae; genus Zanthoxylum; species Zanthoxylum bungeanum. The sequence continues at coordinate 402,334 of SKCR01037488.1, read as the reverse complement.
CCGCTAAAAGCCTAGCTTTATACGTTGGTATGTTGCCTTCCATGTACGTCTTCCTTGAAGACTTATAGTACCAATAGGCACATGAAATCCATTTCGGATCATATGGCACTTTGCCATAATAGAGAGTCGATACCTTGTATCACTTCCTCATACGTAGTCAGTTGGTATGCCTCAAAAGATAGACATCTTTATGAGGTGAGATCAGAAACCCATACCCCAGGTTGTTTTCTGACTCTCTCCGACTTACGCGGTTCTTGTGTATATAAAGATTAATGGTAATAGTTTCATCCTTGATGAACTATTTATGTTCCATTAGGATTCGATGCATGGACAGTATTACTCCGATTTTCATCGAGTTTTACTATCCTCCCACTATCCACTGCATATCGGTATTCCTCTCAGGAAAATCGCATGGTGAGCAACAATCTAACTGTTCTCTAGTGAGTTGTATGAGTACAATACTTTGGTATCCCTAGGATAACCTACATTTGGCACTTATCCAATTTGGGTTTTAGTTTGGTATCATCCAAACATATGCCAAGTATACCCAAATTCTCAGGAATGTGAAACCCAGTTTCTTTCCCGTTCATATCTAATATGATATCTGTCAAACAGATTTTAATGGAACCTTATTCTAAATAAGTTCTTGCACTGTTAAAGCTTATCCGTTGAAGGAAATAGTAGCTCAGAGCGACTCATGATTAACCTTAATTATGTCCAACAAAATTCGGTTACTCAGTTCAGACACACCGTCAAACTGACGTGTTCCAAGAGGAGTCCTCATTCGAAAGAATATTATAATCTTTCAAGTATACTAGAAACTTATTGCTTAAGTATTTTCATTATGGTCTTACCGTGACGATATAATACTATAGCCGATCTGTTTGTCTATTTCGTGTCGAAACTTTAAAAGTTTCCGATTTGTGTTCTTCAAAAGAAACACATAACCATAACGCGATGCCACATCCGTATAGGTCACGAAATATCCATATCCACATCTAGCCTTGCTAGACATGGGCCCGCTTGCTTCACTATGAACTAGGGCTAACAGATAGGTGGCATTTGCACTTTTACCAAGTAAATAGTGTTTTAGGCACTTTGCCCAATAAACTAGATTCGTAGACTTTATTTGAATGGAATCAAATCAGTCCTAGTACCCACTCTTCGAAAGTGTGGATATACGATTCTTGTTTTAGTTGTGTCCCAGACAACAATGCCACAATTAAGTTTCATTTGATCAAATCAGTTGAGCTATTTATTTGTCATAATATATATTTGAGATTTATTTATATTCAAAATATAAATTCTGTTATTCACATCTAATGTGTATATCTCAATATCATCTTTATATAATGAAACACTTTAGTGTTCTAGAATATAAAGGTTCACCCGCAGCGGGTCAAACACTGATATAGAGATAATGTATCTAGTCAAACTAGTTACATTATAACAGTTTCCTAATTTAGGTACATACCCGAGGGTAGTTCCTAAACTTAGGTATCTACGGTTAAAACAGCGACTTTCGTCCCGTTTTCAATTCGCAGATGAATCTCAATTGATGTCATTATCCTGTTCAAAACAGATTGTGAACATCAATATATATTTATGTACCATACTATGGTATTTAAAATCTAATTTTAATACTAGTAGTGAACATAATGTTTGACAAAATTATTTGAAGTCAGAGCCTTGCTCATCTTCAATTCCTTCATGTCTGCTTTGTCCAAACGGCAGTCACGCTTCCGCGATCCCGTTTGCCACATTAGAGCAGACATTTTGGGATATGTCATTTATCTTCCCAGAAGACTATAATGATTTTGCCTTTGCCCTTTTCAACACTCCAGAAGCCTTTGGCCAAGCCTTGGCCTTCTAGAATATCGAAGTAAGGTGCGCCTTGCGCTACTTGCCTAATTGCAAACTTTGACTTTATCTCCTTGAGAATAGTCATTAACTCTCCAAGAATTATTTATTGCAATTTAGTACTTCTAAAATCTAAACATAGATTTATGAAGATCCTTCAATTTCCTTATCATACTTTAAGGATCTAATCCTTAGTTCTGATTCAGAAATTAAGGAGTCTACTGCGACAAGCTTAATGGATTAAGCACTTAAGTTATCATTACATAATCTTCCAAAGATTATGCTCTACTATCTGCTTAACTCCAGGCTTATGCTTAATATTATTTTATCAAATAAAATAACTTATTATTTTTCTAGGACCATCCTGAAATTTATTCCCAATATTGAAAATTAAACCATTTAAATACATTTTCCCTAGGATTATGTTTTAAATGTCAATCTTTCAACTTTATCTTGATTCTAATAGTCCAACTATTTAATCAACGATTAAGGTACTATTAAATATAATGATTATTATAGTCCAACTATTTTAATCAACTATACTTTAATTAAAACATATATATTGATTATCATGATCCAATTATATAATCACTTATAAATGAATAGTTTGAATATATAGTCCAACTATTTATTAAAACAATAATTTAAATATTAGTCCAGCTAACTTTTAATTTCTTTGACGAATGATATTTGTTCGAGCGTGTATGACGAGTAATTGAACGAGTATTGCAAATTCAATTCTTGCCTCCCATTATTTTTCGGCGAGCCTCTAACCCTCTGTCGAGTACTCGGGAAACCGTGTTTCCTAGTGGGCTAGGATCCCGTTAAATATCACACAATCTTGACTTTGGCTAACAAATTGTATGATAATTAACTAGGTAGATCTCTAAGATCAATTGGATCCAATCCAATTCCTAGATCCGGTAGGGGGACATCCAAGTCCGAAATATATATCTTATATATGCCAATACATCCAATGTATTACCTAACCTTTTTCCTCTGAATCAACTAAGCCTTGGCTTTGGCATAACAAAATTAGTGATACCAGTCAAGCGCGACCCATTGACCATGGAAAGCTTCGTAATCAATGTCGATGGACAAGAAGTGGTCTTGACTTTGGCCAACAAACCACAACTTGGACATAACACCAATATGGAACAAAACCTTCGTGATTCAAACACATCTTCGACAGACAAAGGTCTTGACTTTGGCCAACAAACCAATGCCGTCTCTGATCTTGAGTGAGAATCACTCAATGGAAGGAATGACGCTTAATATTTTGCGAGGGTTTTTCGAGTGCAAATTGGCAGCCAATTTATTATCTTTGTTAAGGTCTCATCATCATACACCCTTAAACATGCATTCTAAACACATAATAAAGCGCATATGAAAAATAATAATGATATAAGGATGGATACTTTACACAATGATCCTAGATCAAATCTCTCACTTTCTCTCTCCCGCTAGCACAAGTATTACTTCTACCCGTTACACTACACTTCTAAAGAAACCTCATTTACATTGAGGGGAATAGGTGAGAAGAGAATACAAATAAATGAGAGGTAATAAGGCTGGACACGCAGGTCCAATTTAATAAATCAAATTTATTACAATTTCCAAAATTGCCCCACCCATCTAATATCCATCCGATATACATTATTCATGCATCGCAACCATGTATTCACACAAGCATGTTATCAATCAATCTAATCAAATTAATTAATCTGATAATTAGTGATCATCCAATGTTCAAACAAAGATTTGATTTTGCCCGAGTCAAACTCGTTTTTGTGAATAAGTACTTAAAGTACGAATTCTCGAATTAAATTAAACTACATAATTAAATCCAATTTAATATGCATTCAATTCTAATTCATTATTTAATTCCAAATTAAATACTACAATTTATTAACGAACTTTTACGACTTAAATTCCAAATTTAATCGCAACGGGTCTCAAAGCCCGATTAACGTCCAACGTCAATTTAATTAAAGTCCAATGGACTAATAATTAATTTCTTGAGGCGTGAACTTTTGGTCAACTCGGGTCAAACCGAAAACCAAAGTCCAATCCGGGAGTTACCCCATAAGCCCATAAATCAATTTTGGCCCATTAGGCCCAATTAAACTTTAAAGCTTCATTAGTCGCATTTGGGCTTTATGGTGGCGGTTTTGGGCGCAATTGGATCCAACCAATTTTGCCTAAACCCAACTTTGTACAACAAAGGTCAACAAGCCCAATAACAACTTTAAAAGCCCAAATCCAATTTAAGGCACAAATAATTAAATTCCAAAAATCCAATTTTCCCAATTTAATTACCAAAGTGTATCACATGATTAATTACCCAAATTAACATTTCTAAAACATCAATATACACAATTAATCATGCTCATTTATCATCATTACATGTCCAACACATTTTGAAAAATCAAACCCAATTCATGCTTAAAGTGTCTCGGCCAAGATGATGATTTTTATCCGATTCGAATTCAATCCAATTAATTTCACAATCGATATTAAATCCTCATCCCGAATGATTTCCAACACATCCAATGAATCAAAATCAAAAATCCAAGACTAAATAGGGCAAATTGTATTCGGCCAACATAAGGAATTTTGGATATTTATTCAATTCAAAATTCAATTCAATTCAATCTTAAATTAACATTATCCAACATGATTCTAACTCATCCAATGAATCAAAATCAAAAAATTCCAAGACTTCTTATGAACCCTAACATTCGGCCAACACTCCAATTTTGGGGAAAATTGTTCCAAACTAATTTTCAACAAATTGATCCAATCAATCCTCAATTAAACATGTTATAAGCATACTCAAACATCCAATTAATTCAAATCATGCTCATAACAAGTTTACCCAATTTTAAGCCCTAAAAATTTTCATGCTCAAACCTAGGCTCTTGATGCCATTGTTGGTTTCTAATTAGGTCCAGGATCGATAATAAGCATGAAAACATTGTGAATACACATCGACGAAGTTACAGAATACTTACATCGATCGGTTGAGCGACACAGAAGCAACAAAACTTCAAAAATGCTCACTGGTTTAGGCGTGAACTGCAGTGCAGATTTGAGCTCACTGGTTTCGGTTCTTGCTTCCAATTTTTGAGCTCCAAGCTTCGTCAAATGATTCCTGACTCATGGGTGGACTTCCCTATCACCTTCGCATGTCTCGTAAGTGTGCTAGCACTTGAGATTTTGCCACAAAATCTCACTCTTTGCTTCCCTACTGCTCACGTTTTTTACAGCAAAACCAGTAAGTTTTTGTGCTTTGGGCGTGAAGAAAGAAAGAGATGAAAGGAGAGAGAGTTGTATTGAATTGAATGGTGGTGGTTGTAAAAGAAAATGTATATATATTATTTGTTTTCCAAAAATAAATAATCATATACATCTTTTCCTTTTCCAAAAAGTCAAAGAATAATATCCAACAACCACTCACTATTCCAACAACTACTATCACTAAAAAGTGACTAGTTGTCAATTCAATCAATCAATCACATCAATCAATCAAATGTCACATCACTCAAAGTGACATGTGATTTGACTCTTGATGCGACTAATGATTTGACGCTTGATGTGACTTGTGTGCCACACTCGAATTCGAAATGCGAATGCGCTCTCAATCACTCCCGGGCACGGGTTCGCTAATTCCAAATTAACGAATTTTCCGTTGCGTCGTAATTAAATGATTACGCCTAGCGAAATCACTCTTCACGTCGCTAACGAATTAATTCTAAATTAATTCGTTCGCCCAAATTAAAATATAATTTTAATTCCGTGTCGAAATCTAATTTCGTTTAATATATCAAATATATTAATTTCTCGATTAATTCCAAATTAACCATTATCTCTCTTTAATGATATTTTATCCCAGATAAAATATCTCCGCAATTAATCCCAGATTAATTCTATCTCTCTTCTAATTAATCCCAGATTAATATAGAGTGCGAGTTATACGTCATCGGTGAATCTTTGGGAAGCGACCCATGAGATCCCCGGATATGTTGGCAGTGAATTTGGTCGTCGGACTATCCGAACACGTAAGTATCTCGTACTACGTTTATACCGAATTACAAGACAAGGTTGGCCTCTAGCAAACCGCCATGCCTCCCCAATTCTCCAGAAACATCCTTACAGGAATAAAGGATCTATATCAAGCGTAGTATCCCGTAGTATTGTGTATTTCTATCCAGCATCGGATGATCACGTGCTAGGCCTGGGGCTGGAATTGTGTCTGCCCCGTACGAAGCACATGTCAGATGTCTGGTAACTAGTCTCTATATCAGATAACTATGACCAAGTCATATTATCCCGATGGCTGCAGCACTTAAGAGAACCAGTACCGTATCCTACGTGACCATCATCTCCATATGACTGGAGTGACACTTCCGTCTTGACATCACACCCAACACACTACGATTCTCGATATACCCAGAATTGGCGTACACAGAACCTGCTAAAGCCCTGGACGACCTCAACCAAAGTATATTGATTATCGTATGCATTAGCGGTGCAAGTCTTAGGTTAAGACCAAATACACCTACCCTGATTTCGGACTTCCATAGACACATAGTCATACTACCAATGGAATTCTGAGGGGGTCTTATCCAGAGCGAAGCTGTTTCCCGTACCATCGGTAAAACACAACCTTCTACTACACTTGCATGAGTATCCTATACCCAAATATATGAGAACTATGCCGTTGTGCTCTCACAAACGTGCACAAGTGTAATACTAGTCTTTTACGTATTTATCGATGTCCAATCTCGATAATACTCTGACTAGGGATATTTAATGATTTATCCTTTGTGGACTGATACTGCCTTATATCATTCTCCGTCCATGAAAAAATCATAGGGACCTCTCATCATTTATACATCTAGGTGATCTAATCACAAATGATAAGAGTGCAATCTCCTTTGTCATATAGTTAATTTGTACAACAACACCATGATCTGTACAAATAGTTACGCTATGGGTCGTAATTGTCTAACAGTCGTAACCCACATCGTCAGCTGTTTTGGGGATGCGTCCCAGGGTCGAGACCTATATCAGTAGCAGTTTTGGGATGCGTCCCAGGGTCGAGGCCTACACATCAGTAGCAGTTTGAGGATGAGTCCCAGGGTCGTAACCCACATCGTCAGCCGTTTTAGGGATGCGTCCCAGGGTCGAGACCCACGTCAGTAGCAGTTTTGGGATGCGTCCCAAGGCCCACACATCAGTAGCATTTTTGGGATGAGTCCCAAGGTCGAGGCCCACACATCAGCATCAGTTTTGGGATGCGTCCTAGGGTCGTGACTCACATTGTCAGTGGTATAGGGATGCGTCCCAGGGTCGAGGCCCCCGTTATCAGTTGCAGTTATCGGGATACGTCCCAGGGTTGTTGGCCCCCCTGCATCATCAGTTTTGGGGATGCGTCCCAGGGTCGTGACCTATATTGTCAGCGGTATTGGGATGCATCCTAGGGTCGAGGTCCACTGCATCATCAACTCAGCTCGAAGCAGCAGGCAAGTCAAGTGGTAGCTGGCAGGCCAGGTAAGTAAAAATGCATTGCACAACTTTGATAGGATTGTCATTGTCACACATTGCACAAGTCCCATCAAAGTGGGGGCGACTATAGGCACTGTATTTTGCATATAAGTCCCGATGATGAGTCTCGTACGGAGGCACTACTCTTTAAGTTGCGGAAGTCACGGGAAACGAATGTCGGAAGGGGAAATTTAGAATAAGTATGTCATCGGATTCAATTCACATGTTCACTATTTTCGTTCGTGCTGCGTTCGTGAACACGTTCGAATGTCAAGCAGATTGTGGGAGTTCGTGTAGCGTTCGAATCGGTGTTCGAACGGTGTCGGTACTTCTGGGTTTGTTGCTAGCCTCACGCCCAAGCCCAATTATCCCACCAAAACCCACCAAAAAATAACAAAAAACATTTAAAACACATGTCAAAAATTAAATTAAATCAAAATTAAATTAAATAAAATCTAAATAATCACATACCTAATTAAAACAAATCAAATAAATCCATTCCTAATTTGAACAAATCACCTCCCTAATTTAATTAGATGTTTTCCATGTGAGATACTAATTAGAAATATTCCCCCATAATTGCTTGATCCCATCCATATTCAAACAAGAGGAACCCTAACATTTGCCTATAAAAGAAACACAAATCCAACCCTTGCCCTCTCCTAGCTCTACAGGCCCAAGACAAGAATAGCAAGCAAAATAATTCTCTTCTCCTCCTCCCTCTAGCAACCAAAAATATCACCCCTAAACACCCTTCCCTTGCACGCACACAACCCTCACAAATTGCCCATTGTCCAGTCATTCCTTGCACACATACAACCATATAAAATAGCGCTGCAGTGATTGAATAAACTGCCTTAAAACACACCACCGTAACCACCAAAAATAGTCCCCAAAACTGCACTGCAGTGACCAAAAAATCACCCCCAAACAGCAGCCCAAACACCGAAAACAGTAGCAAAAAACAGTCCCTTAATATAGCAAAACAGTGACAAAAAAACATCAATTTAAAACCCTTAAATTACCGCAAGAAACAGCAGCAAAACAGAGGAAACGACAGCTCAAAATAGCGAAGCAGCGAACGAGAGAAGTGGACCAGTGAACCGGAGGAGTTGCGGAGCATCAACCCTTCCGACAGCCGTGTAACGCACTTTCGAGAGACGACCTAAGAGGTTAGACCTGAGGGCACCCTTCTTAATTATTCTCATCCTTTTTTTTGTTGTTTATTAGGATTCCTTTGCATGAGAGTCGTTTATTGATATATGTTGTGGTCATTGAATGAATGGAACATGTGTTCTCTCTTGTGGTATATCGGATGGAAACCCGGACTTAAATTCCGTAGTCGAATCCGAATGGACGGTATTGCGGTTTACACTCGGGATAGAATGCCACGTACCACTCAAGAGATTCACATATTTCATTTTATCCAACCTTGTATTCGAGCATGATTGGGTTGATAGTATGTTATTTATTTTTTAAGCATGATTTAGTCGTTAGTATGCTATTACTTTCTACATGTTACTTATTTATGCTGGATGATATAGTGCACATGGGCAAATCAAGTTGGATTAAAGGTCCTCAATTTTGAGGGATAAAAAGCCCAAGGGCTACCTTTGCCACGACGTTTTGCCGCGCCGGACGGAGTATGTTTGATTGAATGTGAGATATGTTTAATCGAGCATACAAGGTCCTATATTATTGTTGTCTTTATTTTATATGCATTGTAATATAATGCGTATGGGCTAACTAGGGTGGATTAAAGGTCCTCTATTCGAGGGAAATGCCTAAAGGCTACCTTTTCCACGATGTTTTGCCGCGCCTTTTATTATGTCATTTACCCTTTGCATATCATTGCTTTATTTACGCATGCATTGCATTCACGTGCGCATGGGCTAACTAGGGTGGATTAAAGGTCCTCTATTCGAGGGAAATGCCTAAAGGCTACCTTTTCCATGATGTTTTGCCGCGCCGGACGAGGTGCACCCGATTGAATGTGAAATGTGTTCCATCGGGCACACGAGGTCCTACATAACGTATTTGTTACACGAACGTATGCATTTTTTCTCATTCCATTCGAACACGTTTACGAACGCTACATGAACGTATGCATTCTGTCTTATTCTATTCGAACGTGTTTACGAACGCTACATGAACGTATGCATTCTGTCTTATTTCTGTTCAAACGCGCCTCAGAACGCTACTCGAACGCTTGCATTATGTTTACCGTTCGAACGCATTTATGAACGCTACTCGAACGCACATGCATTTTATTGTATCATGCATTAGGTTTCATCCCGTTCGAACACGTTTATGAATGTTATACGAACACAAACATTCTTTTTATCGTTCGAACGCGTTATCAAACGCTACTCGAACGTCTGCATGTTGTTTACCGTTCGAACACATTTACGAATGCTACACGAACGCGCACACACTGGACAGATTCCTTCATCATGTTTCATGCATGTTTGTTCCCTTAGTCATTCCCTTCCCCATCGTACGCTTAGTTAGCTCTCTTCAATATTTATGGCTTTACCGTTATTATTTGTTTATATTTTCCGCATTTATTCGATATGCTCATATGATTGTGTGCTAGTTTTTATCATCAATGCCTTTATAGTTGTTATTAGTTACATTATGCACTTAATTGCCTCTCTTTAATATGTATGCTTGTACAATTATTGTTTATTTGTGTCTCAGTGTTTATCAATATAATGTGTTCATGAAATTATATGATTTCCGTTATTCCAATTTATTTTTTTTATGCATGAACTTAGAAGTATATTATCCTTGGAAATATATGTTGTTTAGGCTTGGTTAGATTATTGCACAAATCCGTTCATTACAAGTGGCATAAGTAAGGGACCATTCTGAACCCAACGGTTTGAGGTCTTCCCTTGCGAGGGGTGAGTGCGGCCTTAAATTATTTCCCCGGTTCACACCGGGTGGCGACTCCATGTTATTTCTCCGATTTAGTTCCCCCACGAGCTATTCCGTACTCCCAACTGGTCCGCGAGCCCGGGACAGCGTCGCTGATTTTTGTGTCCTACAGCAACACCATTTTTTTTAGGAGTAGCAGGAGTAGTCAACTGACGACTAATTCCTTTTTCATCATATAATTCTCTGAACTGATCAGATAAGTACTCAAGACCACGGTCAGTGCGTAGCGCTTTAATTTTCTTGTCTAATTGATTTTCTATTAAATTCATAAATTTCTTAAAACATTCTAATGCTTCAAGTTTATTAGCAATCAAATAGACATAACTAAAGCGTGTAAAATGTGACATAACATTCTAATGCGTTTTCCTTTCCCCTGTTGGCTAGTTTTCTATTTCTTTTCGGACTTGGAAGAATATTGTTCTTTTCCGAACTGGAACCCACCACCATGAAATTTTCTTTTCTTTTTGAAACCCCCAGGTTTGCTAGTTTCTTTCATATACACTTCAGTAATTGACTTAGCGGCTGCGAGTCAGTCGCTTTCTAATTCAAGGTGATGTTTAGCATCATCAAAAATTTTGATGTTCTCATTGTGTGTCAAATGCATCTTCATATGCTCCCAGTTATTTGGAAGAGAACGAATGACCGGTTGGACTTGCTGTTCATCTGTAAGAACATGATCAGCATCTGCCAGTTCATTAATCATGTTTGATATTTGCCTCAAGTGTTTTGATATTGTGAACTCAGGGCATTTCTTGTATGTGTCAAATTTGATTGTGAGTGACCTAAGTTTGGTTATTGATGTACTACCAAACTTTTCAGCTAGTGTGGACCACATGTCCTTAGCCATGTCATATTTCCTGAACTCTTTCATAAGGTCATTATCCATACTGCTTATCAACGTAATACGGGCAATGAAGTTCTTTTTCTTCCAAGCCTCAAAAGCCTCTCGGTCTCGCCTGTGTTGGGCCACAGTGCCCTATTCAGGTTCATCCATGCTTATTTTCAGGGTTTCAAGAACCTCTTGTTCTTCTAGCACATATTGGATTTTCATGCTCCAAATTTCATAATTATCGCCATTCAGTTTCTCACCCTTATTGAGTTCAGTGATAATGTTCTTTATTGCGGAAGCCATATAAAAAAAGGTTTCTACAGACATTCATGCACGATTGTTAATACTGTTGCCTTATTTTACCATGAAACGAATTATGTTTAATAAAAATTTTCAATGGGGTTAGAGTCAAATGGCCACTATGTGTCCAATCATCATCTAATTACCTAATGTAAAAATATTATCAACATAATCAATCATGTAAAATCATTTTCTAAAAAATTACATAAATTTATAGAATATTTTAATCATATGACAATCAATGTACATGATACTCATTGATTTAATTACATAAATTAAATTCAACATAGAACATCCATATATATAAATACAATATTTAGATGTCATGAAAAAAACAAATTATTACACACATGAACATTATCATAGTTTTGTCATAGAAAAAACTAATATCTAACATTTAAAACGTTTCCGGTTCTAGAGTCCCAACGAATAAATGTCTTAGGATAAGAATCCTGAAATTCTTAGGGTAACTTAATAATTGATCTTGGACACCCATGAGGATCCTATAGCAAATCTAGGATCATTGTAACGTTTTCAAGACATCAAAGGAAAAATCGTATCTTTTGTCTTATGTCTGAGATACTCAATTGCCAACCTCTCAATGGCTATATTATACTGAACACATAGTTTTTCTGTATGAGTCACCGATTCCCAAATATCAGTAAGTCATTTTTGCAATATTTCAGGAAGTGTATTTCGTAGCATTCTGAGTTTATTTGGTTGTCCTATCCAATTAACTTCACATATTGAATCTTGTAACATGTTATTAAAAATGATGATATGCGAAATCATATCATCGCATTCACTAATCTGATACTTATCCATATCTAGCAACATGTCTTTTAATTTTTCACTTTGTGCGGATGTTACAACCCTTTTTGCAGTTTTTTGAATAATCGTCATGATTTTTCTGCAACAAATATAAAGAAAAATCAACACAATGAAAACACAAAGTTACATTGACTAAAATAAACTGTTGGGATAGTTGTGGAACCCTTAGGGTCAGATCGGTGCCCCGCGCAGCGGAAATGGGTCTAACCCATGGATATCAAATATGGATGTAATTTTAAATTATTTAATAAAATACTATATTCCATTATGAGTGTATAGGAAAAAATCGGGACTGTGTGCGCACTGTGCACTACATTCCGATTTTTGCTTTGTTTTCAAAACAAAGATTCTGCTCTTTAGAAAATTTCCAGAGAGTTGAAGGAATTAGGGTCTTTGACCCTAATTCTTTCCGGTCTTCCCTAATCACTTCAAAAACACCAAAAATTAATTTTTAATTTCAAAAACAAAATCAACACATGTTATATAATAAAAATCAAGTTTTTCAAAATATCAAATATTTTTACAAAAACATAGATTTATTCTAAATACGTATTTGCGTAATTTTTGAATCCAATACACAAACCAAATTGGAATCCCAATAAGAAATATCTCGTGAACAATTCTAGGTCACCAAAGATGGTCAAGTGATTCTAGAATGGTAGCCGTAGCTCTAAGCTTTAATCTAGAGTTCCAAACTCTTATTAATTGTTCCTTGTACAACATGAACATCTTTGACGTAAATTATAAGCATGCTGTGTTTATACTTCTAAAGTATCCTAACACAATTGATTAGCCTTATTTCAACATTAAGCTATGTGATCATGCAACTAATACACAAATGAACATAGCTTTGGAGAAGATCAAACATTACCTTGTAAGCTTGATGTAAGATCCAATCTACTTCTACTTTGTTGAAATTGTTGGAGAACCTCCAAGGTGTGCAAGCTTGACTTCAAGATCCAATCTCGCTACCAAGCTTCACTTCAAGATCCAATCTTGATTACTCCTAAATGAAATATTGTAGAGACCTCAAACGTTTCTCTAAACACTTCTCTAACTTAGGCTAATCTCTCTAAGAATTTACATGTAGTTGTACTTGTAATTAAAACGTTCCTAAAACTTGCTATTTATAGCAAAATTTAGGCAATTTTTAATTAATAAAAGTTGTAATAAACTTTTAAGTAGGCTTAATCCAATTTATCAAAATATGTATAATTAGGTGTGACTAATCTCCATTGTCTCCCACTTTAATTTAATCAAATTAAATCAAGCCAATGATTAGGAAATGGATTAGTTAAATGTTTGCCACCTTGATTTAATCCAATTAAATCAAGCCAAAACCACCTATTATTACATACTTGCAATTACCATAATATCCTCAAATGGTAGAGATAATTATGATTTTACAATTAAGCCCTTGTGTAATTATTGAATTAATCCAATTAATCCAATTAGGTCAAAGTAAATAATCAATGTTATCTAATAACACTTGATTATCTTAGTTGATAATTATAATATCGAATATTATATTTTATCAAAATTAATCGGCTACCCAAGTGCTCAATGAGTACACTTCATATTGGGACTCTCTAAGTTCAGACACGTTCGTCATATAAGCCTAGCTAATATGTACGCAATTCGGCCATCTCCGAATTCGCGAAGGACATGAACAACCTTTCTGAACTATACAAGTCGAGGTCATCATATATGTTTAATAATCCCTCCATCGTAGGCTATCCGAGTTGTACTGAGGAAACATAGAATACACCGTCAAGTTTCCAAGGCAACGTCTTATGTCGACATGTGCACGATTCTTTACAACTGATGCGATCCACCCTAGATGATCGACTTTGGCCAAAGATTTAAGAATCGTGACTTTACTCACATGGATACCTAAACCTCTTATGTTACACATACGGGCCGACGGATCCTATCTTGCTTCTCACTTGATTACTGAGTGCATCGATCCACACCCAACGAACTTCTAGAGGCCAGACCATGAAAGTTTTCTGACATACATGGCATCAAAGTGTGAAGGATCTCACACAAAATCAATGTTATCTTATAGTCAAAGGATTACATATGCTACTCGACTCGAGGAGATTCTTATTAACGGTGGTGTGTACTTCGAACTATTAGGAATCACCTGTGAGTCATTCAGTATTCACTTCAACGAATACCCACATGTCTATACGAGTTTCCAAAACTCATGGTACATCAGGTTAAATCATTGGAACTCCAATTCCAATATACGACATGTGATAGTCTTCTAGGTTATAGGAATTCGACAGTATTCCAAAACCAACGACTAGGAATATTTACTTTAAGAATAGTTTACACTTAGTGTCAAAACTATTCTAAGGTTGATGTCATTCTTAGCATATATATACACCAATCTAATACGCATAATGACATTACCATTAATAAGGTATGAAATGAAAAATGTAGTTATTTTATTAATAAATAATAAAATATACAAATCGGATTAGCACTTCATGCACCATAAGCAACTTCCGCCGCGCTAAGGAAAGTCGTTCCATACAAACACATGTTATAGAATAAAAATCAAGTTTTTCAAAATTTCTAATATTTTTACAAAAACATAGATTTATGCTAAATGCGCATTTGCGTAAATTTTGAATCCAATACACAAACCAAATTATAATCCCAATAAGAAATGTCTCGTGAACAATTCTAGGTCACCCAAAGGTGGTCAAGTGATTCTAGAATGATAGCCATAACTCTAAGCTTTAATCTAGAGTTCCAAACTCTTATTAATTGTTCCATGTACAATATGACCATCTTTGACCTAAATTATAAGCATGATGTGTTTATACTTCTAAAGTATCCTAACACAATTGATTAGCCTTATTTCAACATTAAGCTATGTGATCATGCATCTAATACAAAAATGAACATAGCTTTGGAGAAGATCAAACATTACATAGTAAGCTTGATGTAAGATCCAATCTACTTCTCCTTTGTTGAAATTATTGGAGAACCTCCAAGGTGTGCAAGCTTGGCTTCAAGATACAATCTTGCTACCAAGCTTCACTTCAAGATCTAATATTGATTTAACATGATGCTTTTTCAGGTTCTGGTTTTCTAGGTGTCGTGACCCCCACTTGTTCGCTTCGCGACGCCCAAACCTGGGTTAATATGTATGTTTTAAATTGTTTATTAACATGTCATATAGCCTAAGGTGCCTACTCTTGCATTTTCACATGCTATAACATGTAGTCATGCATGATATTGAAGCCATAAAATATGATTTTATGTAAACTTAAAAGTTAAAAAGGAATACAAGATGCATGTAAACGGATTAATAAGATTAATTGGTTTAAAGGTTTAAAAATTGTGAATTCAAGTTTTAGAAACAAATGGACCTTATAAGTACATTATTTTCCTTGGTATATCGGATGGAAACGCAGACGTAAATTCCATAGCCAGTTCCGAATGGACGGTAATATGGTCTGCACTCGGGATACAATACCACGTACCTTTGGAATAAATAATGTGTTTTTATCGATTAAATGGTTTAATGACATTTGGTCCGTTTGTTGAATTCTAAATTTTAAAACATATAGGTGGACTAATAATTTAAGAGTTAAATTGATTAGATCACTATAACAACTTGATTAAACTAGTTTAATTAAGTTAATTGGTTAGTATAGACTAATCGAGATTATTGAATAAAATTTTAAGAGTTAAAATTGGTTAGATCACTAAATTATCAACTAGTATTAATAAGGTTATGACTTTAGCCGCATAATCTAAGATTCATAAGATACTAGTGAGATAGAGACCTTACACTTCAAAATAGTGAGTGGGAGAAGGGTATACCACATTATATCCCGCGATCTCCATTGTTATCTAGAAACGCGAGATTCAATAGGCGCCTCGAGACGGCTTTGCTTTCATCCCTCTACGGATGGTGTCCTTTTTGGGTCAATATCAGGTTTGGATTCCGAAAGGATAGGGACTCTAGATGTACCTGGTGATTTGACCTACCCTACGGCGGCACTTCACTAGTTAATTCCAAGGGTTTCGAAATAATGGGTCACACTCACAAAGGAATGATTAAATTGTTAATAAATGCTTTATTGATCAAAATAACGATGGTTGATTAATATAGGAATAAGAGTTATTTCAGATATATTAATTAATTAAGAATATTTTAGTCTATCATGTGAATACTTGACCTACCCTACGACGATACTTATTTCTGGGATGATAGATAACCGTGGCATAGTAATTCTTTTAGGTTTCTAATTCATTATACATTGATCATGCATCATGTTTAATTTTATGCCTAAATGTTTGACAATTTTAATATGCGATGAATGAATGTTGAATGTGCGTTTATTATTTTTCAGCCATGGAATATGCAATTATCTCAATTCTCAAATAACAAGAAAAATAACTGGAGATAATTATGTTAAATGGAAAAGTGCCATGAATGCTATATTAGTCTGCGAAGACCTTAAATTTATCCTAATGGAGGAATGTCCTCCTGAGTCAGTACCAAATGCTGGCAGAGCTACACGTAATGCCTATAATAATTGGATTAAAGCTGACGAGAAAGCTCATAGCTATTTAATAGCATCCATGTCTGAGGTTCTTGCTACACAAGATGAGTCTATGGCGACAACATCAATGATTATGTAGTCATTATAGAACATGTTTGGGCAACCTTCACATCGGAAATAACATGAGGCAATAGTCTCTGTATTGACCGCTAGAATGAAGAAAGACACATCAGTCTGAGACCATGTGTTAAAGATGATGTCCATCTTAAATGGCTGAAACCCATGGTGCACGTATCAATATGCAAAGTCAGGTGACAATGATCATGGAAACCCTTCCGAAGAGTTTCTTGTAGTTTAAAAGAAAATATTCTATGAATAAGTTGACTTTTACATTGACTGAACTGCTAAATGAGCGCACCAATTACGAGTCCGTTATGAATGGTCCTCGTAGGTCAAATACCGAGGAAAATGTTACCGAATCTTCTAAATTTACAAAGAAAAAGAAGAAAGGCAATTGGAAGGCAAAGGAAAAACCAATGAAAATGAAGAACAACAAAGGCTCTAAAGGAACCAATGCCAAAGGAAAATGTTTCCATTGTGAACAACAAGGGCATTGGAAAAGGAATTGTTCGAAATACCTTGCTGAGCTTAAAGAGAAGAAAAAAACAGGTAAATAAGATTTACTTATCATTGATTATCTTTTGGTGGAGGATGATAAATCCATATGGATTATTGATTCTGGTGCCACTAACAATGTTCGTGGTTCTTTGCAGCTACTTGACTCATTGAGGGACCTTGCTGAAGGTAGCTTTACCATGAGAGTTGGGACATGGGATGCTGTGTCAGTAAAAGCAGTGGGAGTTTCAAATTTGAATTTTAATAGGAGTTATTTATGTTTGAATGGTGTGCTATATATTCCTGGTTTTCACAGGAATTTGATTTCTATAACAAAACTTAAGGAATGTAGTTTTTCTATTTCATTTAATAATAAGTCAGTTATTATTAGTAGAAATAGATTAAATATATGCACTGGAAACTCCGAAAATAATCTATATGTATTAAGTTCGTTAATGCATGATCACTGCTTAATACTGAAATGTTTAAGATTGAAAGATCTAAAACTAAATGACAAAAGATTTCTCATAATGATACTATTTATGGCACCTTAGACTTGGTCACATTAACCTTGACCGGATAGATAGACTAATTAAGAACGAAGTTTTAAATCAGTTAAGACTCTATACTTTACCTGTCTGTGAATCCTGTCTGGAAGGCAAAATGACTAAGAGACCTTTTACTAGAAAATGGATAAGAGCCAAAGAAACACTTAAGCTAATACATTCGGACATTTGCGGACCGATGAATGTAAAATCCCGAGGTGGTTATGAATACTTCGTCACTTTCATTGACGATTATTCTAAATATGCGTATGTTTACCTAATGCAGCACAAGTCAGATACATTTGAAAAGTTCGAAGTGTATCGTGCTGAGATTGAGAACCAGTTAGGTAAAAGCATCAAAATTCTATGATCAGATCGTGGAGGTGAATACCTTGATAGAGATTTCGAGGAATACTTAGTTGAGCATAGAATTGTTTCACAGCTCACAACACCTAGAACACCACAACAAAATGGTGTTGCAGAAATGAGAAATCGAACCCTACTAGACATGACGAGATCAATGTTTAGTTATAGCACTCTAACTAGTTCATTCTGGGGGTATGCATTGCAAACTATAATGTATATCCTGAATGTAGTTCCTTCTAAGTTGGTTTCTAAGACTCCCTTAGAGTTGTGGAATGGTCGTAAAGCTAGTTTGTGACATTTTCGCATATGGAGGTGTCCAGCACATGTGCTAAAGAACAAGACTACTAAGTTGGAACCATATTCACATGTGTGCCTATTTGTAGGCTATCCTAAGGAAACTAGGGGTGGATTCTTTTATAGTCCAGAAGATAATAAAGTATTTGTATCGACAAATGCTACGTTTCTTGATGAGGACTATATGAGAGAGTTCAAACCTTAAAGTAAAGTGTTACTTGAGGAGTTACTTACTGGTACGACCATTACTCCATTGTCAAATGTTGACAAAGACATAAAACCTTCTACATCTGAAAGTCATATACAAGTTTATCAGGATACCATACCACCTAGACGTAGTAGGAGGGTTGTGAGACAACCTGAACACTATCTAGGAAATGGTGAGGTGCAATTTGTTGCATCTTGTGATGGTTTTGATGATCCATTTACCTACGTAGTGCAATGGAAGATATTGAAAAAGAGGAATTTCTCAAATCCATAAACCTTGAGATGGAGTCTATGTACTCTAACTCAGTCTGGGAACTTGTAGACCAACCTGATGGAGTAAAACCTATAGGTTGTAAGTGGATCTACAAGAGAAAAAGAGGAATAGATGGGAAAGTACAGACTATCAAGGCCAGGCTAGTGGCAAATGGTTATACCCAGAAAAAGAAAGTTGACTATGAAGAAACTTTCTCACCAGTAGCCATGCTTAAATCCATCAGGATTCTTCTTTCCATTGCCGCATATTATGACTATGAGATTTGGAAAATGGACGTCAATACTGCATTCTTGAATGACAATCTTGATGAGAGTATCTATATGGTACAACCAGAGAGGTTCATTACCCAAGGTCAATAGCAAAAAGTTTGCTAGTTGCAAAGGTCCATTTATGGACTTAATCAAACATCTAGATCTTGGAACATAAGGTTTGATACTACGATCAAGTCTTATAACTTTGAGTAGAACATCGATGAGCCTTGTGTCTACAATCGCATCATTGATGGGAAGGTGGTTTTCCTTGTGTTATACGTCGATGATATTTTACTTATTGGGAATGATATAAAGATATTATCGGATGCGAAAATCTGGCTAGCTAACCAATTCCAAATGAATGATTTGGGAGAGGCAAGTTATGTACTTGGGATTCATATCATTCGGGATCGCAAGAAATGACTGTTGGCAATGTCTCAAGCAACCTCTATCGAAAGGATTCTTGTACAATTTGGTATGCCGAATTCCAAGAAAGGTAATTTACCTTTCAAGCATGGAATTCATTTGTCTAAGGAACAGTCTTTTAAGACACCTCAAGGAGTTGAGGAGATGAGACATATACCATATGTTCAGCAATTAGAAGTCTTATGTATGCTATATTATGTACGAGACCAGACATATATTTTTCAGTGGGAGTAGTCAGTAGGTTTCAATCCAACCCAGGATTAGATCATTGGGTAACGGTGAAATATATTCTCAAGTATCTTCGGAGAACGAGAAATTATATGCTTGTATATACAAGTCAGGATATGATTCTGAGAGGATTTAATGACTCTGATTTTCAGACGGATGTCAATTCTAGGAAATCAACATCTGGATCAGTGTTCACCCTAGGTGGTGGGGCTATAGAATGGATGATCATTAAGCAATCTTATATTGTTGACTCCACCATGAAGGCTGAATATGTAGCAGCTTGTGAAGTAGTAAGGAAACAGTCTGGCTCCGTAAGTTCTTGGCAGATCTTAAAGTTTTTCTAGATATGAATAAACAGCTCACACTTTATTGTGATAATAGTTGTGTAGTGGGTGGCGAACTCTAAAGAAACAAGAGGCCACAAGAGGGGTAAGTATATTGAGAGGAAATATCACCTCATCAGGGAGATAGTACATAGATGAGATATCGCTGTCATGCAGATTCCATCCGCAGACAACCTGGCTGATCCGTTTACAAAGACCTTATTGGCTAAAGTGTTTGAGGGTATCCTAAAGGGCTTATGATTACATGACATGTCCCATTTGCTCTAGTCCAAGTGGGAGATTGTTGGGATTTATGTCCTAAAGCTTCATGTATTGTAAAATGGAATTGATTATTGTAATAATAATAAATGCATTATTGATTTTATCAAAGTTGTTTGATTTATATCGCATATTGTCCAATTGTCTTGTTTACCTTGATTACTATTGTACCTTTAAGACTTAGTTTATGTTTGTGTCGGATTTCTAAGGTCATCCCAAGATCATATAAAGCATGAAACATGTGAATACACAAAGTAAAGTTGCGGAAAAAATGCTCACTTTGAACGGTTGTAGGATGCGTGTAGAATAAAAAATTTCCTTTGAGAAGTCTTCCAAGATCTCCTCTTTGAAGTTGTTTGTTGAAGCTCCAAGCTTGAAGGTTGAGATTCCAAACTCAAAGGATGGTTTCCCTATCACCTAGTATGAATCTTTGTGTGCTAGCAATGGAGAAATTTTGCAACAAAATTTCCCCAATAATCCTTGTTGTATTCGGCCAAGGTGAGAAAGAAAGAGAGAGTTTTGTTTTTCCTTTGTTTTGTTTCTAAAACAAATACAAGTTATGAAGAAGTCAAAACAAATTTTGGTATATCATTTTCCAAAAAAGCAAAAACCAAGATTTGGAGGGAAAATAACATTTATTACTCCCAACTACTCCCATCACTTAAAGTGACTAGATGTCTATCACCAAAAAGTTGACATGACTTCCATCACTGAAGTGACAATTGATGTGACACATGATGTGACTTGTGGGCCCCACTTTAATTCAAAATCTGTGTGGGTCCGCAAACACATCCCGGGCTCGGGTTCGTTAATTCCGAATTAACGAATTTTCCGTTGTGATGTAATTAATTCAAATTTAATTAAATAATTATGCCTAGCAAAATTATTATTCACGTCGCTTGTGAATTAATTCTAAATTAATTCGTTCGCCCGAATTAAAATCCAATTTTAATTCCGTGTCGAAATCCAATTTCATTTAATATATCAAATATATTATTTTATCAATTAATTCCAAATTAATCGTTCTCTCTCTTCAAATAGTATTTTATCCCAGATAAAATCTCTCCGTAATTAATTCCAGATTAATTATGTTCAAATCATACGTCATCGGTGAATCTTCGGGAAGCGACCCATGAGATCCCTGGATATGTTGGCAGTAAATCCGGTCGTAGGACTATCCAAACACGTGCGTACCTCATACCATGTTTTTACCGATTTACGAGACATGGTTGGCTTCTAGCAAAGCACCGTGCCTACATAATTCTCCAGAAATATTCTTAAAGGAATATATAATCTATGTCAGACATAATATACGTAGTATTGCGTATTGCGATCTAGTATCGGATGTCACATGCAAGGCCTGGGGCTGGAAAATTGTCTGCCCCGTACGAAGCATATATCGGATCACAAGCAACTAGTCTCTTTAATTGGATAATCATGACCTTCTCATATTATCCCGATGGTTGCAACCCATTAGAGTACCAGTTCTGTATCTCTGCGTGATCATCATCTCCATATGATTGAAGTGATACTTCCATCTTGACATCACACCCAATACACTACGATTCTCAATAAACCCAGAAGAGGTGTACACAGAACCTGTTAAAGTCCTTGACGACCAAAACCAAAGCGTATTGATTGTTGCAAGTACTAGCGATGCAAGTCTCAGGTTAAGACCAAATGCACCTACCCTGACGCGGATTCCCATAGACACATAGTCATACTACCAATGGGATTCCGAGGGGTCTATCCAGAGCGAAGCTGTTTCCGTACCATCGGTAAACACAACCTCCTATATGAGAACTATGCTATTACGCTTCCATAACACACACAACTGCAATACTAGTCTATTCCGCATTATCAATGTCCAGTCTCGATAATACTACGACTAGGGATATTTAATGATTAAACCTTTATGGATTGATATTGTCTCATATCTTATAATCCGAAACTAATCATAAGGACTTTTATCATTTATATATATTTAAGTGATCAAATTACAAAATGATAAAATGCAATTTCATTGTCACATAGTTAATTTGTACAAAAACCACAATATCTTTTACAAATAGTGACGCTATGGGTCATAATTGTCCAACAGTTTGGTGCACAAGAAGGTTTATGTCTGAAGTTAGTAATCTAAATAGTCCGTAGAGAGGAAACAAAGAGGGTACTTTGTTTGTGGTTTATCTATAGTTGCGGTCCATTCTATACTTGTATGACGACCTTAATCCGGGATCGTTCATGTAGTGACATGGGAATGAAGGCACCTTGTATGATGAGATCATATAGGACTGGAGTCAGATAAATATGAATTTATTTTAATATCCGTTAACCGAAGAAATTTATTTTTTCTAATAGATGGTCACATATGGATTCGATCTTAATCCTGAGTGTACTATGAACTCCTGCATGATAGGCTATGTCCTTTGATTTACTATGGTGAGGTTGGTGTTGCATTCCCGACCAATAACTATGTATTTTGGGGATATGGTTTGGTGTGTAGCTGGGAACGTCTTACATAGATATTGAATTCACTCATTCTTACGAGAAGTAGAAGAGTATATCTTTTAAGAGTTGATTCGGGACTTGAACAATTTGAGCGCTCAACTTTTCTATTACGAATAGAAAGTTTATATTTATAATTGTTATGAATTAATTGTTCATTAAAGAATCAATGGTGGTTAAGAGACAAAATATTTAGAGGGGTTTAACGGACTTATGACTCGGCTCTATTTATGAGATATTCGTGAAGGGCTATATCCATATATAATGACTATATCGATGGACACCGAAGATGTTCGGTTTTATTTTATCTATCTACGGTAACAGGAGTTCAACTTCGAGTTTTTAGTGGAATAACGCGAAGTTAATAATTCGTAATATTTGATTAAAGAGTTTAATTAATATTTCAGAATTATTGGAGCTCGAAACTGTAGGTCTATTTGGTCCCCGTGCTAGCTCGATTAACTGTAGCAAACCTAATATAATTAGATTGTCTAATTATATGCTCACTTTATATTTATATATTATTAATGAGATTAATAATATTTATTGTCATAAATGAAAACTATGTTAAATTAGTTTAACTTAATGTTTTCTAGAATTCTTTGGTTATGAGATAATCAAGTCTTAATTATGAGATATTCAAGTTAGTAATAATTATGAGATAATTACTACAATATAATGGAAGGTAATTTAATCATTATTGAGATGGTGATTTTTATTTACCTTGGAGACAAAGCCATATGGCTTGCCATGCTCTCCAATTTATTATGTCTATTATGTGGCTTGAATACGCCTAATATTTTTGTTATTAGCTAATCTATTTTTATGCTTTGGTATGACCTCTACATTTTTGTGTTGGCCATTGCAACAAAGCATTAAATACTTAATGACAAGGTTAGTTGGCTTGTGTAAGAGAATATAATCTCTACCATTTCTCTCACTTCTAAGGTTAACATTTTTGCATTCATTCACACAAGTGCAATTGAGAGAAAATAGAAAGAGTTGAAACATTCACAAGTGTTGTGAGAGTGTTTTGAAATTCCAAAAACCAAACACCATTGTGACATCTTAATTATCTAAATACCTTAGAGGTTTGATCTTTATTAGTGAAGCTCACACTTCGGTTTGTTGGTTTCGAGTCATAGTTCGGAAGATCGAGTGGTTGATCCAAGCGTTGGACACCAAAGGATTGATTTCGGCTACTACAACAAATGGAGAAGGCAAAGAAAATTTTAAAGATCCATACCGGACCCGGTACCCACCACAAGCAACTTCCGCCGCGCTAAGGAAAGTCATTTCCTACAAACATATGTTATAGAATTAAAATCAAGTTTTTCAAAATATCAAATATTTTTACAAAAACATAGATTTATTCTAAATACGCATTTGCATAAATTTTGAATCCAATACACAAAACAAATTAGAATCCCAATAAGAAATGTCTCGTGAATAATTCTAGGTCACCCTAAGGTGGTCAAAAGATTCTAGAATGATAGCCATAGCTCTAAGCTTTAATCTAAAGTTCCAAACTCTTATTAATTATTCCATGTACAACATGAACATCTTTGACCTAAATTATAAGCATGTTCTGTTTATACTTCTAAAGTATCCTAACACAATTGATTGGCCTTATTTCAACATTAAGCTATGTGATGATACATCTAATACATAAATGAACATAGCTTTGGAGAAGATCAAACATTACCTAGTAAGCTTGATGTAAGATTTAATATACTTCTCATTTGTTGAAATTGTTGGAGATCCTCCAATATGTGCAAGCTTGGCTTCAAGATTCAATCTTGCTACCAAGCTTCACTTCAGGATCAAATCTTGATTTTTCCTAAATGAAATGTTGTTGAGACCTCACAAGCTTCTCTAAACGCTTCTCTAACTTAGGCTAATCTCTCTAAGAATTTGCATGTATTTGTACTTGTAATTAAAACTTTCTTAAAGCTTGCTATTTATAGCAAAACTTAGGTAATTTTTAATTAATAGAAGTTGCAATCAACTTTTAAGTGGGCTTAATCCAATTTGTCCAAATATGTATAATTAAGTGTGACTAATCTCCATTGTCTCCCACTTTAATTTAATCCAATTAAATCAAGCCAAGGATTAGGAAATAGATTAGTTAAATGTTTGCCATCTTGATTTAATCCAATTAAATCAAGCCAAAACCACCTATTATTACATACTTATAATTACCGTAATATCCTCAAATGGTAGAGATAATTATGATTTTACAATTAAGCCCTTGTGTAATTATTGAATTAATCCAATTAGGTCAAAGTAAATAATCAATGTTATCCAATAACACTTGATTATCTTAGTTGATAATTATAATATCAAATATTATATTTTATCAAAATTAATCGGCTACCCAAGTGCTCATTCAGTACACTTCATATTGGGACTCTCTAAGTTCACACACGTTCATCACATAAGCCTAGCTAATATGTACGCAATTCAGCTAAATTGGAATTCGCGATGAACACGAACGACCTTTCTGAACTATACAAGTCGAGGTCATCATATATGTTTAATAATCCCTCCGTCGTAGGCTATCCGAGTTATGCTGAGGAAACATAGAATACACCGTCAAGTTTCCAAGGCGCACATCTCATGTCGACATGTCCACGATTCTTTACAACTAATGTGATCCACCCTAGGTGATCGACTTTGGCCAAAGATTTAAGAATCGTGACTTTACTCACATAGATACCTAAACCCCTTATGGTACACATACGGGCCGACAGATCCTATCTTGCTTCGCACTTGATTATTGAGTGCATCGGTCCACACCCAAAAAATATCTAGAGACCAGACCATGTAAGGTTTCTGACATGGCATCAAAGTGTGAAAGATATCATACAAAATCAATGCTATCCTATAATCAAAGGATTACATATGCTACTCGACTCGAGGAGATTCCTATTGACGGTGGTGTGTACTTCCAACTATTAGGAATCACCTGTGAGTCATTCCGTATTCACTTCAACGAATACCCACATGTCTATACGAGTTTCCAAAACTCATGGTACATCGGGTTAAACCATTGGAACTCCAATTCCAATATACGACATGTGCTAGTCTTCTAGGTTATAGGAATTCGACCGTATTCCAAAATCAACGACTAGGAATATTTACTTTAAGGATAGTTTACACCTAGTGTCAAAACTATTCTATGGTTGATGTCATTCTTAGCATATCTATACATCAATCTAATGCGCATAATGACAGTACCATTAATAAGGTATGAAATGAAAAATGTAGTTATTTTATTAATAAATAATAAAATATACAATTCGGATTGGCACTCCAAGCACCAACTTCATCATAAACATCACAAAGATATTTATTAAATTACATAAACACAAAGTTTATATGATAAAACTAATTTATCATTGCCGATTAGAACAATATGCAAAAAAGATTAGACATTCAATCACTACGGATCAAAATAACCGAAGAAAATCGATATAGATATGACCCACACAGACCGACATAAATCCCCATGTGCCATCCACGTGCCACAGGAGTGGCTCACGCTACACCACTCACCGTCCATTGGCTTCCACTCGCCCTCACGCGCAGGCCGCAGTCAGCCAAGTCACACGCGTAGACGACATATTGTCTGCAAGTTCTGTGACCGTATGACATGTCGGTTTTAAATTTTAAACACAACCAGCATGTCGCTCAAATAACTAAATTGACAAGTCGTCCTTTATTTCCATTACTGTACGACGTGTCGTATAATATGTACGGACGACATGTCATATGTTGCCCTCGTATGCGGATGACATGTCATTTTTACAATCTAGGAGTGTTTTTCTGGGTAAAAACAGATTCATCTAGCCAACTTCTAGGGTCCATATCTTTCTCAATGTTAATCCAAATTAAGCAAATGATATACCAAATTGAAGATCTCATGTCCTAATTTTCAAAACATATTTGAACATGCAATAATAAATTTTCTACAAAGAGTTAGTACGGCCCAAAGTTAGAAGAAAATTATTTTTGTAAAAATAAAAACCAGAAGCATTTTCAACATTTTTCATGCATGTTCATGTAATTTTTGTGTAATCTAACTAGAATACATGCATTTAATCTCCTGATACCAATGTTAGGAAACATCATCCCTAATATATTTTCATATTTGTCCTCTTAGGATCTAACCAAACATGTATTACTAGTCCTATATTTATTCACAAACTAATTGAAATAAATCTAAGTTAACAACAACACAATTACATACCTTACTTCTTGTAGAAATGCTTTTAATCAAACTTAATTGATTTCTTAACTCAATAAGAAAATGCTCTTATTTATAGGAGGGAAATCAAGTTACTATAACATCACATGCATTACTTCCTATTAGCTCACATGCATTTAGAATCAAGCCTTGATTACTATGTAATCACATGCATTGATTACTATGTAATCACATGTATTTGGATGCATAATGATTTTCTCTAACCCTTCCAAAAATGTTACCATCATGGGTGTACTATATGTTCCCCATTAACATTTTACTAATTGTTGTTTCTTATCAATAATTTGTTGTTACTTAATAATTTTCCAACAATTACTTTACATTAACTTAATGGATAGGAATCGATTTGATAATATTAACCAGAAAATATCATAAGTGTATGAAAGTTAACAATGTTTGGCTCACTAAATTTTATGTTTGGTTAACTACACTTTTAGTCATAACTATATCTTTGAGACCCCAAAGTTCGGTTAATCGAACAGATATGGAACTTGAAAATTGAAGAAACAAATATACCTTGTATGATATGATACCTCTAAAAATCAATTAACACATCATTTAATAATGTGACTTTACTTAAAGATATAATGTTGTTAGTGTCCTAGACATGCCCAAGGTCTCTAAGTCATGATATTGTGTGTGAATGATCAAGTGAGTTGCGGAAAAACTTACATTGATCGGATGTTGGTTTTAAAAAATTCTTTGTATGTTGATGAAGCTCCAAGCTTTGTTGAATGTTTCCAACTCAAGGGTGAGATTCCCTATCAACTCACAAGACTCTTTAAGTGATAGCTTGCTTGATTTTTGAAGCAAAAATCAAAGGAGATGGAGAAGTAGTTCACGGCAAAGGGAGAAAAAGAAAGAAGAAGTTGTTTTGATATTTTAGTTTCTAAAAATTATTACCAAAATTGACTTTCCAAAAGGTGTATATCTTTTCAAAAAAGAAAAAACAAAGTGTGTTGAGCAAGTTACATTAAATGCTCTCATCTACTTCCATCAACTTGGTGACAATTGATGTGAGGTAGTGGGTCCCACCACTTAAATTCAAAATTGAAGTTGGCTTAGAAAACACACTTCGGGCTCGGGTTCGTTTAATCCGATTAAACAAATTTTCCGTTGCGACGTAATTAAATCCAAGTTTAATTAAATAATAATGCCTAGTAGAATTATTTTGAAAGTAGCTTACGAATTAATTCCAAATTAATTCGTTCGCCCGAATTAAAATCCAATTTTAATTCCGCATTGAAATCTGATTTCAATTAATATATCCAATATATTATTTAATCGATTAATTCCAAATTAATCACGTTCTCTCTTCTATTTGCCGTAATTAATCCCAAATTAATTTTCTCTCTCATAATTAATCCCAGATTAATTCTGTTCGAGTCAAATATCATCGGTGAATCTTTGGGAAGCAACCCAAGAGATCCCTGGATATATTGGCAGTAAATTCGGTTGTCAGACTATCTGACACATGTGTATCGCGTACCACGTTCTCACTGATTTACAAGCCATGGTTGGCTTCTAGCAAAGCACCGTGCCTACCCAATTCTCCAGAAATATTCAACGAGGAATATTTAATCTATATCAGGCATAGTATACTATGTATTGCGTATTACGATCCAGTATCAGATTTTACATGCTAGGCCTAGGGCTGGAATTGTGTCTGCCCCATACGAAGCATATATCGGATCACTAGCAACTAGTCTCTGTAATCGGATAATCATGATCTAGTCATACTATCCCGATAGCTGCAACATTTAAGAATACTAATTTTGTATCCTTGCGTGATCATCATCTCCATATGACTAAAGTGATACTTCCGTCTTGACATCATACCCAATACACTATGATTCTCAGTATACCCAGAAGAGGCGTACACATAACTTATTAAAGCTCTGGACGACCAAAACCAAAAAGTACTGATTTTCGCAAGTATTAGCGATGCAAGTCTAAAGTTAAGACCACATACACCTACCCTGATTTGGATTCCCATAGACACATAGTCATACTACCAATGGGATTCCGAGGGGTCTTTCCAGAGCGAAGCTGTTCCCGGTCCAACAACAAACAGAACCTCTTATCACACTTGCGTAAGTATCCAATACTTAAATATATGAGAACTATGCCGTTAAGCTTCCATAACGCGCACAAATGTAATACTAGTCTATTCTGCATTATCGATGTCTATTCTCGATAATACTATGACTAGGGATATTTAATGATTAAACCATTCGTGGATTAATATTGTCTCATATCTTATTAATTCGAAACTAATCATAAAGACTTTTATCATTTATATATCCAAGTAATCCAATTACAAAATGATAAAATAATAATTTCCTTTGTCACATAGTTAATTTGTACAAAAACACAATGTCTTTTACAAATAATGATGTTGTGGGTCATAATTGTCCAACAATCTCCCATTTGGCTCATAGCCAATCACTCAAGTATCTAACACCTGAACTATGTACATGTTGCTCAAACTTTTGCTGAGAAATAGCTTTCGTCAGCGGATCTGCAATGTTGTCATCTGAGGTGATCTTTTCGATCTTCACATCACCACGATGTATGATCTCATGAATGAGATGGAAACGTCGAAGTACATGCTTGGATCGTTGATGAGACCACGGTTCCTTAGCCTGCGCTATAGCCTCGTTATTGTCATAATACAAAGGTACGGGCTCAGCTGCTAACGGAACTACTCTTAATCCAATTAGGAATTTATGAATCCAAACTGCTTCTTTTACTGCATCAGCTGCAGCAATATATTCCGCTTCTGTTATTGAATCGACAACAGTCTCTTGCTTGAAAGATTTCCAGCTCACTACTCCATTGTTCAAACAAAATATGTACCCTGATTGCGACTTAGAGTCATCTTTATCGGTTTGGAAACTTTCATCAGTGAACCCAGTCATCTCAAGTTCTCCATCTCCATAGACTAAGAAAGCATCCTTAGTTCGGCTAAGATACTTAAGGATGTTCTTAACAGTAATCCAGTGACCATCACCTGGATCGGCCTGATAGTGACTGTATATGCTCAAAGTATATGAGACATCAGGTCGTGTAAATATCATGACATACATGTGTTGGACAACTATGACCCATAGAATCATTATTTGTACAGAACATGGTGTTGTTGTACAAATTAACTATGTGACAAAGGAAATTCCTCTTTTATCATTTATAATTGGATTACCGGGATACATAAATGATAAAAGTCCATATGATTAGTTCCGGATTAATAAGATATGAGACAGTATTAATCCACTATGTTTTAATCATTAAATTATCCATAGTCGTAGTATTATCGAGATTGGACATCGATAATACGGAATAGACTAGTATTGCACTTGTGCACGTTGTGGGAGCATAACATCATAGTTCTCATATATTTGGGTATTAGATACTCATGCAATTGTAATAGGAGGTTGTGTTTACCGATGGTACGGAAACAGCTTCGCTCTGGATAGACCCCTCAGAATTCCATTGGTAGTATGACTATGTGTCTATGGAAGTCCGAATCAGGGTAGGTGTATTTGGTCTTAACCTGAGACTTACATTGCTAATACTTGCGACAATCAATATACTTTGGTTTTGGTCGTCTAGGGCTTTAACAGGTTCTGTGTACGCCTCTTCTGGGTATATTCAGAATCGTAGTGTATTGGATGTGATGTCAAGATGGAAGTATCACTTCAGTCATATGGAGATGATGATCACGCAGGATACGGAACTAGTACTCTTTAGTACTGCAGTCATCGGGATAATATGACTAGGTTATGTTTATCCGATTATAGAGACTAGTTACCAGAGATCCGATATATGCTTTGTACGGGGCAGACACAAATACAGCCCCATGCCTTGCTTGTGACATCCGATACTGGATCGTAATACGCAATACTATGTATACTACGCCTGACATAGATTATATATTCCTTTAAGAATATTTATGGAGAATTGGGTAGGCACGGTACTTTGCTAGAAGCCAACCATGTCTCGTAAATCGGTAAAAACGTAGTACTAGGTACGTACATGTTCGGATAGTCCGACGACCGGATTTACTGCCAACATATCTAGGGATCTCATAGGTCGCTTCCCGAAGATTCACCGATGACGTATGACTCGAACATAATTAATCTGGGATTAATTAGTAAAGAGATAAAATTAATCTAGGATTAATTACGGAGAAATTTTATCTGGGATAAAATACTATTTGAAGAGAGAGAACAATTAATTTGGAATTAATCGAAAAAATAAAATATTTGATATATTAAACGAAATTATATTTCGACGTGGAATTAAAATTAGATTTTAATTCGGGCAAACGAATTAATTTAGAATTAATTCGCTAGCGACGTGAGTAGTAATTTTGCTAGGCATAATTATTTAATTAAATTTGATTTAATTACGTCGCAACGGAAAATTCATTAATTCAGAATTAGTGAACCCGAGCCCGAGATATGTTGCGGGCCCACTCAGATTTTGAATCTAGTGGGGCCCACAAGTCACATCACATGTCACATCACTTGTCTTTATCATCACCTTTTGGTGATGGATTTAGGTGAAGTGGGTGATGATGTGTAGATAACTTGTAAAACACATTTTCGTAAATTGAATGACTAATACCAAATATTTGGTTTATCATTACTTGATTTTTGAAATCAACATACAACACACTCATCTCTCTTCTCTCTCTCACTCTCGGCATTGTGCCATTTTTCCTCTCAAAATTCTTGGCTTGGCCTAGACATATACAAGAATAAGGAAATAATTTGTTGCAAATTTTTCCAAGTGCTAGCACACTAAAGAGATCATTCAAAGGTGATAGGGAAACCAACCTTTGGGCTTGGAATCACACACAAAGCTTGGAGCTTGAAGATCAAATACAAGGGGCTTGGCCGAATCACACAAGGAGCAGAATTTTTGTGTTCAACGCATCCACTTTGCCGATCAAAGTGAGTATTTTCCGTTACTTTACTTTGATGTATTCGCACATTTCATTGCTTAATTGATCTTGGTTTGACCTAGAAAACCCAACAATGGTATCAGAGCGGTTATTAAGCATGAAATTGAATTTAGGGTTCTTAACTTTAATTTGGGTATTTTTGATTTGAGCATGTTTTTGGCAAATTGTTTGTTTGAGCATGCTTATAATATGTTAACTTTGAGTTGTGCATGATCAATTTGAAGAAAAATTAATTGGATTAATTTTCCCCAAATCTTGAGGCTTGGCCGAGAGTTTGAACCATTTTAGCTCTTGGTGATTTTTGAATTTTAGACAATTGGATATGTTTAAAATGCATGGGATCTATTAGTTTGTGATTTAATTGGATTGAAATCAAAATTGATATAAAAATCACCATATTACCGAGAGCTTAAAAGCATGTTGGGATTGATTTTGCTTCAATTTGTGTTGGACATAAATTGGTTAATTAAAGCATGATTAATTGTGTAAATTAGTATTTTGGAAATGTTGATTTAAATAATTAATTATGGCTAATACACTTTAATTGATTAAATTATGATATTTGGAATATTGGAATTTAATTAGTTGGGCTAAATTTGGAAGCCAAGGCTTAGTTGTTTCAAAGCCAAGGCTTAGTTGATTCAGAGGAAAAAAGGTTAGGGAATATATCGGATATATTGGCATATATTAGATATATGTTTGAGATTTGGATGTCCACCTACTGGATCTAGGAATTTGATGAGATCCAATTGATGTTAGAGATCTACCTAGTTAAATATCATACAACTTGTTGGCCAAAGTCAAGGTTGTGTGTTATTTAACGGGATCCTAGCCCACTAGGAAACTAGGTTTCCCGAGTGCTCAATAGAGGGTTAGAGGCTCGCCAAAAAAAAATGGGAGGCAAGTATTAAATTTGCAATTTTGTTTAGATACTTGCCAATACGCGCTCATTTCAATTTTTCGTCATTATTTAAATATATATTAGTTGGACTAATATTTAATCGTTGTTCTAATTAAACATTTGGACTGTATTCAAACTACTTTAAATTATAGTTGATTATATAATTGAATTATAGTAATCAATATATTTGAATTTAACCAATCAAATTATAGTTGATTATATAGTTAGACTATAGTAATCATTATATTTAATTGTACCCGAAATCAATGATTGGATAGTTGGACTATTGAAATCAAGATTACTGAAAGATTAGCGTTTAAAACATAATCCTAGGTGAAAATATCTTTAAGCAGCTTTAATTTTCAAATTGGGAATAAAACCTCAGGATAGTCCTGGGAACTGAGAAATTATTCTATTTGATAGAGAAACATCTCGGGCCTAAGCCCGGAGTTGAGCAAATAGTAGAACATGATCTTTGGAAGATTCATGTGATGATAACTTTAGTGCTCAATCCATTATGCTTAATGCATTGACACTTTAATTCTGTCGTCAGACTAAAGGATTAGATCCTTATAACATGATGTTGAAATTAAAGATCTTCATAGATCTATTCTTAGATCTTTGAAGTACAAATTGTAAAATAAGCTCTTTCGCTCACGTATGTTAGAGGGTACATCTGTTGAGCACTAAGTGTCGCAAATGATTGCTAACATCGATCAGCTAGGTTAATTGGGCATTACCTACGTGGGCGAGACTACCAAAGATTTGATCTTATAGTCACTACCCGAAAGCTGGGGCAGGTTCATTGTGAACCAAGTGTAAACTCTTGGAGAGTTGATGGCTATGCTCTAGGAGGCAGAGCCAAAGCTTCTAAAAGGGGCAAAGGCAAAATCATCACAGTCTTCTTGAAAGGCAAATGACATATCCCAAGATGTCTGCCTAAACTATAGCAAACGGGGTCACTGAGGTGTGACTGCCGTATGGACAAGGCAGACATGAAGGAAGTAAGGGTGGGGCAAGGCTCCGACTTCAAGTATGTTTGTCATAAACATGTTCACTACTGGTTTCAAAATTTGATTTTTGATACTAAGTGTTGTACATATATATGTACTGATGTGCGGAATCTGCTGATTAGCAGGAGATTGGCTTCATTTGAGATCAACCTACGAGTCGGAAACGGGACGAGAGTCACTGTTTTAACCGTAGAATCCTAAGTTTAGGAACTACATTTCGGGTGTGTACTTAAATTAGAAAACTGTTATAATGTAACTAGTTTGACTAGAAACATTATCTCTATATCTAAGTTTAACCCGTTGTGGGTATAAACACATTAGATGTGAATAACAGTATTTATATTTTGAATATAAATGAATCTCATACATATGACATGACAAACAAATAGCTCAAACTGAATTAATCTGATGAGACTTATTTGTGGCATTGTTGTCTGGGACATATTAAACAAGACTCGTATATCCACACTTTTGAAGAGTGGGTACTAGGACAAATTTGATTCTATTCAAATAATGTCTACGAATCTAGTTTATTAGGCAAAATGCCTAAAACACTTTTTACTTGGTAAAAGTACAAATGCCACCGATCTGTTAGCCCTCGTTCATAGTGACGTAAGTGGGCCCATATCTAGCTAGGCTAGAGGTGGATATGAATACTCCGTAACCTTTACGGATGTGGCGTCGCGTTTTGGTTATGTGTTTCTTTTGAAAAATGAATTAGAAACTTTTGATAAAATCAAAGAGTTTCGACACGAAGTAAATTGACAGATCGGCTAAAGTATAAAACCGTTACGGTTAGACCATGGTGGAAAATAGTTAAGCAATAAGTTTCTCAATTACCTGAAACAATATAGTATTCTTTCACAAAGGACTCCTCTCGGAACACCTAAATTTGACGGTGTGTCCGAACAGAGAAACCGAACTTTGTTGGACATAGTTAGGTTAATTATGAGTCTCTCTGAGCTACCATTTTCCTTCTAAGGATACGCATTAAACAGTCCAATACTTATTTTGAATAAGGTTCCATGAAAATCTGTTAGACAGATATCATATTAGATATGAACAGGAAAGAAACCGGGTTTTCTCGTTCCTGAAGATTTGGGAATGCTGGGCATATGTTTGGATGATACCAAACTAGAACCCAAATCGGATAAGTGCCTAATTTGTAGGTTATCCTAGGGTAACCAAAGTATAGTACTTATACAACTCACAAGAGAACAATTTAATTGTTGCTCTCCATGCGGTTTTCCTAAAAAGAATACGTATATGCAGTGGTAAATGGGAGGAAAGTAAAACTCGATGAAAATCGGAGTAATACTGTTCCAGGCACCGATTCCTTAACGGAACACAAACAGTTCATCAGGGATGAAACTGTACCACAATCTTCGAATACACAAGAACCGCGTAAGTCGGAGAGAGTCAGAAAACAACCTATGAGGTATGTGTTTCTGATCTCACCTCATAAAGATGTCAATCTTATTGAGGAATACGAACTGACTACGTATGAGGAAGTGATACAAGGTATCGACTCCTTATCATGGAAAAGTGCCATGAAGTCCAAAATGGATTCCATGTATACCAACCAAGTTTGGACACTGGTTGATGTACCGGAAGGCATTGTGCCTATTGGTACTATATAAGTCTTCAAGGAAGACATACATGGATGGAAACAAACAAACGTACAAAGCTAGGCTTGTAACGAAAAGGTATCGTTATCAACATTATGACAATTACGACGAAACCTTTTAACTGTTGCCATGATTAAATCCATTTGGATAATGCTTGCTAATGCTGCGTATTTCATTTATGAAATATGGCAGCTGAACGTCAAAACCGCTTTCCTTAAACAGAAACCTTTTGGAGGATGTTTACAACATCCAGACGGTTTTTCGTACCAAAAACAAGGAAACAAGGTTTGCAAGTTAATTCAATCCATTCATGGATTGAAGCAAGCATTACGTTCTTGGAACTAACATTTTGATAAGATCATAATGGTATATGATTTCATTCAAAGCGAATATGATTCTTGTGTATATAAGGAGGTTAGTAGGAGCGTACTAACAATGATTGTCCTATATAATGATGACATATCATTTCTTAGAAATGACATTCCCATAATAAAATCCGTGAAAGCTTGGCTTTCATGAAAATTCTCCGTAGAACACTTGGGAGAGACAACCTTTATTCTAGGAATAAGGATCTACAGGGATAGATCTAAAAGTTGTTGGCACTCTTCGAGGAATCGTACATTGAAATATATGTACGCGACCTGGTGTCTCATATGCTTTGAGCATATAGAGTCACAATCAGGCCAATCCAAGTGATAGTCACTGGATTGATGTTAAGAACATCATTGAGTATCTTAGATGAACTAAGGACACTTTCTTAAGCTGTGGAGAAGGAGAACTTGAAGTGACTGGGTTCACTACTGCAAGTTTCCAAATCGAAAATAACGACTGTAAGTCGCAATAAGGGTACTATATAGTTTGAATAACGGAACAGTGAACAGCTGAGACAGCAAAAGAAGAAATTTTGGATTTGTAAAATTCCTAATTAGATTAAGAGTAGTTCCGTTAGCAGGTAAGCTAGGCTATAACACAGACTAAAGAATTAATGGTCTCATCAACGATCCAAGTATACACTTCAACTATTTCATCTGATTCGTCGGATCATACATCGTGGTGATGTGATGATCGAATAAATCGCATCAGATGATAACCTTTTAAATCCGCTGACTAAAGCTATTTCTCAACAGAAGTTTGAGCAACCTGTACATAGTTCAGGTGTAGGACACTTGAGTGATTGGATATAGGCCAAGTGGGAGATTGTTGGACAATTATGACCCATAGAGTCATTATTTATACAGAACATGGTGTTGTTGTACAAATTAACCATGTGACAAAGGAAATTGCTCTTTTATCATTTGTAATTGGATTACCGGGATACATAAATGATAAAAGTCCATATGATTAGTTCCGGATTAATAAGATATGAGACAGTATTAATCCACTAAGGTTTAATCATTAAATTATCCCTAGTCGTAGTATTATCGAGATTGGACATCGATAATGCGGAATAGACTAGTATTGCACTTGTGCGTGTTGTGGGAGCATAACGACATAATTCTCATATATTTAGGTATTGGATACTCATGCAAGTGTAATAGGAGGTTGTTTTTACCGATGGTACGGAAATAGTTTCGCTCTGGATAAACCCCTCAGAATTCCATTGGTAGTATGACGATGTGTCTATGGAAGTCCGAATCAAGGTAGGTGTATTTGGTCTTAACTTGTGACTTACATCGCTAATACTTGCGACAATCAATATACTTTGGTTTTGGTCGTCCAGGGCTTTAACAGGTTCTGTGTACGCCTCTTCTGGGTGTATTGAGAATCGTAGTGTATTGGATGTGATGTCAAGATGGAAGTATCACTCCAGTCATATGGAGATGATGATCACGCAGGATAAGGAACAAGTACTCTTTAGTACTGCAGTCATCGGGATAATATGACTAGGTCATGTTTATCTGATTATAGAGACTAGTTACCAGAGATCCGATATATGCTTCGTATGGGGCAGACACAATTCCAGCCCCAGGCCTTGCATGTGACATCCGATACTGGATCGTAATACGCAATACTATGTATACTACGTCTGACATAGATTATATATTCCTTTAAGAATATTTCTGGAGAATTGGGTAGGCACGATGCTTTGCTAGAAGCCAACCATGTCTCGTAAATCGGTAAAGACGTAGTACTAGGTACGTACGTGTTCGGATAGTCTGACGACCGGATTTACTGCCAACAAATCTATGGATCTCATGGGCCGTTTCCCCAAGATTCACTGATGACGTATGACTCGAACATAATTAATCTGGGATTAATTACTAGAGAGAGAAATTAATCTAGGATTAATTACGGAGAAATTTTATCTGGGATAAAATACTATTTGAAGAGAGAGAATGATTAATTTGGAATTAATTGATAAAATAATATATTCGATATATTAAACGAAATTAGATTTCGACGTGGAATTAAAATTAGATTTTAATTCAGGCAAACGAATTAATTTAGAATTAATTCGCTAGCGATGTGAATAGTAATTTTACTAGGCATAATTATTTAATTAAATTTGATTTAATTACGTCGTAATGGAAAATTCGTTAATTCGGAATTAGCGAACCCGAGCCCGGGATGTGTTGCGGGCTCACTTGGATTTTGAATCTTGTGGGGCCCACAAGTCACATCACATGTCACATCACTTGTCTTTATCATCACCTTTTGGTGATGGATTTAGGTGAAGTGGGTGATGATGTGTAGATAACTTGTAAAACACATTTTTCTAAAATTGAATGACTAATACCAAATATTTGGTATATCATTACTTGATTTTTGAAATCAACATACAACACACTCATCTCTCTTCTCTCCCTCACTCTCGGCATTGTGCCATTTTTCCTCTCAAAATTCTTGGCTTGGCCGAGACATATACAAGAATAAGGAAACAATTTGTTGCAAATTTTTCCAAGTGCTAGTACACTAAAGAGATCATTCAAAGGTGATAGGGAAACCAACCTTTGGGCTTGGAATCAACACACAAAGCTTGGAGGTTGAAGATTAAATACAAGGGTCTTGGCCGAATCACACAAGGAACATAATTTTTGTGTTCAACGCTTCCACTTAGCCGATCAAAGTGAGTATTTTCCGCTACTTTACTTTGATGTATTCGCACATTTCATTTCTTAATTGATCTTGGTTTGACCTAGAAAACCCAACAACATGATCGATCCGACTACAGAAGCGAACGAGATCCGACTCATGTTATCTCTCTCATCTTTAGTTTTAGGACACATGTCCTTAGATAGAGAGACGCCATGTGACACTGGAAGCAGCCCCCTTTGAGACTGATCCATGTTGATTCTCTTCAACACTTTTTCGATGTACGAGCTCTGGGAGAGTCCAAGTAGCTTTCTAAATCTATCTCGGTAGATCCTTATTCCCAGAATAAAGGCTGCTTCTCTTAGATCTTTCATGGAGAATTTTAATGAAAGCCAAGCTTTCACCGATTGTAACATGGGAATGTCATTGCCAATAAGCAATACATCATCAACGTATAGGCCAATGAATGTCAGTACGCTCCTATTAACCTTCTTATATACACAAGAATCATCTTCGTTTTGAATGAAATCATATTCTTTTATGATCTCATCAAAACGTTGGTTCCAAGAATACGATGCTTACTTCAATCCATAAATGGATCGATTTAACTTGCAAACCTTGTTTGCATGTTTTGGCACGACAAAACTGTCAGGCTGTTGCATATAAACATCCTCCAAAAGGTTTCCATTTAGGAAAGCAGTTTTGACGTCCATCTGCCATATTTCATAATCGAAATATGCAGCAATAGCAAGCATTATCCGAATGGATTTAATCATGGCAACAGGAGCAAAAGTTTCATCGTAATCGACACCATGTCCTTGACGATACCCTTTCGCTACAAGCCTAGCTTTGTACGTTTGTATGTTGCCATCCATGTCTATCTTCTTCTTGAAGACCCATTTACAACCAATCAGCTTAACGAATTCTGGTGCATCAACTAGTGCCCAAACTTGGTTAGTATACATGGAATCTATTTCGAACTTCATGGCCTCTTGCCATAAAGCAGAGTCGATACCTTGTATCGCTTCCTCATACATAGCCGGCTCATTATCCTCAATAAGATTAATATCTACATGAGGTGAGATCAGAAACCCATACCTCTCAGGTTGTTTTCTGACTCTCTCTGATCTACGTGGTTCTTGTGTATTAGAAGATTGTGGTACAGTCTCATCCCTGATGAACTGTTCGTGTTCCATTAGGGAGTCGGTGCCAGGAATAATATCACTACGATTTTCATCGAGTTCTACTTTCCTCCCACTTACCACTGCATTTAGGAATTCCTTTTCGAGGAAAACCGTATTGAGAGCAACACAAGTTTTGTTCTCTTATGGGTTGTAGAAGTAATATCCTTTGGTTTCCCTTGGATAACCTACAAATAGGCACTTATCTGATTTGGGTTCTAGTTTAGTACCATCCAAACGTTTAACATATGCCCAACATCCCCAAATGTTCATAAATGAGAAACCCGGTTTCTTTCCTATCCATATTTCATATGTAGTCTGTCCAACAGACTTTGACGGAACCTTATTCAAAATAAGTATTGCACTATTCAATGCATATCCCTAGAAAGAAATTGGTAGCTCAGTGCGACTCATCATAGACCTTACCATATCCAACAAAGTTCGGTTTCTCCGTTCGGACACACCATTCAATTGAGGTGTTCCGGGAGGAGTCCACTGTGAAAGAATACCATACTCTTTCAAGTAATTGAGAAACTCATTGCTCAGATATTCTCCACCAGGGTCCGACCGTAATATTTTAATACTTTTACCGGTCTATTTTTCTACTTCGTGTCGAAACTCTTTGAATTTCTCAAAAGTTTCCGACTTGTGTCTCATAAGATACACATAACCGTAATGCGATGCATCATCCGTAAAGATGTCCAAGCTTTGGCCTTGCCCTTTCTTTTCTTCTTCTTTTTCACGCCTCCAGAAGCCTTCGACCAAGCTTTGGCTTTCTGAGATGTCGAAGTAAG
This sequence comes from Zanthoxylum bungeanum, assembly GCA_019454045.1. NCBI lineage: Eukaryota > Viridiplantae > Streptophyta > Magnoliopsida > Sapindales > Rutaceae > Zanthoxylum > Zanthoxylum bungeanum. Next base: position 361,390 of record SKCR01037488.1, on the reverse strand, counting down.
ATGCGCCTCGCGCTTCTTGCCCTTCAGAAGCTCTGGCTCTACTTCTTTTAGCATCGCCATCAACTCTCCAAGAGTCGTCTCTTGGTTCATCATATTGTAGTTCATGATGAACCCGCCCCACTAGTCGGGCAGAGACTGTAAGATCAAATCTATGGAAGTCTCAGCCTCGAAGGTTATGCCCAGCTGACCTAGCTGTTCGATGTCAGTAATCATCTATGACACATAGTGCTTGAAAGATGTACCCTCTGACATATGTGAGCGAAAGAGCTTCTTTTACAATTCATACTTCTGAGATCTAAGATTAGATCTATTAAGGTCCTTGAATTTCAACATCATGTTGTAGGGATCCAATCCCTTGTTTTGACAATGAAATTAAGGAGTCATTTGTGGCAAACATGACGGACTGAGCAATTGAGTTGTCATCATTATGAGTCTTCCAAAGCTCATAATCAACTACCCGCTCATGTCCGGGCTCAGGCCCGAGAGGTCTGTCTATGACATAGAGTAACTTCTCGGCTCCCAGGACAATCTTGAGATTCATCTCCCAATCTGGAAAATTGGCGTCGTTAAAGACATTATCGCCCATGACGATGTCCCTAACACTAATCTTTCCAGTCATCTTGATTCCAATAGTCCAACTATCTAATCAACGATATCGGGTACACTCAAATTTAATGGTTACTATAGTCCAACTATACAACCAACTACAAGTATAGTAGTTATGGTACAGTCCAACTGTTCAAAGAAATCAATAAAATATTAGTCCAACTAATATAAATATAACGACGAAAAAATAAAGCGCGTATTTAGCAAGTATTAAACGAAATTACAAATTTAATACTGGCCTCCCACTATTTTTCGGCAAGCCTCTAAACCTCTGTTGAGTACTCGGGAAACCCAATTTCCTAGTGGGCTAGGATCCCGTTAAAAAAAACAGAACCTTGATGTTGGACAATTATGACCTATAACGTCACTATTTTTACAGATCATGGTGTTGTTGTACAAATTAACTATGTGACAAAGGAGATTGCACTCTTATCATTTGTGATTAGATCACCTAGATGTATAAATGATAGAAGGTCCCTATGATTTGTTCCTGGACGGAGAATGATATGAGACAGTATCAGTCCACGAAGGATAAATCATTGAATATCCCTAGTTAGAGTATTATCGAGATTGGACATCGATAAATACGTAAAAGACTAGTATTACACTTGTGCGCATTGTGAGGGTACAACAGCATAGTTCTCATATATTTGAGTATAGGATACTCATGCAAGTGTAATAGGAGGTTGTGTTTTACCGATGGTACGGGAAACAGCTTCGCTCTGGATAGACCCCTTCGGAATTCCATTGGTAGTATGACTATGTGTCTATGGAAATCCGAAATTAGGGTAGGTGTATTTGGTCTTAACCTGAGACTTGCACCACTAATACTTGCGACAATCAATATACTTTGGTTGCGGTCGTCTAGGGCTTTAACAGGTTCTGTGTACGCCAATGTTGGGTATATTGAGAATCGTAGTGTGTTGGGTGTGATGTCAAGATGGAAGTATCACTCCAGTCATAGTGGAGATGATGGTCACGTAGGATACGGTACTAGTACTCTTAAGTATTGCAGTCATCGGGATAAAATGACAAGGTCATGTTTATCCGATTATAGAGACTAGTTACCAGACATCCGACATGTGCTTCGTACGGGGCTGACACAATTCCATCCCCAGGCCTAGCACGTGATCATCCGATACTAGACAAAAATACGCAATACTACGTATACTACGCCTAATATAGATCCTTTATTCCTGTAAGGATATTTTCTCGGAGAATTGGGTAGGCATGGCGCTTTGCTAGAAGCCAACCTTGTCTTGTAAATCGGTATAAACGTAGTACGAGGTACTTCTGTTTTCGGATAGTCCGACGACCGAATTTACTGCCAACATATCTGGGGATCTCATGGGTCGCTTCCCGAAGATTCACCGATGACGAATGACTCGCACTCTAAATTAATCTGGGATTAATTAGAATAGAGAGAAAATTAATCTGGGATTAATTGCGGAGATATTTTATCTGGGATAAAATATCAATTAAAAGAGAGATAACGATTAATTTGGAATTAATCGATTAATTAATATATTTGATATATTAAACGAAATTAGATTTCGACGCGGAATTAAAATTAGATTTTAATTCGGGCGAACGATTTAATTTAGAATTAATTCGTAAGCGATGTGAATAGTGATTTCGCTAGGCGTAATCATTTAATTACGACGCAACGGAAAATTCATTAATTTGGAATTAGCGAATCCGAGCCCGGGATTGTTTGTGAGCGCATTCTTATTTTGAATTCGAGTACGGCACGCAAGTCAAATCAAGCGTCAAATTGCTAGTCGCATCTAGCGTCACATTAAGCGTCAAATCATGTCACTTTGAGTGATGTGACCATTGATTGATTGATGGTAGTTGTTGGAAACCTTTTACCATTTGACTTTTTGAAAGCCAAAAAGGTGGTAAATGATTTATTAATTTTTGGAAAATATAAATGTGTATTAGATACACATTTTACCCAACAACACATCATCTCTCCTTTTCTCTTGCTCTCTACAATTCACGCCCAAGGGGCTGTAAAATAGCTTACTGGTTTCTGTCAAAACCGTGAGATGGGAAGCTTGAGTGAGTGATTTTTGTGGCAAAAATCACAAGAGCTAGCACTCCGAGAGACATGCGAAGGTGATAGGGAAGTCCACCCATGAGCCGGGAATCGTTCGACGAAGCTTGGAGCTTGACGAAGGACCAAAACCGTGCCAAACTAGTGGGCTGTGAACTGCCACTGCCGAACCAGTGAAGAGGAGAAAATCAGATTTTTGTTCGTCTCCGCATCGCTCAACCGATCGATGTGAGTATTCCGCAACTTCATTGATTTATAATCGCACATGTTTCATGCTTGTTTATGATCTTGGGACCTTAATAGAAACCAACAATGGCATCTAGAGCAAGGTTAAAGCATGAAATTGATTTAGGGCTTAAAATTGGGTAAAATGTTTTCAAGCATGATTTGGTTGAATTGGATGATTGAGTATGCTTAATAATGTTGAATTGAAGTTTGATTGGATCAATTTCATGAAATTGGATTGGATCAATTTTTTGCCCAAAATTTGGTGTTGGCCGAAAGTTATGCCTTATTTTGTCTTGGTGATTTTTTGATTTTTGATCATTGGATGTGTTGGAAATCATTCAGCAATGTTGATTTATGTCGATTGTGGATTTAATTGGATTGAAACCAAATCGGATATAATTTCCCCACAAATGCCGAGACTTTGAGCATGTAAAATTGGGTTTGATTTTAATTAAATTGTGTTGGACATGATTTAATATTAATGAGCATGATTAATTGTAAAAATTTGGTGTTTTGGAAATATTGATTTGGGTGATTAATAATGCTATACACTTTAGTTTAATTAAATTTGGAAATTGGATTTTATGATTTAATTAATTGGGCCTTAAATTGGATTTGGGCTTGTTGTGTTGTAATTGGGCTAATTGGGCTTGGTTGTACCAAGTTGGGTTTAGGCAAAATTGGTTGGATCCAATTGGGCCCAAAACCGCCTCCATAAAGCCCAAATGCGACTAATGAACCTTTAAAGTTTAATTGGGCCTAATGGGCCAAAATTGATTTCTGAGCTTATGGGGTAAATCCCGGTTGGACTTTGGTTATCGGTTTGACCCAAGTTGACCAAAAGTCCACGCCTTAAAGAAATTAATTAAAAGCCCATTGGACTTTAATTGAATTGACGTTGGACGTTAATCGGGCTTTGAGACCCGTAACGATTAAATTTGGAATTTAAGTCGTAAAAGGTTTATTATTAAAGTGCAATGTTTAATTTCAAATTAAATAAGCGAGTTAGAATTAAATGCATATTGAATTGGATTTAATTATGTAGTTTAATTTAATTCGAGAATATGTACTTTGAGTACTTATTCGCAAAACGAGTTTGACTCGAGCAAAATCAAATCTTTGTTTGAACATTGGATGATCACTAATTATCAGATTAATTAATTTGATTAGATTGATTGATAACATGCTTGTGTGAATACATGGTTGCGATGCATGAATAATGTATATCGGATGGATATTAGATGGGTGGGGCAATTTTAGAAATTGTTGTAATAAATTTGATTTATTAATTGGACCTGCGTGTCCAGCCTTATACCTCCATATTCTTTGTATACTCTTCTCACCTATTCCCCTCAATGTAAATGAGGTTTCTTTAGAAGTGTAGTGTAACGGGTAGAAGTGATACATGTACTAGCGGGAGAGAAAAAATGAGAGATTTGATCTAGGATCAATGTGTAAAGTATCCATCTGCATATCATTATTATTTTATCATATGCGCTTTATTATGTGTTTAGAATGTATGTTTAAGGGTGTATGATGATGAGACCTTAACAAAGATAATAAATTGGTTGCCAATTTGCACTCGAAAAACTCTCGTAAAATATTAAGCGTCTTTCCTTCCATTGAGTGATTCTCACTCAAGATCCGAGACTGGCATTGGCTTGTTGGCCAAAGTCAAGGCCTTTGTCCGTCAAGGATGTGTTTGAATCATGAAGGCTTTGTTCCATATTGGTGTCTTGTCCAAGTTGTGGTTTGTTGGCCAAAGTCAATACCACTTCTTGTCCATCGATATTGATTACGAAGCTTTCCATAGTCAATGGGTCGCGCTTAACTGGGATCACTAAGTTTGTTGTGCCAAAGCCAAGGCTTAGTTGATTCAGAGGAAAAAGGTTAGGTAATACATTGGATGTATTGGCATATATAAGATATATGTTTCGGACTTGGATGTCCCCCTATCGGATCTAGGAATTGGATTGGATCCAATCGATCTTAGAGATCTACCTAGTTAATTATCATACAATTTGTTGGCCAAAGTCAAGATTGTGTGATATTTAACGGGATCCTAGCCCACTAGGAAATACGGTTTCCCGAGTACTCGACAGAGGGTTAGAGGCTCGCCGAAAAATAGTGGGAGGCAAGAATTGAATTTGCAATATTCGTTTAATTACTTGCCATACGCGCTCAAACAAATATCATTCGTCGTTATAAATTAAATGTTAGTTGGACTAATATTTAAATCGTTGTTTTAATTAACAGTTGGACTGTATTCAAACAATTCATTTATAGTTGATTTTATAATTGGATTATAGTAATCAATATAATTGATTTTAATCTATTAAATTATAGTTGTTTAAATAGTTGGACTATTGTAATCATTATAATAAATAATACCTAAATCGTTGATTAAATAGTTGGACTATTAGAATCAAGATAAAATTGAAAGATTGACGTTCAATACATAATCCTAGGGAAAATGCATTTAAATGGTTTAATTTTCAAAATTGGGAAAATTTCAGGATGGTCCTGAAAAAATTAATAAGTTACTTTATTTGATAAAATAACATATTGGGCCTAAGCCCGGAGTTAAGCAAATAGTAGAACATAATCTTTGGAAGATTTATGTAATGATAACTTTAGTGCTTAATCCATTATACTTACCACAGTAGACTCCTTAATTTCTGAATCAGAACTAAGGATTAGATCCTTAAAGGATGATAATGAAATTGAAGGATCTTCAAAGAATCTATTATTAGATTTTAGAAGTACTAAAATTTCAATATAAACTCTTGGAGAGTTAATGACTATTCTCAAGGAGACAAAGTCAAAAATTTGCAATAAGGCAAGTAGCGCAAGGCGCACCTTACTTTGATATTCTAGAAACCCGAGGCTTGGCCAAAGTGTTCTGGAATGTGGAAAATGGGCAAAGGCAAAATCATTATAATCTTCTGGGAAGATAATGGACATATCCCAAAATGTCTGCCTAAATGTGGTAAACGGGATCGCGGAAGCGTGACTGCCGTTTGGACAAAGCAGACATGAAGGAATTGAAGACGGTGCAAGGCTCCAGCTTTAAATATGTTTGTCAACATTATGTTCACCACTAGTATTAAAATTAGATTTTAGATACTTAGTGTGATACATAAAAATATGCATAGATGATTCAGAATCTGCTTTGAGCAGGATACTGACTTCATATGAGATTAATCTGCGAATTGGAAACGAGACTAAAGTCGTTGTTTTAACCGTAGATACCTAAGTTTAGGAACTACCTTCGGGTGTGTACCTAAATTTAGAAACTGTTATAATGTAACTAGTTTGACTAGATACATTATCTCTATATCAGTGTTTAACCCACTGTGGGTTTACCTTTATATTCTAAGAACACTAAAGTGTTTTATTATATAAAGATGATATTGAGATAAACACATTAGATGTGAATGACAGAATTTATATTTTGAATATAAATAATATCTCAAACATATAAAATGACAAACAACTAGCTCAAACTCATTTGCTCAGAAGAAATTGACAAGTGGCATTGTTGTCTGGGACACAATTAAACAAGAATCGTATATCCACTCTTTCGGAGAGTGGGTACTAGGACACATTTGATTCCAATCAAATAAAGTCTACGAATCTAGTTTATTGGGCAAAGAGCCTATAACACATTTACTTGGTAAAAGTGTTAATGCCACCAATCTGTTAGCCCTAGTTCATAGTGAAGCAAGTGGGCCCATGTCTAGCTAGGCTAGGGGTGGATATGAATATTTTGTGACCTTTACAGATGTGGCATCGCGTTATGGTTATGTGTCTCTTTTGAAACACAAATCAGAAACTTTTAAGTTTCGACACGAAATAGACAAACAGATCGGCTAAAGTATTATACCCTTACGGTGAGACCATAATGGAAAATACTTAAGCAATAAGTTTCTAATATACTTGAAAGAGTAAAGTATTCTTTCAAATGAGGACTCCTCCCGAAACACGTCAGTTTGACGGTGTGTCTGAACTGAGTAATCGAATTTTATTGGTCATGATAAGGTTAATCATGAGTCGCTCTGAGCTACCATTTCCTTCAACGGATAAGTATTAACAGTGCAGAACTTATTTAGAATAAGGTTCCATAAAAATCTGTTTGACAGATATCATATTAGATATGAACAGGAAAGAAACCGGGTTTCTCATTCCTGAATATTTGGGTATGCTGGGCATATGTTTGGATGATACCAAACTAAAACCCAAATTGGATAAGTGCCAATTGTAGGTTATCCTAGGGATACCAAAGTATTGTACTTATACAACTCACAAGAGAACAATTAGATTTTTGCTCACCAAGCGGTATTCCTAATAGGAATACCGATATGCAGTTGTAAGTGGGAGGATAGTAAAACTCAATGAAAATCAGAGTAATACTATTCAAGGCACCGATTCCTAATGGAACATAAATAGTTCAACAAGGATGAAACTATACCAGTAATCTTCGTATACACAAGAACCGCGTATGTCGGAGAGAGTCAGAAAACAACATGGGGTATGGATTTCTGATCAATCTTTTAAGGTATACCAACTGACTACGTATGAGGAAGTGACACAAGGTATCGACTCCCTATTATGACAAAGTGTCATGAGTCCGAAATGGATTCCATGTATATCAACCAAGTTTGGACACTAGTTGATGTACCGCAAGGCATTGTGCCTATTGGTACTTATAAGTCTTCTAGGAAGACATACATTGATGGCAACATACCAACGTATAAAGCTAGGCTTTTAGCGGAATATCGTTATCAACATTGTGTCGATTACGATTCAACCTTTTACCTGTTTCCACGGTAAATCCATTTGGATACTGCTTGCTACTGCTGCATGTTTCATTTATGAAATATGTCAGCTTAACGGGAAAATCGCTTTCCTGAAAAGGAAACCTTTTGGAGGATGTTTAAAAAATCCTGTCGGTTTTATCGTACCAAAACTAGCAAACAAGGTTTGCGGGTTATTCGATCCATGTTTGGATTGAAGCAAGCATTAGGTTCTATGAATTATCATTTTGATGTAATCATAATGGTTTATGATTTAATTCAAAACAAAATGATTCTTGTATATATAAGAGGGTTAATGGGAGCGCACTGATAGTCGCTGTCCTATAATAATGATAATATGTCATTTGTTGTAAATGATATTCCCATAAATAATGATCGGTGAAAGCTTGGCTTTCGAGAAAAACTCTCTGAGAAATCGTACATTGAAAAATGTACGCGACCTGGTGTCTCATACGCTTTGAGCATATGAATTCACAAACAGGCCAATCCGAGTGATAGTCACTGGATTGAAGTTAAGAACATCTGTTAGTATCTTAGAGAACTAAGGATGCTGTCGTAAACTATGGAGATGGAGAACTTGAAGTGACTGGGATCACTGTAGCAAGTTTCCTAACCGATAAAATGACTACAAGTCATAAAACGGTACTATACAGTTTGAATGACGGAACGGTGAGCTGGAAATCTTCCAAGCAAGATAATGTTACCGAATAAACAACAAATGTGGGTTATTGCTGCAGCTGATGCAGCAATAGAAGCCATTTGGGTCGATAATAAATCTAATTAGATTATATATAATTCTGTTAGCAGCTGAGCTAGGCTTCAGCGTAGGCTAAAGAATTAATGGTCTCATCAACGATCCAGATAAATACTTCGACTATTCATCTGATTCGTTCGGATCATACATCGTGGCGATGTGATGATCGAATAAATCGCATCAGATGATAATCATACAAATCCGCTGAAAAAAGCACCTTCTCAGCAGTTTGAGCCAACCGTACATAGTTCGGGTGTAAGACACTCGAAGTGACTGCTATAGGCCAAGTGGGAGATTGTTGGACAATTATGACCCATAGGTCACTATTTGTACAGATCATGGTGTTGTTGTACAAATTAACTATGTGACAAAAGAGATTGCACTCTTATCATTTGTGATTAGATCACCTAGATGTATAAATGATAGGAGGTCCCTATGATTTGTTTCCTGGACGGATAATGATATGAGACAGTATCAGTCCACAAATGATAAATCATTAAATATCCCTAGTCAGAGTATTATCGAGATTGGACATCGATAAATACGTAAAAGACTAGTATTACACTTGTGCGCGTTGTGAGGGCACAACGACATAGTTCTCATATATTTGGGTATAGGATACTCAAGCAAGTGTAATAGGAGGTTGTGTTTTACCGATGGTACGGGAAACAGCTTCGCTCTGGATAGACCCCTTCGAAATTCCATTGGTAGTATGACTATGTGTCTATGGAAATCCGAAATCAGGGTAGGTGTATTTGGTCTTAACCTGAGACTTGCACCACTAATACTTGCAACAATCAATATACTTTGGTTACGGTCGTCCAGGGCTTTAACAGGTTCTGTGTACGCCAATGCTGGGTATATTGAGAATCGTAGTGTGTTGGGTGTGATGTCAAGATGGAAGTATCACTCTAGTCATAGTGGAGATGATGGTCACGTAGGATACGGTACTAGTACTCTTAAGTACTGCAGTCATCGGGATAAAATGACATGGTCATGTTTATCCGATTATAGAGACTAGTTACCAGACATCTGACATGTGCTTCGTACGGGATAGACACAATTCCAGCCCCAGGCCTAGCACGTGATCATCCGATACTGGACAGAAATACGCAATACTACGTATACTACGCCTGATATAGATCCTTTATTCCTGTAAGGATATTTCCGGAGAATTAGGTAGGCATGGCGCTTTGCTAGAAGCCAACCTTGTCTTGTAAATCGGTATAAACGTAGTACGAGGTACTTACGTGTTCGGATAGTCCGACGACCGAATTTACTGCCAACATATCTGGGGATCTCATGGGTCGCTTCCCGAAGATTTACCGATGACCTATGACTCGCACTCTAAATTAATCTGGGATTAATTAGAAGAGAGAGAAAATTAATCTGGGATTAATTGCGGAGATATTTTATCTGGGATAAAATATCAATTAAAAGAGAGATAACGATTAATTTGGAATTAATCGATTAATTAATATATTTGATATATTAAACGAAATTAGATTTCGACGCGGAATTAAAATTAGATTTTAATTCGGGCGAACGATTTAATTTAGAATTAATTCGTTAGCGACCTGAATAGTGATTTCGCTAGGCGTAATCATTTAATTACGACGCAACGAAAAATTCGATAATTTGGAATTAGCGAACCCGAGCCCGGGATTGTTTGCGAGCGCATTCGATAATTTCGAATTTGAGTGTGGCAAGCAAGTTAAATCAAGTGTCAAATCGCTAGTCGTATCTAGCGTCACATCAAGCGTCAAATCATGGATTGATTGATGGTAGTTGTTGGAGTTGTTGGAAACCTTTTACCATTTGACTTTTTGAAAGCCAAAAAAGTGGTAAATGATTTATTAATTTTTGGAAAATGTAAATGTGTATTAGATACACATTTTACCCAACAACACATCATCTCTCTTTCTCTCTTTCTCTCTACAATTCACGCCCAAGGGGCTGTAAAATAGCTCACTGGTTTCTGTCAATACCGTGAGATGGGAAGCTTGAGTGAGTGATTTTTGTGGCAAAAATCACAAGAGCTAGCACTCCGAGAGACATGCGAAGGTGATAGAGAAGTCCACCCATGAGCTCGGAATCGTTCGACGAAGCTTGGAGCTTGACGAAGGACCAAAACCGAGCCAAACTAGTGGGCTGTGAACTGCCACTGCCGAACCAGTGAAGAGGAGAAAATCAGATTTTTGTTCGTCTCCGCGTCGCTCAACCGATCGATGTGAGTGTTCTGCAACTTCGTTGATTTATATTCGCACATGTTTCATGCTTGTAGATGATCTTGGGACCTTAATAGAAACCAACACTTGACTTTGGCCAACAAGCTGTATGAAACTTAACTAGGTAGATCTCTAAGATCAATTGGATCCCATCCAATTCCTAGATCCGGTAGGTGGACCTCCAAGTCCTAGATATATATCTAATATATATTTTCTAACATTTTCATCTGAATCAACTAAGCCTTGGCTTTGGCTCAACAAGCTTAATGATTCCGGTTAAGCGCGACCCATTGACAGTGGGAAAGCTTCGTAATCCACGTTGATGAACTAGAAGTGACCTTGACTTTGGCCAACAAGTCACAACTGCCCAAGACATGCGATATATAACAAAGCTTTCGTGGTTCAAACACATCCGCGATGGACAATGATCTTGACTTTGGCCAACAAACCAATGCCAATCTTGGATCTTGAGAAAGAACCACTAAATGGAAGGAAAACACTTAATATTTAATGAGGGTTTTTTTGCGTAAATTGGCAACCAATTTATTATCTTTGATTAGGTCTCATCATACACCCTTAAACATGCATTCTAAAAGCCTAATAAGGCGCGAATAAATTAATAATGATATGCGGATGGATATATAACAAACTTTGTTCCTAGAACAAATCGCTCTCTTTCCTCTCTCCCGCTACTACTATACAAACTTCTACCCAATTACATAATACATTAAAGAAACCTCATTTAAATTAAGGGAAATTGGTGATAATAGAAATACAAAAAGTAAAGAGATAATAGACTGGACACACAGGTCCAATTTAATAAATTCTAAATTTATTACAATAATTTCCAAAATTACCCCACCCGACTAATATCCATCTGATATACATTATTCATACAAATACATCCAAGTATTCACACAAAGCATGTTGTTCAATCAATCTAATCCAATTAATTAATCTTTGAATTAATGACCATCCAATGTTCATACAATGATTTGATTTGCACGAGTCCAACTCGTTTAAGAATAAATACTCAAAGTACGTATTTTTGAATTATATTGAACTATAATTTTAAATTCAATTTAATTTGTATCCAATACTAATTCGAATTTAATTACAAATTACATAATTACACTTATTTATGTGCCTTAAAGACTTGGATTCCAAATCCAATCCAATTGGGTCTCAAAGGCCCAATTAGCATCAAATGCTAATTTAATTAAAGTCAAATGTGCTTTCAATTAATTCTTTAGGCATGGGATTTGGCCAATACAGATCCAATCCAACAGCCAAGGCCCAATAAGGAATCACCCTTTTGGCAAAAATCAATTTAGGCCCATTAGGCCCAATTAAATTATTAAAGACCCAAAAATTATATATGGACTTTATGGAAATGGTTTTAGGCCCAATTTGGATCCAATCCAATTGTCCAAAACCATGCTTGGCCCAACCAAGCCCATTAAGCCCAAAAATAACAAATTAGCACAATCCAATTTAAAGACTAATTTATTATTAACATAATATTCCAAATATCACATTAATTTAATTAAAGTGCAATTACCACAATTAATTAATTAATCTAATATTTCCAAAGTATCAATTAATCTAATTAATCATGCTTTAATTATCCAATTCCTGTTCAACACAAATTGAAGCAAATCAATCCATTCAAACATGCTATAGCTCACGGAAATGGGCATAAAATAACACTCAATTTGATTTCAATCCAATTAAATCAACATACAAGATTTATTTCATGCTATTAACACATCCAATTGTCAAATTTTCAAAAAATAACCATGAGTCTTCTAGGGCTAGTTTCGGCCATGTGAAGGAATTTAGGGAAATTTTAGATCCAATCAATTTCTCAAATCCATTGATTCACAAATCCAATTTAAAATCATCAACACACAACCAAACAGCCAATTTGGAAAAATATATACTCCAAGCACAAAATCCCCAAATCAAGTATATAAACCCTAAATACAAATCATGCTTAGATATGGCTCTGATACCATTGTTAGTGTCCTAGACATGCCCAAGGTTTCTAAGTCATGATATTTTGCGTGAATGATCAAGTGAGTTGCAGAAAAACTTACATTGATCGGAGGTTGGTTTTCGAAAATTAATTGTATGTTGATGAAGCTCCAAGCTTTGTTGAATGTTTCCAACCTAAGGGTGAGTTTCCCTATCACCTAACAAGACTCTTTAAATGCTAGCTTGCTTGATTTTTGAAGCAAAAATCAAAGGAGAGGAAGAAGTAGTTCACGAAAAAGGGAGAAAAAGAGAGAAGAAGTTGTTTTGATATTTTAGTTTCTAAAACTTATTACCAAAATTGACTTTCCAAAAGGTGTATATCTTTTCAAAAAAGAAAAAGCAAAGTGTGTTGATCAAGTTACTTTAAATACTCCCATCTACTTCCATCAACTTGGTGACAATTGATGTGAGGTAGTGGGTCCCACTACTTAAATTCAAAATTCAAGTTGACTTAGACAACACACTTCGGGCTCGGGTTCGTTTAATCTGATTAAACGAATTTTCCGTTGCGACGTAATTAAATCCAAGTTTAATTAAATAATAATGCCTAGCAAAATTATTACGAAAGTCGCTTACCAATTAATTCCAAATTAATTCGTTCTCCCGAATTAAAATCCAATTTTAATTCCGCATTGAAATCCGATTTCAATTAATATATCCAATATATTATTTAATCGATTAATTCCAAATTAATCGTGTTCTCTCTTCTATTCGAATTTTATCCCAGATAAATTCTTGCTGCAATTAATCCCAGATTAATTTTCTCTCTCTCATAATTAATCCCAAATTAATTATGTTCGAGTCAAATATCATCGGTGAATCTTTGGGAAGCGACCCAAGAGATCCCTGGATATGTTGGCAGTAAATCTGGTTGTCAGACTATCGGAAATATGCGTACCGCGTACCGCGTACCACGTTCTCACCGATTTACAAGACATGGTTGGCTTCTAGCAAAGCATTGTGCCTACCCAATTCTCCAGAAATATTCAACAAGGAATATATAATCTATATCAGGCATAGTATACTATGTATTGCGTATTACGATCCAGTATCGGATGTCACATGCTAGGCCTAGGGCTGGAATTGTGTCTGTCCCGTACGAAGTATATATCGGATCACTAGCAACTAGTCTCTGTAATCGGATAATCATGACCTAGTCATACTATCCCGATAGCTGCAGCATTTAAGAGTACTAGTTTTGTATCCCTGCGTGATCATCATCTCCATATGACTGAAGTGATACTTCCGTCTTGACATCACACCCAATACACTACGATTCTCAGTATACCCAGAAGAGGCGTACACAGAACCTGTTGAAGCTCCGGACGACCAAAACCAAAGCGTATTGATTGTTGCAAGTATTAGCGATGCAAGTCTCAGGTTAAGACCACATACACCTACCCTGATTCGGATTCCCATAGACACATAATTATACTACCAATGGGATTCCGAGGGGTCCATCCAGAGCGAAGCTGTTCCCGATCCAACGACTAACAGAACCTCCTATCACACTTGCATAAGTATCAAATACTTAAATATATGAGAACTATGTCGTTAAGCTTCCATAACGCGCACAAGTGTAAGACTAGTCCATTCCGCATTATCGATGTCCAGTTTCGATAATACTACGACTATGAATATTTAATGATTAAACCATTCGTGGATTAATACTGTCTCATATCTTATTAATCCGGAACTAATCATAAGGACTTTTATCATTTATATATCCAAGTAATCCAATTACAAAATGATAAAATAGCACTTTCCTTTGTTACATAGTTAATTTGTACAAAAACACAACGTCTTTTACAAATAGTGATGCTATGGGTCATAATTGTCCAACAAATGAATCATTTGAATATTAAATTCAAAATGAATGGACACAAGCTTGTGATCAAAGAGTACAACATTATGTTAAAATGTAAAGTCATCCCTCTATATATGGTTATTACTCACATATGAAGATCACTTGTGTTAAAGAAAAAATACACGTAATTTGTTTTCTTCTTTCTCTCATATTTGCATCACATTTTTCATAACAAAAGAGTGTTATTTGGTTATTTTGATTTAATTCACAGATATATCGAAAATAATGCCGTCCATTATATTTTGAAAGAAATTTTATACACAAATCTCTTTGTGATTTTGTGATTCTTAATGGGAGGGGGAAAATATTTTTTGAAAGATAATGAATTACTTGCCCTAAAGGATTATCCTTTAGTCGAGTTCCATTAGTGTTATTTGGTTATTTTGATTTAATTCACAGATGTATCGAAAATAATGCCGTCCATTATATTCTGAAAGAAATTTTATACACAAATCTCTTTGTGATTTTGTGATTCTTAATGGGAGGGGAAAAATATTTTTTGAAAGATAATGAATTACTTGCCCTAAAGGATTATCCTTTAGTCGAGTTCCATTCATCATCATCATCATCATCATCATCATCATCATCATCATCATCATCATCATCATCATCATCATCATCATCATCATCATCATCATCATCATCAGCATTATTTGTGAACTTACAGTTTCTATGCTGAATTTTTTTTTTTTTTTGCCACACTAAAAGATACATTAAAGCAATATACAAGATTTTAAGATGGAAAAATAATAAACTACGTGACTTTGAATGAAGACTTCAGAAGCTACAAGTTGAGGAGGGCAGAAGCCATATATTGTTATTTAATTGCATAAGATATTAAAGGTATTAATTTAATTGTCTTTAGTGTTGGTAATATATATGTTGTAAAATTATACTGAATCAATACCGTTTAAAGGAGAATATTTTTGTGAAGTATATGAAAAAGGTTCCACATTGATAACTCGTATACGACAAGCCAACTTGTTTGTTAGATTTGCTAGAACTAGTGATCCGAAGTTTTCATTAAAACAATTAGGGCAACACTTTATATCGGCTTGGTCCCCATCTCCCATTTTTTTAAAAATAAATTAATTAAATGGTCCCAAAGGCCAAAACCTAGAAAAATACAGCCCCAGTTCTAGGTTTTTCTGACTAGTAAATTGCTTCTAAAAGACAAAAAAGTTGAAAGTTATCAAACTAATCAAACATAATGGCAACAACCTCCCATTTCTCAAAAGGGAAAAGCCAGAAATGTAAGCTAAAAATGGCAACAACCTCCCATTTTTTTTTTGTCTATTTTCTTTCAAAAACACTTCTTGTTGTGTCAACATACATAACAGGGACCATTGGACAAGTAGCAAAACATGCATCAAGGCCTAAAGCTTAAGCTTATAGCTTTGTGGTGGAAAAGGCAACATCTTGTGGAGCTAAGAAAATCAATTTCACGAGGCTATACGTAGGCATTTTTCAGTTAAAAAAAGGCCTAGAAGCTACTTGATATAATTTTAAGGGGAACAAGGCTGGATTGAACCCATACCAAATCGAAAACCAACATTGAGGAAAGCAACATGTTGAAGAATTATAATACCCTGTCCGAGGCAGGATGCGACTGGCAGGAGATATGACCGACTCATCTTCATAAGTCTCTAAATTTATAAAAATCTGGCATGATGTATCCTAAAAGTAGACAACCTGAATTTCAGTCCAGCGTCAAAACAAACCTGAAATAAATATCATATATCAAAATAGACCTCAGGTCCACACCAAAGTTTTCAATTAAAACGATTAGGGCAACACTTTGTATAGGCTTGGTCCCATCTCCAATTTTTTTAAAAATAAATTAATTAAATGGTCCCAAAGGCCAAAACCTAGAAAAATACAGCCCCACTTCTAGGTTTTTCTGACTAGTAAATTGCTTCTAAAAGACAAAAAAGTTGAAAGTTATCAAACTAATCAAACATAATGGCAACAACCTCCCATTTCTCAATTGGGAAAAGCCAGAAATGTAAGCTAGAGGTTGCTTGTTTTTTTTTTTTTTTTTTTTTTCTATTTTCTTTCAAAGACACTTCTTGTTGTGTCAACATACACAAGAGGGACCATTGGACAAGTATCAAAGCATGCATCAAGGCCTAAAGCTTAAGCTTATAGCTTTGTGGTGGAAAAGGCAACATCTTGTGGAGCTAAGAAAATCAATTTCACGAGGCTATACGTAGGCATTTCCAGTTTAAAAGGGGCCTAGAAGCTACTTGATATAATTTCAAGCAGAATAAGGCCGGATTGAACCCACGCCAAATCAAAAAACCAACGTTTAGGAAAGCAACATGTTGAAGAATTTAATTCATTGGAGAACAAAGCCTCAAGTCACCCAATAGCGAAATCCCGCTACAAGAATCATCAAGTCCTTGATAAGGGTTGTTTATGCTACTCAAAAACACAAACGAATAGAGAGAATTTCCCTCTGATTTTTCTTTATTAATTCACCTTTTAAACTGAAAAAAATAACAAGAACATAATATTTAAATAGTAACCAAACTAGTCTAATGAAACCCTAATGCATGGATTACCTTATAAACTACCCCTAATATAAATAAACCCCACGCCTAAAGTCCACAAGGCTCCATATTGCCGTGAGATATGATGCCAAGATTGGCTTATTTTGCAAATAATAATAATAATAATAATAATAAAATAAAGCAATCACATAAAGGTCTTGAGATGGATCACATCATTCCCCCACTCAATAAAAGGATCTGTCCTCAAATTTGAATCCATCCAAGCAATACGGTAATCACGCCAACGCTCATGCATGACAAGGAATAGCTCACGAGCAAAATAATCTATGACCTAAGATAAACATCAGACTAGTAACATCAGAAAAGCCATCAACACCCAGTAACGCCCATGTACACATGGTCCATCGAACCTCTAACTCATCCTTATCTCCCAAGACCAATGCATTTTCCTTAACCCTACTCATGACCTTCTCCTTTTGTTTCCCCTCTCTCACGGCTTAGCCCCTTGTGGTGTTCCGTCACACCCCTCAACTTCACTTGATCCGCGTGAGCTTCCACATAGGATAAAGAAAATAATATGATAGGCATATCATCTTTAATGAAGCTATACCTATTGTGATACCCATCATGCCGTACTGTCCTATTATACTGCGTAGGCAAGACATCACACATCACCTCAGCACTGTACTTACCAATAGATAAAGTCACCATAACTTGCTTATTGACATTGATATCACTAATCTCATTGAACCACTGCAAACGATAAGGCCGAAGATGCTTCTTCAATATTAATATCAATTTCTGCATGAGACTAGTACTAGCTACATTAGTGTAACTACCTTCATCTATCAATAAGCTACATACCTTACCCTGTACTCGACAACTCGTATGGAAAATATTTTCCCTCTGTTCCTTCATGTCCTCTACCTTAGACTAAGTACTCAATGCTCTCATAGTGACAAGCGTATCTAAACTAGGCTTCGGATAAGCTGCACCTTCATCGTATGCATCAATCAAACCAGACATGTCATTGTCACCCTCGTTCTCAGACTCTAAAATCCCATGATCCCTTTATAACCATCACTTGCCTATTGGGACACTGAGATACAATATGACATACGCCTGTGCAGTTAAAACACTTGATCTTTCTACTTCTGGTTTCACTAGAACTCTCTGATTTAGCCATACATTTCCCACTCACTTCCATTTCGTTAGCCTTACGAACTCCTGGCCTTTTTTTCCCCGCTATCTCACCGAGGTGTCTATGGAGAATAAAGAAATCTCGTGGCCCCCTTATGTTTCAATTGTCCCTCCACCTTCATAGCCATATGTACCATCTCCTCAAGTTCCACATAATGATGAAGTTCCCCTACGTTAGCTATCTCTCTATTTAGCTCATGCAAAAACCTAACCATCGTAGCCTCTATATCCTCCTCAACATTAGTCTGAAACATGACTATATCCATCTCCTTGTGGTAATCTTCCACACTCCTCGATCCCTAAGTGATACTATGAAGCCTATAATGAAGGTATCAATAATGGTGACTAGGCATAAATCGCTTCCGCATAAGTGCCTCAACCCTCCCCAAGTAGAAATAAGGATCTCTCCAGTCCTCTTTCTGCTAGTCACTAACTGATCCCACCGTACTATCACATAATAAAAAAACTCAAGTACCGTCAACTTCATATTCTTCCTCCTTAAGTAGTCATAACAGTCGAACATGAGTTCCAACCTTTTCTCCCACTCATGATATGCTTATGGACCACTCTTACCCTAAAAAGATAGAATACTCATCTTGATCCTAGTCATGTCACCGTAAAAACCATTTCAATCTCTATATCAACCTTGGAAACTGACCGGTGCTTACACACGCGTATAACGCAAGCGCACGTATCGTTCAAGTAGTATAAAAGTATCGATCCCACGAGGACTTAATGCCTAATCTATTAATTTTATGAGGTCAAATGATTACTAGTATCTAACAGGTTGATTGATTGATTTGAAATGGTGATGGTTTTTAAATTTAAAAACAAGTAAATAAAATTGCACGAAAGTAGGTTTAAGAAAATTCAGTATTAGGAAACTATCTAGGGTTATGATTCTTTCTAATATCTTTTAAAAGATGAAGTGGTTATTTCATATTTGTGTAATAAATTGGTTTACTAACCTGGAACACTAAATTATGCGAAAACCTATGTCGATGGTCAGACGCAAATACCCAGTTTAACCCAATTGAACCATATGTCTATGTCAACAAAATTATCTGGATTCATTAAGTTTAAGTTCCAATTATGGCTACCCCCGCCCGACATGTATATGTCTATCTTGTAAGGAAATCTATTAAGGGGTTATATATCCTGAAGGAAGATCGTGGGCTATTAAGTCTAAGGCTGAAACCTAAAATTCATTTGTCAAGTTTATTTTAGATTTACCAGATCTATCTTATTAGTGGCCAATTAACAAGACGCATTAAGCTTAAGACTTAATAAGTAAACCTTTAAATTACCCAAACTATAAAATAACCCCTTATAAACCGGTGATATTAGAATTCATCACAACCCCAGATAACTAACTTAGTTACGACAAATAACTAGGGCTTTAAAAGACATAAAGTAAAAATACTGAAAAGTAATTGCGGTAAAGTAAAAGCTGAAAAGTAAATTACAATAAAATAAAATGCTAAGGTAAAAGAATCAACTTTTACTACTACTAATTTAGATATCTCCCTTAATATAATATATTAACATGTGATTATTTTACCAACCAGCCATATAGGTGGTAACTTGATTAAGTCAAATTAAGTCCAACCAGCCATAAAGGCGGAACCAAAATAAACCTGCCATATAGGCGGTAAAAGAATTTAATTACCAATCGACCAATCTGGCAGTATCCTTGCTTAGTCAGGTTTAAACTAGTTTAAAATGAATTACCAACCGACCAATATAGCGGTATCCATTTTAAGTCAAATTTTAAATAGTGAATATATTATATTTAAGGGAGATTAATCTAAATAGTAATAGTAAAAGAATTACCTTTCACCCTAGCAGGGGGAAGTTACCTCCTCATGGTGAATAGTAAAAACTGTAAAAAGTAAAGAAAGTAAATTACTATTATTACATAACGTAATTAAAATTTAATTACAAAACTAAAATTAAAAGAAACTAGATAGAAAACTCCTTATTTACATCAGAGAAATTAGAGAGGAAGGTATATGTGAAAATGAAATTTCGAGCTCTATTTATAGGCGTCAGTAGGGTTTTCGCGTCGCGACGCGCGTGATTGTCGACGTGGCAGCTTCTGGTTCGTCGGCTTCAGATTCTTATCTGACACGTGGCGATTCGGATAAAGAGATAAGGTGACACGTGGCAAGGGGACTGGGAGCTGAATGATTGAACTGACGTGGCGCTGACGTGGCGACACGTGGCGAAAGTGACTTTCGGGACCATAGAATGATGACACGTGGCACGCTGTGATTGGTTGATGATGATGTGGCGATGACGTGGAACTTTGACTCGGTCAACTGGTGATGTTGACAATGACGTGGAGTGACACGTGGCGGTACGTGGCGATGGTGACTGTCGGCACCGTAGGATGATGACACGTGGCACGACGCACGTTAGCAGATCGGTTGTGATGGTGACACGTGGCACGGCGCACGTTAGCAAAGTCAAACTTTTCAGAGTCTGACTTGTAGAACCGACACACGTTAGCATGTCTTGGTCCATGTTAGGAGTCGCGACGCCAAAGGCTTGAGCGTCGCGACGCGCGAAATGACGAAAATGCCCTTTTGTCCGTTTTTCACTATTTTGGCCCCAAATCACCTCCAGAATGTCCTGAAACTTTATTTATCTACAAAATAACACAAAACACATCAAAATATTCACAAAACTCAAGAAACTATACAAAATATTAGGTTAAATGAGTGAGAAATAGTGATATAATTACCACTCATCACACCCCCCAAACCTAACATTTTGCTAGTCCTCGAGCAAAACATAAAATAAAATAACATAAACCTCTTTAAAATAAAATTTAACTAAGCCACTTTCGTAGGGATCACTGTTGCATTTAGCGTATGCAACAAGCCTTTAAACCCCTAGGTGTCCCTAGTGGACGAGTTTTAGTCTCGTGAGTGTTTACAACAATGATACCCACAAACATTTTACAAAAGTAAAAAGGTTGTGAAACTAATGCACACAAAAGAAAAAAGACAAGCGAAAAGAGAATAAAGAAGTTAGTGACTAATCAGGTGAAACTTCTACCCCAAGTTACTAGTTATTTTCTTTCTTTCTAAATTACTGAATAAGTAAATTCTCCGATTATATTTACCATTCTCCATATACAAAGCCAACAAAATATTAAACAACTCATTTTTGCCTACAACAGTCACAAGTGCAGTTGATAAGAGACTAATATTTTTGTCCTAAAGTTTTATCAGAATTCACACTTTTTGCAGTAATGGAATAATTTTTCTGATTTTTCTGATTTTTTCTTTGATTTTTGATTTTTTTATTTATATACAATATCTTCCATCTATGTAGCGAGTGTTGGGTCAGTGGTTCCCAAACCAATTGGCTTTAGGGCACTAGGTGTTAAGACACCCCTACAGACTTAATTACTCAGACTTCATATATATATATATATATATTTTTTTTTTTGCAGCATCTTTGATCCATGTAGCAAGCTTTGGGCCAGTGACTCCCAAACCAGTTGGCTTTAGGGCACTAGGTGTTAAAACACCCTTACAGACTTAATAACTCGGATCTCAGACTTTTTTTTTTTTAATTTTTAATTTTTTTTTTACTCCATCACTTTTTGAGATGCTTCCTCCAATTAAACTAGAGCACTGAATATTACAAACTTTTCAATTTTAGCTCATGTCCATATGTTACCATGCATGTTGATAATACCTGCCAACTGAGCATATGAAGATCCATTTTAGTCAGTTTTATGGATAATTTACAAATTAAATAATTCAAAAGGAAATAAACAAAAATTAACTTGTTCCGAATTAGGCTTGAGATACGTCTCAGGAGTGGAAACTCCTTACTCAGCTATCTCTAACCAATTTCATATTTTTAGTCAAAATAAAAACACCAAAAAAAAAAAACGCAAATTTTTTTTGTAATTTTTGAAAATTTTTCAATTTTTTTGCATTTTTCGAAAAATTTTGGACTAAAAATAAAAACAACACACAACTAAAAACAAGATACTGATCAACTAATTCCCTCCCCCAAACCTAAATGAGACATTGTCCTCAATGTCTTAAACAGTAGAAGAAGAGTTTAGAAGATAGTACCTGGTTAACTGAAATTCTACACGAAAAGTTAAAGGTTAATTAAGATCCAGATTAATCTGACGCCTCTTACCACGATCGTCCTCGGACCAATTTATCTTTGAAAGGATATGGTCAATTTGTTGTTCATAGGCTAAGATTTGGTCAATTAGATCCGGAGCAGTTCTAGCAGTGAAGAGGAGTTCTTTCAGAGGTTTTGACACAAACCCATTGCTCCGGGCATCATTAAGAAACACACAAAGAAAATCATAAAATCCTTCAACGTTGTACAGTCCAAGCGGTTTCTGGTGTATGTTCAGGTTCGCCCAAGATAACACTGTAAAAATTTCCTCCAATGTACCCAAGCCACCTGGCAAAGCAATAAAAGCATCAACACGATTAATCATTTCTACCAATCATTCAGACATACCTAGCACGATCAGTTCCTCTCTGTTTGATTGTCCAATAAGATTTGCCTCCGCCAAGGGTTTTGGGATGATTCCCAAGACTTGACTCCCTCCGTCCTGTACAGCCTTTGAAACGATCCCATAAGTCCAAGATTGCCTCCGCCATATACTAAGTGCATATTCCTTGCAGCTAAGACTCGACCCAATTCATGTGCTGCTTCTACGTATTATGGCTTAACACTAACACTAGTACCGCAAAACACACAGATGTTTTCAACTCGTCTTCTTGAAGTGACTTCCATGTTTTACTTTGGATGTCTTCAAAAGTGCAATGATGAGTTGAATTTATAACACCTGAAAATGGTGAGTAAAATAATAGCACTAGTACCTGCCAAATAACAATTATTAGTTAAACAGTAAAATAAATCGTGATAGTCAAAAAGGTGTGGATCCTCTCAGAGAAAATAAAAGAAAACAACAAAACAAATCACAATTATTAGGAAAAGACAAAGAGATATAATATTTATAAGAAAAGTAGCGGCTTGATTGACATCTATGCGTCGGGGACAAGCTTCCCATCCAATTTTCTTATAAATTGGCAAACAGGGTCTTTTTGAGTCAGATTCCCGAGACTTAACTGTTGTCTTTCTTTTTGAAATTGTGCATATAACACACGAATTTCGTGATACACATATCCACTGGGATGCGTCTCAAGAGTTTTTTAGATATATCATCCAAAGACTCCTTACTCAAGCCATCCCTAATGAAATTAATCTTATCTTCGCGGTTATCAGACACCATTCCTAAAGAACGACAACGCGTATCACAAAACATACGAGCACATTTATAACAGACACACATTCTTTTGGCTCTTCTCTTTTTAGCATATGTGCTTCTTCCTAAACCAGACAGATGTGAAATAAAAGAGTTAGAAGACTCACCTGCCAATCGGACCCTTGCTTCAATAATCCAACGAATATCAGTAGGAATACCTTTCATCATCAGTAGTCTCATCCGTTCCAAGCGAGCTTTGTAGACTTTCATCAGAGATTTTTGAGGGAGAGAAGGAAATTGCTTGTGAAGATTTGTGATAGCTTCTTCTATCTTGAAATGACTTAATATGCAAAAACTAAACACATAAAATTAAATCACACCAAATCATAATATATATAAAAATTACATGGGTTGCCTCCCTGTGAGCGCCATGTTTAACGTCGTCAGCTAGACATGACTTCTCGAACGTTAGGCTGGATCTGAAAGTATGACACTTTATTTTTGTCACTCAAATGATTCTCCCCAGTAGTGCTTGACACGCTTGTTTTTAACCTTGAATATTTTATTGCAGTCAGGATCACGTATCTCAACGGCTCTATCTGGTAAAACCTTGGTGATCACAAATGGACCTGACCACCGTGATTTTGGCTTCCATGGAAAGAATTTCACCATTGATTTGTTTAACAGTACCTTCTACCCTGGTTCCAGTTGTATGCGTACTAACTTCTCATCATGTCTTTTCCTTGCCTTTTCTTTGTACAATTTGGCATCCTCAAAAGGCTGATTGTGAAATTCCTCCAATTCGTTGAGCTGGTGGAACTTTCTCTCTTATGTTCCTTGTAGTGCAAGAATTTTCTTTTTCAGTGCAAAAGACGCTTTATCTTCAGGCTTCACATGCAATTGACATGTTTTAAGTTTGTCAATAGAACTTTGCATTGCATTGGAGTTCTGAATGGTATTGTGTATCATATCAAGTCTGAAACATTCCTCATTCTTTTCATCATCTGGGAAATTCATGGCCTTGAAAACATTGAATGTTACTTATTGGTCATGTACCCTCACGGTTAATTCTCCTTTTTGTACATCAATAATGGTTCGACCTGTAGCCAAGAATGGTCTCCCGAGGATGATTGGCACGTCTGCGTCTTCCTCCATATCAAGGATAATAAAATCTGCTGGGAAATTGAATTTTTCAACATTGACCAGCACATCCTCAACTACGCCTCTTGGAAATACGAGCGTTCTATCAGCAAGTTGTAGAGAGACTGAAGTGGGCATTGTTTCTCCAATCTGTAGTTTCTTGAAAGTAGAAAAAGGCATCAAATTAACACTTGCACCTAAATCACATAAAGCCCTACCAAAGTTATGTTCTCCTATGATGCAAGGAATGGTGAAACTGCCAGGATCTTTCAACTTTGGGGGAAGCTTCCTTTGAATGATAGCACTACATTCTTCCGTCAATGCTACTGTCTCTTAATCTCCCAATCTCCGTTTTCGAGAAAGAATGTATTTCATGAATTTTACATAGCTGGGCATTTGTTCCAAGGCTTCTACAAATGAAATGTTGATATGCAGCTTTTTGAACACCTCTAGGAAACGAGTAAACTGCTTGTCTAGTTTGTTTTTCTGAAGACGCTGAGGAAAAGGTGGAGGTGGAGTGATCTGTTCTTTTTCCTTTGCTTCTTTTTCCTCTATCTATTGTTTTGTTTCTTTTGGAATATCTTCAACTGATGCCTTGATTCCAACATCTTTGTTGATTTTAGTACCGCTTTTTAACATGATGGCATGACACTGCTCATTCCTTATGTTCCTTGGATTTGGTTCTGTGTTGCTGGGAAGATTCCCTGGCGGTCTGTAACTCTGAGCATTGGCTAGTTGTCCGATTTGATTCTCGAGTGCTTTGATGGAAGCAGATTGGCTCTGAAACATAGCATCGTACTTTTTTAACTGAGTCAGCACTTCTGCTATTCCTGGTTCATTTGCCTGCTCATGGCCTTTGTTCTGTTGCTGGAATCCAGGTGGTGGATAGTTCTGCTGTTGGAATCCAGGTGGTGGATTTTTATTTTGTCCTGAATTGTTGCTCCATGAAAAATTGGGATGGGTCCTCCACCCTGGGTTGTAGGTGTTGGAATATGTATTGTTCCTCTGTCTATTGAAATTGTTGACAAAATTCATCGTCTCTTCAAGTTGGTTCGGTTCTGGTGCTCCTCCATATGGTGAACTTGTGGATCCAGTGGTAAGAGTCTCCATAAATTTGCATATCTGATCCAGCTTAGCGTTAACTGCTGTATTGGCTCCACTTTCATAAATTCCTGCAATTCTTTGGATCATGCTCATTTCTGTTGGCCACAAGGAATTGTTGTTGGCCATTTCTTTGATTAGGTCTGAGGCTTGATCTTCTCCTTTTGCCATTAAAGCTCATCCAGCAGTAGCAACGATTGTGGTTCTCATCAGTCCAGAAAGTCCATTATAGAAAGTTTGGACTTGAAGCCATTTTGGAATCTCATGGTGAGGACATTTCCGGAGCAAATCTTTGTACCTTTCCCAAGCTTCGTAAAGAGTTTCCGAGTCTTGTTGTACAAATGATGTGATGTCATTCCTCAGTTTTCCAGTTCTGGCCGGTGGAAATTACTTTACAAGAAATTTGATGGCTAAAGTGTTCCAAGTTGTGATGGAACCTGCTGGTAGTGAATGTAACCAAGCTTTAGCTCTGTCCTTCAAGGAGTATGGGAAAACACGCAGTCGTATTGCTTCTTCAGCTTCTCGGTTGTAATTGAAAGTGCCGCAAACTTCCAGGAAATTGCTGATGTGAGTATTAGGATCTTCAGCTGCATTCCCTCCAAACTGCACTGACTGCTGAATCATCTGAATGCATGTTTTCATGTCACCCGCATTTTCTGGTAAGGGAGGAAGTATAATACACGAAATGAGTTTGTCAACCACCGGAATGGTTCTGTCTCGAATGGGAATTGGTTGTGGAACTTCCAAAGGTTCGGGTTCCATGTTGACAAAAGTTTCTTGGCCTTCTCGCCTTTCCCTTCTCAACTGTCTAATGGTTCTTTCAATTTCCGGGTCAAGCGGTCGAAGTTCAAAGCTTCTGGTTCGTCTCATGAAGTTTTTGAGAACCTGAAACATAAGAAAAAAAAACAATAAGTAAAAAGAAATTAGATACAAGTAAATGTATTTAACCTCTAAACTAATAGTGAAAGATAAATGAGTCCCCAGCAACAGCGCTAACAACTTGACCAGTGCTTACACACGCATATAACGCAAGCGCACGTATCGTTCAAATGATTACTAATATCTAACAGGTTGATTGATTGATTTGAAATGGTGATGTTTTTTAAATTTAAAAACAAGTAAATAAAATTGCACGAAAGTAGGTATAAGAAAATTCAATAATAGGAAACTAACTAGGGTTGTGATTCTTTCTAATATCTTTTAAAAGATGAAGTGGTTATTTCATGTTTGTGTAATAAATTGGTTTACTAACCTGGAACACTAAATTATGCGAAAGCCTCTGTCGATGGTTAGACGCAAATACCCAGTTTAACCCAATTGAACCATATGTCTATGTCAACCAAATTATCTTGATTCATTAAGTTTAAGTTCCAATTATGGCTACCCCCGCCCGACAGGTATATGTCTATCCTGTAAGGAAATCTATTAAAGGGTTATCTATCCTCAAGGAAAATCGTGGGCTATTAAGTCTAAGGCTGAAACCTAAAATTCCTTTGTCAAGTTTATTTTAGATTTACCAGATCTATCTCATTAGTGGCCAATTAACAAGACGCATTAAGCTTAAGACTTAATAAGTAAACCTTTAAATTACCCAAACTATAAAATAACCCCTTATAAACTGGTGATATTAGAATTCATCACAACCCCAGATAAATAACTTAGTTACGACACATAATTAGGGCTTTAAAAGACATAAAGTAAAAATACTGAAATGTAATTGCGGTAAAGTAAAAGCTGAAAAGTAAATTACAATAAAATAAAATGCTAAGGTAAAATGATCAACTTTTACTACTACTAATTTAGATATCTCCCTTAATATAATATTTTAACTTGTGATTATTTTACCAACCAGCCATATAGGCGGTAACCTGATTAAGTCAAATTAAGTCAAACCAGGAATAAAGTCGGAACCAAAATAAACCTGCCATATAGGCGGTAAAAGAATTTAATTACCAACCGACCAATCTGGGGGTATCCTTGCTTAGTCAGTTTTAAACCAGTTTAAAATGAATTACCAACCGACCAATATTGCGGTATCCTTTTTAAGTCAAATGTTAAATAGTGAATATATTATATTAAAGGGAGATTAATCTAAATAGCAATAGTAAAAGAATTACCTTTCACCCTAGCAGGGTGAAGTTACCTCCTCATGGTGAATAGTAAAAACTGTAAAAAGTAAAGAAAGTAAATTATTATTATTACAGAACGTAAGTAAAATTTAATTACAAAACTGAAATTAAAAGAAACTAGTTAGAAAACTCCCTATTTACATAAGAGAAATTAGATAGGAAGGTACATCTGAACCTGAAATTTCGAGCTCTATTTTTAGGCGTCATTATGGTGTCCGCGTCGCGACGTGCAACTCACGTCGCGATGCGCGTGATTGTTGATGTGGCAGCTTCTGGTTCGTCGGCTTCAGATTCTTTTCTGACACGTGGCGATTCGGATAAAGAGATAAGGTGACACGTGGCAAGGCGGCTGGGAGCTGAATGATTGAGCTGACGTGGCGACACGTGGCGAAACTGACTGTCGGCACCATAGAATGATGACACATGGCATGATGTGGTTGGTTGATGATGATGTGGCGATGACGTGTACTTTGACTCTGTCAACTGGTGATGTGGACAATGACGTGGAGTGACAGTTGGCGGCACGTGGCGATGGTGACTGTCGGCACCGTAGGAAAATGACATTTTGCACGGCACACGTTAGCATATCGGTTGTGATGGTGACATGTGGCACGTCGCACGTTAGCAAAGTCAAACTTCTCAGATTCTGACTTGTGGACCCGGCACACGTTAGCAAGTCTTGGTGCATGTTAGGCGTCGCGACGCCAAAGGCTTGCGCGTCGCGAGGCGCGAAATGATGAAAATGCCCTTTTTATCCGTTTTTCACTATTTTGGCCCTAAATCACCTCCAGAATATCCTGAAACTTTATTTATCTACAAAATAACACAAAACACATCAAAATATTCACAAAACTCAAGAAACTATACAAAATATTAGGTTAAATGAGTGGGAAATAGTGATATAATTACCACTCATCACACCCACAAACCTAACATTTTGCTAGTCCTCGAGCAAAACATAAAATAAAATAACATAAACATCTTTAAAATAAAATTTAACTAAGCCACTTTTGTAGGGATCACGGTTGTATTTAGCGTATGCAACAAGCTTTTAAACCCCTAAGTGTCCCTAGTGGACGAGTTTTAGTCTCGTGAGGGTTTACAGCAATGATACCCACAAACATTTTATAAAAGTAAAAAGGTAGTGAAACTAATGCACACAAAAGCAAAAAGACAAGGGAAAAGAGAATAAAGAAGTTAGTGACTAATCAGGTGAAACTTCTACTCCAAGTTACTAGTTGTTTTATTTATTTCTAAATTACTGAATAAGTAAATTCTCTGATTATATTTACCATTCTCCATATAAACAGCAAAAAAAATATTAATCAACTTATTTTTTCCACAACAGTCACAAGTACAGTTGATAAGAGAGTAATATTTTTGTCCTAAAGTTTTATCAGAATTCACACCTTTTTACAACAATGGAATAATTTTTCTGATTTTTTCTTTGATTTTTGATTTTTTTTATTTATATACAATATCTTCCATCTATGTAGCGAGTGTTGGGTCGGTGGCTCCCAAACCAGTTGGTTTTAGGGCACCAGATGTTAAGACACCCCTACGGACTTAATTACTCAGACTTCATATATATATATATTTTTGCAGCATCATTGATCCATGTAGCGAGCTTTGGGCCAGTGAATCCCAAACTAGTTTGCTTTAGGGCACTAGATGTTAAAACACCCTTACAGACTTAATAACTCGGATCTCATACTTTTTTTTTTTACTCCATCACTTTTTGAGATGCTTCCTCCAATTAAACTAGAGCACTGAATATTACAAACTTTTCAATTTTAGCTCATGTCCGTATGTCACCATTCATGTTGATAATACCTGCCAACTGAGCATATGAAGATCCATTTTAGTCAGTTTTATGGAGAATTTACAAATTAAATAGTTCAAAAGGAAATAAACAAAAATTAACTTGTTCCGAATTAGGCTTGAGATACGTCTCAGGAGTGGAAACTCCTTACTCAGCTATCTCTTACCAATTTCACCTTTTTAGTCAAAATAAAAACACAAAAAAAATGCAAAATATTTTTGTAAATTTTGAAAATTTTTCAATTTTTTGGTATTT
Source organism: Zanthoxylum bungeanum (assembly GCA_019454045.1). Taxonomy (NCBI): domain Eukaryota; kingdom Viridiplantae; phylum Streptophyta; class Magnoliopsida; order Sapindales; family Rutaceae; genus Zanthoxylum; species Zanthoxylum bungeanum. Next base: position 331,377 of record SKCR01037488.1, on the reverse strand, counting down.
TTCGAAAAATTTTGGACTAAAAATAAAAACAACACACAACTGAAAACAAGATACTGATCAACTAACTCCCTCCCCCAAACCTAAATGAGACATTGTCCCCAATGTCTTAAACAGTAGAAGAAGAGTTTAGAAGATAGTATATGTTTAACTGAAATTCTACACGAAAAGTTAAAGGTTAAGATCCAGATTAATCCGACGCCTCTTACCATGATCGTCCTCGGACCAATTTATCTTTGAAAGGATAGGGTCAATTTGTGGTTCATAGGATAAGATTTGGTCAATTAGATCCGGAGCAGTTCTGGCAGTGAAGATGAGTTCTTTCAGAAGTTTTGACACGAACCCATTTCTCCGGGCATCATCAAGAAACACACAAAGAAAATCATAAAATCCTTCAACGTTGTACAGTCCAAGCGGTTTCTGGTGTATGTTGAAGTTCACCCAAGATAACACTGTAAAAATTTCCTCCAATGTACCCAAGCCACCTGGCAAAGCAATAAAAGCATCAGCACGGTTAATCATTTCTACCAATCGTTCAGACATACCTAGCACGATCAGTTCCTCTCTGTTTGATGGTCCAATAAGGTTGGCCTCCGCCAAGGGTTTTGGGATGATTCCCAAGACTTGACTGCCACCTTCCTGTACAGCCTTTGAAATGATCCCCATAAGTCCAAGATTGCCTCCGCCATATACTAAGTGCATATTCCTTACCGCTAAGACTCGACCCAATTCTTGTGCTGCTTCTACGTATTGTGGCTTAACAGCAACACTAATACCGCAAAACACACAGATGTTTTCAACTCGTCTTCTTGAAGTGGTTTCCATGTTTTACTTTGGATGTCTTCAAAAGTGCAATGATAAGTTGAATTTATAACACCTAAAAATGGTGAGTAAAATAATAGCACTAGTACCTGCCAAATGACAATTATTAGTTAAACAATAAAATAAATCGTGATAGTAAAAAAGGTCTGGATCCTGTCGGAGAAAATAAAAGAAAACAACAAAACAAATCACAATTATTAGGAAAAAATAAAGAGATATAATATTTACAAGAAAAGTAGCGGCTTGATTGACGTCTATACGTCAGGGACAAGCTTCTGATGAGTGGTATTTATATCACTATTTCCCACTCATTTAACTTAATATTTTGTATAGTTTCTTGAGTTTTGTGAACGTTTTGATGTGTTTTATTGTTATTTTGCAGAAAAATAAAGTTTGGACAGCACTGGAGGCAATTTGGAGCAAAACCGGACAAAAATGCGTCAACAGGGATATTTTAGTCTTCTGCGCGTCGCGACGCTGGTACACTACGCGCCGCGACGCCCAGCGTGAGCCGAATCTGCTAACGTGCGCCAGGTCAACGGTCAACCATTTGAAGAAGTTTGACTTTGCTAAAATGCGCCGTGCCACGTGTCACCATCACATCCCATCTGGTAACATGCGCCGTGCCACGTGTCATCATCATATGCTGCCGACACTCAGACTTGACACGTGTCGCCTCGTCATCAGCCACATCATCGGTCAACAAGTCAACCTTGCCACGTGTCATGCCACATCATCGTCCACGTCAGCAGGTCAACCGAGTCAACTTGCCACGTCAGCCTCAGCCAATCACAACTTGACACGTGTCGCCACGTGTCGCAATCCTATTGTGCCGACAAGTGAACAGTCAGCCGCCACGCCACGTCATCGCCACGTCGTCGCCGCGTCAGCATGACGTCATCAATGACGTCATCACAATAATTGAGAATTAGCCGCCTTGACACGTGTCGCGTGAACAGTCAGCCGCCTTGCAACGTGTCGTCTCCTCAGCGTGCCACGTCGACAAATCCAGCGTCGCGACGCTGAGATCCTTGGAGTCGCGACGCCCGAATAGTGAAAAATTTTCCTATAAATTCAGCGCGAAATTTCAGAATTTTACACACCTTTCTCTCTCTTGATTTCTCTCTCTAGAATTTTTATTTTTATTTTTTTTAGTTTTTTTTATTTTTAGTTTTGTAAATAATTTTAATTACTTTTTGTAATAATAGTAATTTAATTTTTACTTTTTACCTTTTACAGTTTTTACTATTCACCATGATGTTGTAACTTCCCCAGCTAGGGTGAAAGGTAATTCTTTTACTGTTACTATTTAGATTAATCTCCCTTAAAAATAATATATTCACTATTTAAAATATTGACTTAATAAGGAATACCCCTATATTGGTCGGTTGGTAATTTAATTTTAATCTGTTTTAAACCTGACTAATCAAGGATACCGCCAGACTGGTCGGTTGGTAAATTTATTTTTGGTTCCGCCTTAATGGCTGGTTGGACTTAATTTGACTTAATCAGGATACCGCCAGAATGGTCGGTTGGTAATATTATCACAAGTTTATATATTATTTTATGGGAGATATCTAAATTAGTAGTAGTAAAAGTAATTCCTTTTACCTTAGCATTTCATTTTATTTTATTGTAATTTACTTTTCAGCATTTTTACTTTATGTCTTTTAATTTTATGTTTTTACTAGTCCTAATTATGTGTTAGTTAATTAGGGGTTGTGATGACTTTTAATATCACCGGTTTATAAGGGATTATTTTATAGTTGGGTAATTTAAAGGTTTATTTATTAAGTCTTAAGCTTAATGCTTCTTGTTGTCTGATCACCAATAAGATTGATATGGTAAATCTAAAATGAACTAGACATAGAGATTTTAGGTTTCAGCCTTAGACTTAATAGCCCACGATCTTCCTTGAGGATAGATAACCCTTTAATAGATTTCCTTACAAGATAGGAATATACCTGTCGGGCGGGGGTAGCCATAATTGGAACTTAAACTTAATGAATCCAGGTAATTTGGTTGACATAGACATATGGTTCAATTGGGTTAAACTGGGTATTTGTGTCTGACCATCGACAGAGGCTTACACATAATTTAGTGTTCCAGGTTAATAAATCAATATATTACCAACTTTAAGATAACCACTTCATCTTTAAAATGATATTAAAAGAAATCACAACCCTAGATCTTTGTATCATTTGTTATTTTCCTTAGTATTTTCTTTTGTCTTTTTATTTATTTATTTATTTTGTAAAACCACTTTCAACCAATCAAACAATCATTCTCTTCTCCCTTTAATTAGATATTTGTAAATAAATAGATTCAATAATTAATAACAACAGTAGGAATTAAGTCCTCGTGGGATCGATATTTTTATACTACTTGAACGATACGTGTGCTTGCGTTATACGTGTGTGTTTACGCCGGTCAAGTTTTTGGCGCCGTTGCCGGGGACTTATATTTCTTGAGATATTAATTTTGAAGCTATCCAATTTACCTGTATCTAATTTTCTTTATTTTTATCTGTAATTTTTATTTCTTTCTTTTTATTTCAGGTTACTTAAAAATGGAACATTACTGGGAGATTGAAAGATTACGTGCTTTACAAGAAGATACACCCCAAATCTGGGAGCAACAGTCCGGTTTTCTGAGGCCTGTTGTCCAGCCCAACAATTATCACTGGATGCCAGAATCAAGTAATACTACATTTGCTCAACAGAACTCAATATGGAGATGTGACATATGTAATGGTGACCACCCAAGCGATTATTGCGAATACAACTACCATCCAGGGTGGCAAAACTATCAAGATCCTTCATAGTACGAAGAACCATCACATTTCACAGAATCACATTTTCCATCTTATCCACCATCTTCCTTCGATCCTTATCAACAACCAGAATCATCAGAGGAAGATCAATTGATTCACATGTTCAAGGAACAAGCAGCTCAATTTGATGCACAAATTCAGAGTAACACAGAATCCATACAGAGAATGATAGATCAGATCAGACAATTAACAGAAAACCAGAACTATATACCTCAAGAACCATTCTCAGATGACACTGATGAAGCCTTCGAGTACCAATCATTTCACAATGACATTTCAACAGAGGAGGAGGCTGAGCAGTATCAACAACCAGATGTATCAGTTCAGGAACTTGAACCGGCAAAGTCTCGATTTGATTTTTATTATTCTGACTCTGACGAGGATGAAGCTGAAATGCTTGTACCAACTGCATCAAAAATTGAGGATGGAATTCTGTATCCTCAAAATGAAGATCTTGGAGAATGTTTTGCACAAATGTTTGAAGAAGATCAACTTGAGCCAATCATTTCACCCGAATCAGAGGATGAAGACCTAATGTCTGACTCATCTTTTCATCCTCAGGTGGAGCAAGAAACAGAGCAAATGGAGGAGCAAATGTCTGACCTTAATAAAATCCAGAGCATTCAGGAAAAACATCGCTGTTTTGGGGAGTACAAATCAAAGATATCACCCAGAAGCTTGACAGAATGGAACTTCAATTCCAAGTCAAGCACCATACGAGACCTCCTGATTTTCTTTCTTTCTTTTCAGGAACCACTGGAATAACAAAGATTAAAAAGGTGGTACGAGCACTGAATAGAACAAAATTCTTTTTGCCACTTTACCGTTGGAAGAGACCCTTCAAAAGCAACGCTCACGAGATTGTCTTTAATCGGACATCCAAAACGACATTGAAACCGCCTTAACATATGGATTTCATTCACGTATGGCTGAAGACGAAAAATTTAGCGCTAGCAGGGAGGCAACCCATGCAATTTATTGTAATTTATTTTTCATATTTTGTGTGAACTTTTTAATTTTGTGTGTTAGTTTTACAGGAAAAATTAAAAACGGAATTTTTCAGGACAAAGTAGGCCAGTACAAGCGGGATTTTCAAAATAAAAATTTGACAAAATCACGAAGATACAAAGTCAATCCAGAAGAGACGGCCGAGTAAAAAGACACTTCTTAAGAGGCGTCCCTATGGATTTATCCGTCGCAAGACATGATTTTGCCAAAAAAAAAAAAAAAAAAAAATCCCGAGTCAAAACCCTAACCCTAAAGGACCGAGTGTCGCGACGCTAGGCAATTTTTGGCGTCGCGACGCTGACTCGAAATCAGAGACATAAGCAGGGCGCTGGCAGCATCTCCTTTCACTCTTCATCTTCTTCATCCTCAACCACCTACCACACAAAGCCGAAACTCACTTCCATAACACCAAATCACCACCAGCCGCACCTACAACCACCACCACCTCCAACCGTGAGCAAGCCGAAACCACCCAGATCTCACCATTTTCTCTCAAATCACCACCAAATAGAGAGCCATTGCCGAGATCTACCAGAAACCAGAAACCCATCTCCACCACCACCTCCAACTGAGATCCACACCGGAGCTACCAACCTCCACCATAGCCGAGAACCATAACCGAAATCGAGTGCCATCGTGACCGTGAGCCTCAACAACCAAGACACCACCTCGTCGAGACCGAAACTAATGAAGCAAACCAGAGCCGTGACTCAACCGCGAGTCACCGAGCCACCATTATCAACCACACCAGAAGCCATCACCTGCAACCAAACTGAGACAAATCAGCCCAGCCGCAACCATCGCCACTGTCTCGCCTGAACCAAACCACACAAGACCGACCAATACGGATCTCCAACCCAAAGCCGCGAACCCACCACTGCCAAGCCTTCATCCACCACCGTGAAACATCACCAGAAGTCAGCACCTGCGACTAAACTGAGACAAATCAGCCCATTGCCGAACCAAATTGCCACTGTCTTGCCGAATATTAGCCACCACCGTCGCAAACCGGAACCAAGCCATCCTTGCCGAGAACCTCCTTCACCATCACTGCCAACCAAATACACTGCCGAGAGTACCACTGCCAAAATCAGAATTTGAAAATACGCTAATGATTTGATAAAAATTGATTTGGTAATTGGGTAAATTGAAAAATTTTGAATTGTGAATTGGTTGACTGGGAATTTTGAATTACGAAGGGTTGGATTGTGGATTAATTTGATTCGTAGATTGTGGGGGCGAAGAGTTGAATTGGGGTGTTTGTGGCATTTGATAGATTTAGGTTGTGTTGGATAATCAAAAATTCAGGGGAGACTCTGTCGGATTTTTCTGAAAAATACCAAAGTTGGGATTTGATTGATGATAATTTTTAGGGTGAATTTTGGGGAAATTTTGAGTTTTTAGAAGTGATTCTGCCAAAATTTTTAATGAAAAATGGTCAAATAACAATCGTGGTAAGAATCGTAATTTGGACATAAATCTTAATCGGTAATTTTTCCTGTAAAATTTCAGTTCACCAGGTATTATCGTCTACACTCTTCTACTGTTTAAGACATTGGGGACAATGTCTCATTTAGGTTTGGGGGAGGGATTTAGTTGATTAGTACCTTGTTTTTAGTTTGTATGTTGTTTTTATTTTTAGTCCAAATTTTTCGAAAAATACAAAAAAATTGAAAAATTTTCAAAAATTACAAAAATATTTTGCATTTTTGTGTTTTTATTTTGACTAAAAAGGTGAAATTGGTAAAAGATAGCCGAGTAAGGAATTTCCGCTCCTGAGACGTATCTCAAACCATTTATTTTTGAAATAAGTTAATTTTTGTTTATTTCATTTTGAATTATTTAATTTGTGAATTCTCCTTAACACTGACTAAAATGGATCTTCATATGTTCAGTTGACAGGTATTATGAACTTACATGGAAACATACGGACATGAGCTAAAATTGAAAAGTTTGTAATATTACGTGCTATAGTTTAATTGGAGGAAGCATCTCTAAATAGTGATGGAGTAAAAAAAAAAAAAATGTCCGAGATCCGAGTTATTAAGTCTGTAAGGGCGTTTTAATACCTAGTGCCCTAAAACCAACTGGTTTGGGAGTCATTGGCCCAAAGCTCGCTACATGGATCGAAGATGCTGCAAAAATATATATATATCTGAAGTCTGAGTAATTAAGTTCGTAGGGGTGTCTTAACACCTGGTGCCCTAAAGCCAACTGGTTTGGGAGCCACCAACCCAAAGCTCGCTACATAGACGGAAGGTATTGTATAAAAATAAAAAATAGAGAAAAATCAAAGAAAAAATCAGAAAAATCAGAAAATTATTCCATTACTACAAAAAGGTGTGAAATCTGATAGAACTTTAGGACAAAAATATTACTCTCTTATCAACTGCACTTATGACTGTTGTGGGCAAAAATGAGTTGATTAATATTTTATTTGCTGTGTATATGGAGAATGGTAAAAATAATCGGAGAATTTACTTATTCGGTAATTTAGAAAGAAACAAAACAACTAGTAACTTGGAGTAGAATTTTCACCTGATTAGTCACTAACTTTCTTTATTCTCTTTTCGCTTGTCTTTTTGCTTTTGTGTGCATTAGTTTTAATACCTTTTTACTTTTGTAAAATGTTTGTGGGTATCATTGCTGTAAACCCTCACGAGACTACAACTCGTCCACTAGGGACACCTAGGGGTTTAAAGGCTTGTTGCATATGCTAAATGCAACCGTGATCCCTACGAAAATGGCTTAGTTAAATTTTATTATGTTATTTTATTTTGTATTTTGCTCGAGGACTAGCAAAATGTTAGGTTTGGGGGTGTGATGAGTGGTATTTATATCACTATTTCCCACTCATTTAACTTAATATTTTGTATAGTTTCTTGAGTTTTGTGAACGTTTTGATGTGTTTTATTGTTATTTTGCAGATAAATAAAGTTTGGACAGCACTGGAGGCAATTTGGAGCAAAACCGGACAAAAATACGTCAACAGGGATATTTTAGTCTTCTGCGCGTCGCGACGCTGGTACACTGCGCGCCGCGACGCCCAGCGTGAGCCGAATCTACTAACGTGCGCCAGGTCAACGGTCAACCATTTGAAGAAGTTTGACTTTGCTAAAATGCGCCGTGCCACGTGTCACCATCACATCCCATCTGCTAACATGCACCGTGCCACGTGTCATCATCATATGCTGCCGACACTCAGACTTGACACGTGTCGCCTCGTCATCAGCCACATCATCGTCCACGTCAGCAGGTCAACCGAGTCAACTTGTCACGTCAGCCTCAGCCAATCACAACTTGACACGTGTCGCCACGTGTCGCAATCCTATTGTGCCGACAAGTGAACAGTCAGCCGCCACGCCACGTCATCGCCACGTCATCACCGCGTCAGCATGACATCATCAATGACGTCATCACAATAATTGAGAATTAGCCGCCTTGACACGTGTCGCGTGAACAGTCAGCCGCCTTGCAACGTGTCGTCTCCTCAGCGTGCCACGTCGACAAATCCAGCGTCGCGACGCTGAGATCCTTGGAGTCGCGACGCCCGAATAGTGAAAAATTTTCCTATAAATTCAGCGCAAAATTTCAGAATTTTACACACCTTTCTCTCTCTTGATTTCTCTCTCTAGAATTTTTATTTTTATTTTTTTTAGTTTTTTTTATTTTTAGTTTTGTAAATAATTTTAATTACTTTTTGTAATAATAGTAATTTAATTTTTACTTTTTACTTTTTACAGTTTTTACTATTCACCATGATGTTGTAACTTCCCCAGCTAGGGTGAAAGGTAATTCTTTTACTGTTACTATTTAGATTAATCTCCCTTAAAAATAATATATTCACTATTTAAAATATTGACTTAATAAGGAATACCGCTATATTGGTCGGTTGGTAATTTAATTTTAATCTGTTTTAAACCTGACTAATCAAGGATACCGCCAGACTGGTCGGTTGGTAAATTTATTTTTGGTTCCGCCTTAATGGCTGGTTGGACTTAATTTGACTTAATCAGGATACCGCCAGAATGGTCGGTTGGTAATATTATCACAAGTTTATATATTATTTTATGGGAGATATCTAAATTAGTAGTAGTAAAAGTAATTCCTTTTACCTTAGCATTTCATTTTATTTTATTGTAATTTACTTTTCAGCATTTTTACTTTATGTCTTTTAATTTTATGTTTTTACTAGTCCTAATTATGTGTTAGTTAATTAGGGGTTGTGATGACTTTTAATATCACGGTTTATAAGGGATTATTTTATAGTTGGGTAATTTAAAGGTTTATTTATTAAGTCTTAAGCTTAATGCTTCTTGTTGTCTGATCACCAATAAGATTGATATGGTAAATCTAAAATGAACTAGACATAGAGATTTTAGGTTTCAGCCTTAGACTTAATAGCCCACGATCTTCCTTGAGGATAGATAACCCTTTAATAGATTTCCTTACAAGATAGGAATATACCTGTCGGGCGGGGGTAGCCATAATTGGAACTTAAACTTAATGAATCCAGGTAATTTGGTTGACATAGACATATGGTTCAATTGGGTTAAACTGGGTATTTGTGTCTGACCATCGACAGAGGCTTACACATAATTTAGTGTTCCAGGTTAATAAATCAATATATTACCAACTTTAAGATAACCACTTCATCTTTAAAATGATATTAAAAGAAATCACAACCCTAGATCTTTGTATCTTTTGTTATTTTCCTTAGTATTTTCTTTTGTCTTTTTATTTATTTATTTATTTTGTAAAACCACTTTCAACCAATCAAACAATCATTCTCTTCTCCTTTAATTAGATATTTGTAAATAAATAGATTCAATAATTAATAACAACAGTAGGAATTAAGTCCTCGTGGGATCGATATTTTTATACTACTTGAACGATACGTGCGCTTGCGTTATACGTGTGTGTTTACGCCGGTCAGCTTCCCATCCAATTTTCTTATAAATTGGCAAACATGGTCTTTTTGAGTCAGATTCCTGAGACTTAACTGTTGTCTTTCTTTTTTAAATTGTGCATATAACACATGAATTTCATGATACACATATCCACTGGGATGCGTCTCAAGACTTCTTACTCAAGCCATCCCTAATGAAATTAATCTTGTCTTTGCGGTTATCAGACACCATTCCTAAAGAACGACAACGAGTATCACAAAACATACGAGCACATTTATAACAGACACACATTCTTTTGGCTCTTCTCTTTTTAGCATATTTGTTTCTTCCTAAACCAGGCAGATGTGAAATAAAAGAGTCAGAAGACTCACCTGCCAATCAGACCCTTGCTTCAATAATCCAACGAATATCAGTAGGAATACCTTTCATCATCAGTAGTCTCATCCGTTCCAAGCGAGCTTTGTAGACTTTCATCAGAGATTTTTGAGGGAGAGAAAGAAATTGCTTGCGAAAATTTGCGAGAGCTTCTTCCATCTTGAAAGGACTTAATCTGCAAAAACTAAACACACAAAATTAAATCACACCAAATCACAATATATACAAAAATTGCATGGGTTTCCTCTCTGTGAGTGCTAAGTTTAACGTAGTCAGCTAGAAGTGACTTCTCGAACATTAGGTTGGATCTGAAAGTGTGACACTTTCTTTTTGTCGCTCAAATGATTCTGCCCAGTTGTGCTTGACACGCTTGTTTTTAATCTTGAATATTTTGTTGGAGTCGGAATCACATATCTCAACGGCTCTATCTAGGAAAACCTTGGTGATCACAAATGGACCCGACCACCGTGATTTTGGCTTCCATGGAAAGAATTTCACCCTTGATTTGTTTAACAGTACCTTCTGCCCTGGTTCCAGTTGTATGCGTACTAACTTCTCATCATGTATTTTCCTTGCCTTTTCTTTGTACAATTAGGCATCCTCAAAAGGCTGATTGTGAAATTCCTCCAATTCGTTGAGCTGGTGGAAATTTTTCTCTTCTGTTGCTTGTAGTGCAAGAATTGGCTTTTTCAGTGCAAAAGACGCTTTATCTTCAGGCTCCACAGGCAATTGACATGTTTTAAGTTTGTCAATAGAACTTTGCATTGCATTGGAGTTCTGAATGGTACTGTGTATCATATCAAGTCTGAAACATTCCTCCTTCTTTTCATCATCTGGGAAATTCATGGCCTTGAAAACATTGAATGTTACTTCTTGGTCTTATACCCTCATGGTTAATTCTCATTTTTGAACATCAATAATGGTTCGAGTTGTAGCCAAGAATGGTCTCCCGAGAATGATTGGCATGTCTGCGTCTTCCTCCATATCCAGGAAAGTAAAATCTGCTGGGAAATTGAATTTATCATCCTTGACCAGCACATCCTCAACTACGCCTCTTGGAAATACGAGCGTTCTATCAGCAAGTTGTAGAGAGACTGAAGTGGGCATTGTTTCTCCAATTTGCAGTTTCTTGAAAATAGAAAAAGGCATCAAATTAACACTTGCAACTAAATCACATAAAGCCCTACCAAAGTTATGTTCTCCTATGATGCAAGGAATGGTGAAGCTGCCAGGATCTTTCAACTTTGGGGGAAGCTTCCTTTGAATGATAGCACTGCATTCTTCCGTCAATGCTACTGTCTCGTAATCTCCCAATCTCTGTTTTTGTGAAAGAATGTCTTTCATGAATTTTACATAGCTGGGCATTTGTTCCAAGGCTTCTGCAAATTGAATGTTGATGTGCAGCTTTTTGAACACCTACAGGAAACGAGAAAACTGCTTGTCTAGTTTGTTTTTCTGAAGACGCTGAGGAAAAGGTGGAGGTAGAGTGATCTGTTCTTTTTCCTTTGCTTCTTTTTCCTCCATCTGTTGCTTTGTTTGTTTTGGAATATCTTCAACTGTTGCCTTGATTCCAACATCTTTGTTGATTTCATTTCCGCTTTTTAACATGATGGCATGACACTACTCCTTCCCTATGTTCCTTGGATTTGGTTCTGTGTTTCTGGGAAGATTCCCTAGCGGTCTGTAACTCTGAGCATTGGCCAGTTGTTCGATTTGATTCTCCAGTGCTTTGATGGAAGCAGATTGGCTCTGAAACATAGCATCGTACTTTTTTAACTGAGTCAGCACTTCTGCTATTCCTGGTTCATTTGCCTGCTCATGGCCTTTGTTCTGTTGCTGGAATCCAGGTGGTGGATAGTTCTGCTGTAGGAATCCAGGTGGTGGATTGTTCTTTTGTCCTGAATTGTTGCTCCATGAAAAATTGGGATGATTCCTCCACCCTGGGTTAAAGGTTAAGATCCAGATTAATCCGACGCCTCTTACCACGATCGTCCTCGGACCAATTTAACTTTGAAAGGATAGGGTCAACTTGTGGTTCATAGGCTAAGAGTTGGTCAATTAGATTCGGAGCAGTTCTGGCAGTAAATAGAAGTTCTTTTAAAGGTTTTGACACTAACCCATTTCTTCGAGCATCATCAAGAAACACACAAAGAAAAGCATAAAATCCATCAACGTTAAACATCCCAATTGGTTTCTGGTGTATGTTCAGGTTCGCCCAAGATAGCACTATAAAAATTTCTTCCAATGTGCCCAAGCCACCTGGCAAAGCAATAAAAGCATCAGGACGGTTAATCATTTCTACCAGTCGTTCAGACATACCTGGCACGATCAGTTCCTCTCTATTTGATGGTTCAATATGATTTGCCTCCGCCAAGGGTTTTGGGATGATTCCCAAAACGTGACTGCCTCCTTCCTGTACGGCCTTTGAAACGATCCCCATAAGTCCAAGATTGCCTCCGCCATATACTAAGTGCATATTTCTTGTAGCTAAGACTCGACCCAATTCTTGTGCTGTTTCTACGTATTGTGGTTTAGTACCAACACTACTACCGCAAAACACACAAATGTTTTCAACTCGTCTTCTTGAAGTGGCTTCCATGTTTTTTTTTTACTCTGGATGTCTTCAAAAGTGCAATGATGAGTTGAATTTATAATACCTGAAAAGGGTGAGTAAAATAATAGCACTAGTACCTGCCAAATGACAATTATTAGTTTAAGAGTAAAATAAATCGTGATAGTAAAAAAGGTATGGATCCTGAACGAGAAAATAAAAGAAAACAACAAAACAATTCATAATTATCAGGAAAAGACAAAGAGATATAATATGTACAAGAAAAGTAGCGGCTTGATTGACGTCTATGAGTCAGGGACAAGCTTCCCATCCAATTTTCTTATAAATTGGCAAACATGATCTTTTTGAGTCAGATTCCCGAGACTTAACTGTTGTCTTTCCTTTTGGAATTGTGCATATAACATGCAAATTTCATGATACATATATCCATTGGGATGCGTCTCAAGAGTTTTAGATATGTCATCCAAAGACTCCTTACTCAAGCCATCCCTAATGAAATTAATCTTATCTTCGCGGTTATCAGACACCATTCCTAAAGAACGACAACGAGTATTACAAAACATGCGAGCACATTTATAATAGACACATATTCTTTTGGCTCTTCTCTTTTTAGCATAGGTGCTCATTCCTAAGCCAGGCAGATGTGAAATAAAAGAGTCAGAAGACTCACCTGCCAATCGGACCCGTGCTTCAATAATCTAATGAATGTCAGTAGGAATACCTTTGATCATCAGTAACCTCATCCGTTCCAAACGAGCTTTGTAAACTTTCATCAGAGATTTTTGAAGGAGAGAAGGAAATTGCTTATGAAGATTTGTGAGAACTTCTTCCATCCTGAAATGACTTAATCTGCAAAAACTAAACACACAAAAATAAAACACACCAGATCATAATATATACACAAATTGCATGGGTTTCCTCCCTGCGAGCGCTAAGTTTAAAGTCGTCAGATAGACGTGACTTCTCGAACGTTAAGCTGGATCTGAAAGTGTAACACTTTCTTTTTGTCGCTCAAATGATTCTCCCCAGTAGTGCTTGACATGCTTGTTTTTAACCTTGAAAGTTTTGTTGGAGTCAGGATCATATATCTCAACGGCTCAGTCTTTTAAAACCTTGGTGATCACAAATGGACCTGACCACCGTGATTTTGGCTTCCATGGGAATAATTTCACCCTTTATTTGTTTAACAGTACCTTCTGCCCTGGTTCCAGTTGTATACGCACTAACTTCTCATCATGTCTTTTCCTTGCCTTTTCCTTGTACAATTTGGCATCCTCAAAAGGCTGTATGTGAAATTCCTCCAATTCATTGAGCTGGTGGAACTTTTTCTCTTTTGTTGCTTGTAGTGCAAGAATAGGCTTCTTCAGTACGCATTGCGCTTTATCTTCGGGCTCCATAGGTAATTGACATGCTTTAAGTTTGTCAGTAGAACTTTGTCTTTCATCAGAGTTCTTAACGGTACTATGTATCACATCAGGTCTGAAATATTCCTCATTCTTTTCATCATTTGGGAAATTCATGGCATTGAAAACATTGAATGTTACTTCTTGGTCTTGTACCTTCATGGTTAGTTCTCATTTTTGTACATCAATAATGGTTCGACCTGTAGCCAAGAATGGTCTCCTGAGGATGATTGGCACGTCTGCGTCTTTCTCCATATCAAGGACAATAAAATCTGCTGGGAAAATGAATTTGTCAACCTTGACCAGCACATCCTCAACTACGCCTCTTGGAAATACGAGCGTTCTATCAGCAAGTTGTAGTGAGACTGGAGTGGGCATTGTTTCTCCAATCTGTAGTTTCCTGAAAATAGAAAAAGGCATACAGTTAACACTAGCACCTAAATCACACACAGCCTTACCGAAGTCATGTTCTCCTATGGTGCAATGAACATTGAAACTGCCAGGATCTTTAAACTTTGGAGGAAGTTTTCTCTGAATGATGGCGCTGCATTCTTCTGATAATGCTACTGTCTCATAATCTCCCAATCTCCGCTTTCATGAAAGAATGTCTTTCATGAATTTGGCATAGCTGGGCATTTGTTCCAACACTTTTGCAAATGGAATGTTGATATGCAGCTTTTTGAACACCTACAAGAATCGAGCAAACTGCCTGTCCAGTTTATTCTTCTGAAGACACTGAGGAAAAGGTGGAGGTTGAGTGATCTGTTCTTTTTCCTTTGCTTCTTTTTCCTCCATCTGTTGCTTTGTTTCTTTTGGAACTTCCTCAACAGTTGTTTTGGCTCCAACATCTTTGTTGATTTCAATACCACTTTTTAACATGATGGCATGACACTGCTCCTTCCCTATGTTCCTCGGTTTTGGTTCAGTGTTGTTAGGAAGATTACCTGGCGGTCTGTAACTCTGAGCATTGGCCAGTTGTCCAATTTGATTCTCCAGTGCTTTAATAGAAGCAGATTGACTTTGAATTAATGCTGCTTGGGATTGAAACATAGCATCATATCTTGCTGCTTGAGAGTCATGTTTTGCTTCTATCTTTTTCAAGTGGGTCAACACTTCTGTTATTCCTGATTCATTTGCCTGCTCCTGGCCTTTGTTCTGTTGTTGGAATCCGGGTGGTGGGTTGTTCATTTGCCCTGAATTGTTGCTCCATGTGAAATTGGGATGATTCCTCCACCCTAGGTTGTACATGTTCGAATATGGATTGTACCCCTGTCTGTTGAAATTGTTGACATAATTCACCGTTTCTTTATGTTGGTTGAAATATTTTGACTCAGGTGCTCCTCCAAATGGTGAACTTGTGGATCCACCATTAACTTTCATGTTAAGAGTTTCCAGATTTTTGCAAATCACATCCAGCTTGGAATTCAGTGTTGTGTTGGCTCCAACTTCATAAATTCCTGCAATTCTTTGGATCATGCTCCTTTCTGTTGCCCACAAGAAGTTGTTGTTGGCCATTTCTTCAATTAAATCCCAGGCCTGATCTTCTCCTTTTGCCATCAAAGCTCCTCTAGCAGCAGCATCAATTGTGGTTCTCATTATTCCGGAAAGTCCATTGTAGAAAGTTTGGACTTGTAGCCACTTTGTGATCTCATGATGAGGACATTTCCGGAGTAAATCTTTGAATCTTTCCCAAGCTTTGCAAAGGGATTCTGAATCTTGTTGCACGAAGGATGTGATGTCATTCCTCAACTTTGCAGTTCTGGCTTGTGGAAAGTACTTTGCAAGGAATTTGGTGGCTAGAGTGTTCCAAGTTGTGATGGAACCTGCTGGTAACGAATGTAGCCAAGCTTTAGCTCTGTCTTTCAGGGAATATGGAAAAACTCGCAGTCTCATTGCTTCTTCAGCTGATCGGTTGTAATTGAAAGTACCGTAAACTTCCAGGAAGTTGCTGATGTGGGAATTAGGATCTTCAGTTACATTTCCCCCAAACAGTTCTGACTGCTGAATCATCTGGATGCATTTTTTGATGTCACATGCATTTTCTGGTAAGGGAGGAACTATAATACAGGAAATGAAGCCGTCGACCACCGGAATGGTTCTGTCTCGAATGGGAATCGGTGGTGCAACGTTCAAAGGTTCAGGTTCCATGTTGACTAAAGCTTCTTGGCCTTCTCGCCTTTCCCTTCTCAACTGTCTGTTGGTTCTTTCAATTTTTGGGTCAAGCGGTCGGCGTTCAAAGCTTCTGGTTCGTCTCATGTAGTTTCTGAGAACCTGAAAAACAAGAAAACAAAAACAATAAGTAAAAAGAAATAAGATACAAGTAACGTCTCTAACCCCTAAACTAATAGTGAAAGATAAATAAGTCCCCGGCAACGGCGCCAAAAACTTGACCGGTGCTTACACACGCGTATAACGCAAGCGCACGTATCGTTCAAGTAGTATAAAAAGTATCGATCCCACGAGGATTTAATACCTAATCTATTAATTTTATGAGGTCAAATGTTTACTAGTATCTAACAGATTGATTGATTTGAAATGGTGAAGATTTTGAATTTAAAAACAAGAAAATAAAATTGCTTGAAAGTAGGTTTAAGAAAATTCAATATTAAAAACTATCTAGGGTTGTGAATCTTTCCAAAGACCCTCTTACCGAAACAGAACAGACTTGAAAAATTAATTAATTTTTTTTTTATGATAATATATTTGTAAGATTCACTTAAACCCTACGTATTATGCAACGAAATCAAAGACAAACTGGCCAACAATAGCCAGATATAACCAGAGAGCATATTAAGACCACTGCGATTCTGACCTACAGAACAAGACTATAGCTGCAACTTAGGGCAGAAAAAACATAAAACAAAAGGAAATAGAATAATAAACCCACACTCTGAAATTCAGGGCATAAAACAACCAGTAACTGAAAGTTAATGCTATTATCATGTAAGGATGGGATAAAACACTCAACATTCAATCCAAAACACACTCAAACAAGTAAGAGTAATGAACACAATTCACCATGTAACAGACTTGGACAAAGACACAAAATAAGTTTTTTTTTTTGTCTTTTATGACACTAATATTAGGGTTGGTGCTCGGAGCGCCAATCCGGATCGTGTTTATATCTGCTTCATAAATATGAACAACTATGTTTTTCCATAATATTACGTATTTATGATAGCACCTCTTATCTTTTATATATATTCGATCTAATTTGATCAGATAGAAAATAAAGCTAGTTTAGTGATATGTATATATTAGACAAATATCCGAGGATTTACAACGTAGTCTGCAGTTATAACGTAAGTTGTAATTGACATTGGAAAGCATCACTATAAGTTGATATTCTCAAATAAAGTTCCTGGTCAAGATTTAGTGACACAGATCGATTAGTAAAATCTGCTGAGACTAGTACATGTCGTATATCGTGACTTGGTTCGATGGTTTATCCCAGTGAACCATGAGTCTTGAAGACTCATATATACATGTAGGTATTTATTCTATAAACATTGAACAACTCATTGAAGGTTTCCTGATAGATGGTACACCAACGTCAATAGGAATCTTCTCGAATCAAGTAGCATAGTGGTCCTTAAACTTGAGATATCACGGTGGATATATTAGTTATCCTCCACACTTTAATGACAGTCACGTCAACGACCTATTTAGGTCAGACCTCCGCCTTTTCGTTGGGTGTGGACTGATACTAATGATATCTGGCGTGTATCAAGATAGAATCTGTCAGTTTCGTGTATAAGACATAGGTATCCTGCATGTGTTTTCGATATGTTAAATCTATGGTCGTGGTACATTGCACAAGCGAGTTCCGAGTGTTTTAGAGATCGTAAATTTATAACTCGACTATATTATACCTTAGGGATTTGACTTTCCCATCTATATCACCAGTCTAATATGGATAGCCTGTGACAGAGAGATTATACGTATGCGATGATCTCAACTTGCATAGTTCAGCGAGATAATCCGCAGTCATCATAATTTACGAGTGGATGAATTATGGACAAGAAATTAGATTTCGTGATGGATGTACCTGAACTTAGAGAGTCACACAATATGAAGTGTACTCATTGAGCACTTGGACAATGCGTTGTGAATAATACTAATTATTCATAATATTTTATCGGATTAAATTAGTTAATTCGAATCGTTTAATCGGTAAATGAAAATTCACATGTCGGGATAATTTTGGTCTTTCTAATGTGTATTTGTATTTGATACATGATTAGATTAAATGCACATTAATTGATAAATAATTTGATGACACATGTAAAGTAATAAATATTGTCTTGTTTTTACTTTTATTATTTAATTTACATGTGGAAAGTGTTGCCTTTTTTATTTAATATATATTAAGTTAATATATGGTTAAATAAATTGACATTTGTCACACTTTTTATCAAGCCATTTTAATTGATTTAAAATTGATTTTTTATTTGACATTTTACCCTCAACTAACACTATTTCCATGCATAAAAAAAAATATTTTCAATTTCTCCATGGTGGACGAATTTTTCCATTAGAGAGGGCTTCAAAAATTATGTTTTGAGAGATAAAAGGAAAGACATGAATCAAGAACAAAGCTCAAGGAATTTTGAAGAAATATGAGGTAATATTTAATATCATTAAACTTTGAAAGTTTCTTTCTTATTATTGAGCTACTAGAAACGTTCGAAGGTTTCTTTTGGTTTCTTAAATTCTGGGCTTTCTAATATAGATGAATGATTGAGTGGCTTTGAGAATGTGTAGATATACTTTGATCTAAATTAGTGTAATTTATGTTCAATTTATTGTTGGACAACTTAGTTGCTATTTTAGAGTGTAATGACCACTCTTGTTATGCCTAGAATTTTTCTACAGCTCTTCACTTGTGGTGGCTTCAATTGGTGTTTGGATTAATTTGATTGATCTTGAGAAAATTGAATTTAAAGCATGAAAAATGATAATTTTGCTCACTGTTTTAAGACCCGTAAATTCCGAAAGTTATGTGATGAAAAATATTTCATTTGGATGTGTATTGGGAGTTGGGATAATTTCCAGAATTTATTTCGAAGTCAAAATAAGGGGAAAAGATGAAAAACTACATTACCGGGTGAAATTCAAGCTAACCAGATAAAGGCAGCCCATGGACTGACCGAATATTATCAGGGCTGACCTGGGTAGTCTCGTGTGGTTTCGGTTGGTCCGTTCAGGTGAAAACGCATTTTATGTCATTTTGCAGAAAACGCTTTCGTAAACGTTTCACGGTGTTTTCATAATTAATTATGTCATTATATGAAATAGAATAATATGTTCAGGTGAAATATGAATAAATTATAAATATATGATATCAAATAATTTATTCGGTAACTCTAAAAGTTTTAAAATTATGATTTCGCCCGAACAACGCTTCCGCAGCATATGACTCATGTTGGGTTTCTCTAAGTCCCGAGGATCGATTTAAGCAATGAAACATACATATGAATACTCGAAGAAGTTGCGAAATACTTACATCGATCGGTTGAGGCGATGCGAGGAAGAACAAAAACTTTTTAAGCCCTTTGTAACTCACGGCAATATGCAGTTTTTATGCTCTCCAATTTCGGCAATGGTGATCCCTCCAAGCTCCAAGCTTTGTGTGATTCCATGCTCACGAGTGGGTTTCCCTATCACCTTAGGATGACTCCATTGTGTGCTAGCACTCTTGTTTTTGCAGCAAAATCATCACTTGCTTCTCCTTGTTTGTCTCGGCAGTGAGCAGAAAATAGAAAAAGAAGTGCAGCCCCTTGGGCGTGAAGGAGAGAAGAGAGAAGAGAGAAATGTGTGTTAAGTGTTGGTGGTTGGGAAAATTGTGTATCTAATACACTTTTTGAATTTCCAAAATTCATTTTTCTTATTTTGCTTTCCAAAAGTCAAGCCATTAAAGGCTACAACCACTACATCAACTATTCACATCACTCAATCAAATGACGAGTTGTCACATCACATCACTCAAAGTGACAAGTGATTTGACGCTTGATGCGACTAGTGATTTGACGCTTGATGTGACTTACGGGCCGCACTTGAATTCGAAATGCGAGTGCGTCCGCAAACACTCCCGGGCTCGGGTTCGGGTTCGTTAATTCCAAATTAACGAATTTTCCGTTGCGACGAAATTAAATCTAATTTAATTAAATAACTTTGCCTAGCAAAATTACTATTCACGTCGCTAACGAATTAATTCAAAATTAACTCGTTCACCCGAATTAAATTCTAAATTTAATTCCGCGTCGAAATCCAATTTCGTATAATATATCGAATATATTATTTTATCGATTAATTCCAAATTAATCGTTCTCTCTCTCTTTAATTAATATTTTATCCCAGATAAAATATCTCCGTAATTAATCCTAGATTAATTTTCTCTCTCATCTAATTAATCCCAGATTAATAAAGTGCGAGCCATACGTCTTCGGTGAATCTTCGGGAAGCGACCCATGAGATCCCCGGATATGTTGGTAGTAAATCCGGTCGTCGGACTATCCGAACACGTACATACCTAGTACTACGTTTGTATCGATTTACAAGACAAGGTTGGCTTCTAGCAAAGCGCCATGCCTACCCAATTCTCCAGAAATATCCTTACAGGAATATGTGATCTATATCAGGCGTAGTATACATAGTATTGCCTATTTCGATCCAGTATCGGATGTCACATGCAAGGCTTGGGGATGGAATTGTGTCTGCCTCGTACGAAGCACATATCGGATCTCTGGTAACTAGTCTCTATAATCGGATAATCATGACCTAGTCATATTATCCCGATGACTGCAGTACATAAGAGAATCAGTTCCGTATCCTATGTGACCATCATCTCCACTATGACTGGAGTGATACTTCCGTCTTGACATCACACCCAATACACTACGATTCTCAATATACCCAGCAGAGGCGTACACAAAACTTGTTAAAGCTCTG
This sequence comes from Zanthoxylum bungeanum, assembly GCA_019454045.1. Lineage (NCBI taxonomy): Eukaryota > Viridiplantae > Streptophyta > Magnoliopsida > Sapindales > Rutaceae > Zanthoxylum > Zanthoxylum bungeanum. The sequence goes on along the minus strand of SKCR01037488.1, from coordinate 310,506 downwards.
GACGATCAAAACCAAAGTACATTGATTGTCGCAAGTATTAGAGGTGCAAGTCTCAGGTTAAGACCAAATACACCTACCCTGATTCGGACTTCCATAGAAACATAGTCATACTACCAATGGAATTCCGAGGGGTCTATCCAGAGCGAAGCTGTTTTCCGTACCATCGGTAAAACACAACCTCCTACTACACTTGCATGAGTATCCTATACCCAAATATATGAGAATTATGCCGTTATGCCCTCACAACGCGCACAAGTGTAATACTAGTCTTTTCCGCATTATCGATGTCCAATGTCGATAATACTCTGACTAGGGATATTTAATGATTAAACCTTCGTGGATTGATACTGTCTCATATCATCTCAATCTAGGAACTAATCTTTTGTACCTTTCATCATTTATACATCTTGGTGATCTAATCACAAATGATAAAAGAGCAATTTTTCTTTGTCACACAGTTAATTTGTACAACAACACCATGATCTATACAAATAGTGACGCTATGGGTCATAACTGTCCAACAATCTCCCACTTGGCCTATATCCAGTCACTCGAGTGTCCTACACCCGAACTATGTATGGTTCGCTCAAATTACTGAGAAAAGACTTTCGTCAGCGGATTTGTATGATTATCATTTGATGCGATTTATTCGATCATCACATCGCCACGATGTATGATCCGAACGAATAAGATGAATATCGAAGTATATATCTGGTTCGTTGATGAGACCATTAATTCTTTAGCCTGCGCTGTAGCCTAGCTCAGCTGCTAACAGAACTATATCTAATCTAATTAGATTTATTATCAATCCAGAAGGCTTCTATTGTTGCCTCAGCTGCAGCAATAACCCGCTTGTGTTGTTTATTCGGCAACAGTATCTTGCTTGGAAGATTTCCAGCTCACTGTTATGTTATTCAAACTTTATAGTACCGTTGTTACGACTTATAGTCGTTATTATTGGTTAGGAAACTTGCAGCAGTGAACCCAGTCACTTCAAGTTCTCATTCTCCATAGTTTAAGATAGCATCCTTAGATCTCTAAGATACTAAATGATGTTCTTACCATCAATCCAGTAACTATCACTTGGATTGGTCTGATTGTGACTCCATATGCTCAAAGCGTATGAGACACCAGGTCGCGTATATTTTTCAATGTACGAGTTCTCAGAGAGTATTAACAACTTTAAATCTATCCCAGTAGATCTTTATTCCTGGAATAAAGGTTATTTCTCCCAAGAATTCTACGGAGATTTTTCATGAAAGCCAAGCTTTCACCGATTGTATTTGGGAATATAATTTCCAATAAATGATATATTATCATTATTTAGGACATTTATGTCAGTGCGCTCCCACTAACCCTCTTATATACACAAGAATCATTTTCATTTTGAATTAAATCATATACCATTATGATTACATCAAAACGATAATTCCAAGAATGCAATGCTTGCTTCAATATATCCATAGATCAAATAACCTACAAACCTTGTTTGCTAGTTATGGTACGATAAAACTGTCAGGATGTTGTAAACATCCTCTAAAAGGTTTTCGTTAAGGAAAGCGGTTTTGGCATTCAGCTGCCATGTTTCATAAATGAAATATGCAGCATTAGCAAGCATTATCCAAATGGATTTACCGTGGCAACAGGTAAAAGGTTTCGTCGTAATCGACACAATGTTGATAACGATACCTTTTCGCTACAAGCCTAGCTTAGTACGTTGGTATGTTGCCATCCATGTATGTCTTCCTTGAAGGCTTATATAGTACCAATAGGCATAATGCCTTCCGGTACAACAACTAGTGTCTAAACATAGTTGGTATACATGGAATCCATTTCGGACTTATGGCACTTTGCCATAATAGGGAGTCGATACCTTGTATCACTTCCTTATACGTAGTCAGTTCGTTTTCTTCAATAAGATTGACATCTTTATGAGGTGAGATTAGAAACCCATACCCCAGGTTGTTTTCTAACTCTCTCCGACTTACGCGGTTCTTGTGTATTCGAAGATTATTGGTATAGTTTCATCTTTGATGAAATTTTTGTGTTCCATTAAGGAATCAATGCCTGGAATAGTATTACTCTGATTTTCATCGAGTTTTACTTTCCTCCCACTTACCACTGCATATCGGTATTCCTCTTAGGAAAACCGCATGGTGAGCAACAATTAAATTGTTCTCTTGTGAGTTGTATAAGTACTATACTTTGGTTTCCCTAGGATAACCATTATTAGGCACTTATCCGATTTGGGTTTTAGTTTGGTATCATGCAAACATATGCCTAGCATTCCCAAATCTACAGGAATGAGAAAACCCGGTTTCTTTCATGTTCATATCTAATATGAAATCTGTCTAACATATTTTTATGGAACCTTATTCAAAATAAGTTCTGCACTGTTTATGCGTATCCTTTGAAGGAAATGGTAGCTCAGAGCGACTCATGATTAACCTTATCATGTCCAACAAAATTTGGTTTTATCCGTTCGGACACATCGTCAAATTGACGTGTTCCGGGAGGAGTCCTCATTGAAAGAATACTATACTCTTTCAAGTATTTGAGAAAATTATTGTTTAAGTATTTTCATCATGGTCTTACCGTGATGGTTTTATACTTTAGCCGATCTGTTTGTCTATTTCGTGTCGAAACTGTAAAAGTTTCTGATTCGTGTTTCAAAAGAAACACATAACCATAAAGCGATGCCACATCCGTAAAATTAACGAAATATTCATATCCACCTCTAGCCTAGCTAGATATGGGCCCACCTACGTCACTATGAACTAGGGCTAACAGATCGGTGGCACTTGCACTTTTACCAAGTAAAGGTGTTTTAGGCACTTTGCCTAATAAACTAGATTCGTAGACTTCATTTGAATGGAATCAAATCCGTCCTAGTATCCATTCTTCAAAAGTGTGGATATACGAGTCTTGTTTAAATTGTATCCTAGACAACAATGCCACTTATAAGTCTCAACTGATTTATTCAGTTTCGAGCTATTTGTTTGTCATGTTATACGTTTGAGATTTATTTATATTCAAAATATAAATACTGTTATTCACATCTAACGTGTTTATCTCAATATCATCTTTATATAATAAAACACTTTAGTGTTCTAGAATATAAAGGTATACCCACAACGGGTTAAACCCTGATATAGAAATAATGTTTCTAGTCAAACTAGTTACATTTAACAATTTCCTAATTTAAGTACACACCCGGAGGGTAGTTCCTAAACTTAGGTTTCCACGGTTAAAACAGCGACTGTCGTCCCGTTTCCAACTCGTAGATTAATCTCAACTGAAGTCAGTATCCTACTTATAGCAGATACTGCACACCAGTACATATTTATGTACCACATCCAGTATCTAAAATCCAATTTTAATACTAGTAGTGAACATGTTTATGACAAACATATTTGAAGTCAGAGCCTCGCCCGTTCTTCAATTCCTTCATGTCTGCCTTATCCATACGACATTCACACTTCCGTGTCCCCATTTGCCATAATTTAGGCAGACATTTTGGGATATGTCCTTTATCTTCCCAGAAGATTATAATGATTTTTCCTTTGCCCTTTTCCACACTCCAGAAGCCTTTGGCCAAGCCTTGGCCTTCTGGAATATCGAAGTAAAGTGCGCCTTGCGCTTCTTGCCTTATTGCAAACTTTGGCTTTGACTCATTGAGTAAAGCCATTAACTCTCCAAGAGTTTACTATTGCAATTTAGTACTTCAAAGATCTAAAAATAGATCTATGAAGATCCTTTAATTTCATTATCATACTTTAAGGATCTAATCCTTAGTTCTGATTAAGAAATTAAGGAGTCTATTTGGCAAGCATAACGGATTAAGCACAAAAGTTGTCATCACATGAATATTCCAAATATCATGCTCTACTATTTGCTTAATTCCGGGCTTAGGCCTAATATGTTATTTTATCAAATAAAGTAACTTATTAGTTTCCAGGACCATCCTGATATTTTATTCCCAATTTGAAAATTAAAGTCGTTTAAAACATTTTTCACCCAGGATTATGTTTTAAACATTAATCTTTCAATTTATCTTGATTCTAATAGTCCAACTATTTAATCAACGATTTTAGGTACTATTCATTATAATGATTACTATAGTCCAACTATATAATCAACTATAATTTAATTGATTAAATTCAATTATATTGATTACTATAATCCAATTATAAAATCAGCTATTAATTGAAATTAGTTAATTCAAATATATTGATTACTATAATCCAATTATATAATCAACTATAAATGAAATAATTTGAATACAGTCCAACTGTTTATTTAAAACAACAATTAAATAATAGTCCAACTAATAAATAATTTATTTGACGAAATATTTGAAATGAGCGCGTATGGCAAGTTACTAAACGAATATTGCAAATTTAATACTTGCCTCCCACTATTTTTCGGCGAGCCTCTAACCCTCTGTGGAGTACTCAGGAAACCTTGTTTCCTAGTGGGCTAGGATCCTGTTAAATAACACACAATCTTGACTTTAGCCAACAAATTGTATGGTAATTAACTAGGTAGATCTCTAAGATCAATTGGATCCCATCGAACTCCTAGATCCAGTAGGTGGACATCCAAGTCCGAAACATATATCTTATATATGCCAATATATCCAATATATTGCCTAACCCTTTTTCCTCTGAATCAACTAAGCCTTGGCTTTGGCACAACAAACTTAGTGATCCCAGTTAAGCGGAACCCATTGACCATGGAAAGCTTCGTAATCAATGTCGATGGATAAGAAGTGATCTTGACTTTGGCCAATAAATCACAACTTGGATAAGACACCAATATGGAACAAAGCTCTCGTGATTCAAACACATCCTCGACGGACAAAGGTCTTGAATTTGGCAAACAAACCAATGCCAGTCTTAGATCTTGAGTAAGAATCACTCAATAGAAGGAAAAACGCCTAATATTATTTGAAAGTTTTTCGCGTGCAAATTGGCAACCAATTTATTATCTTTGTTAAGGTCTCATCATCATACACCCTTAAACATGCATTCTAAACACATAATAAGGTGCGTAAATAAATATAATAATGATATGAGGATGGATACTTAACATATTGATCCTAGATCAAATCTCTCCATATCCTCTCTCCCGCTAGCACAAGTATATCTTCTACCCGTTACATAACACTTCTAAAGAAACCTCATTTTCATTGAGGGGAATAGGTGAGAAAAGAAATACACAGAGTAAGGAGGTAATAGGCTGGACACGCAGGTCCAATTAATAAATTCTAGATTTATTATAACAATTTCCAAAATTGCCCCACCCATCTAATATCCATCTGATATACATTATTCATGCATCGCAACCATGTATTCACACAAGCATGTTATCAATCAATCTAATCCAATTAATTAATCTGATAATTAATGACCATCCAATGTTCAAACAATGATTTGATTTTGCACGAGTCCAACTCGTTTTGCCAATAAGTACTCAAAGTACGAATTCTTGAATTAAATTAAACTACAACATTCAATCCAATTTAATTTGTATTTAATACTAATTCTTTATTTAATTCCAAATTAAATGTTACACTTTATTAACGTACCTTTACGACTTAGATTCCAAATCTAATCGTTATGGGTCTCAAAGCTCGATTAACATCCAATGTCTATTTAATTTAAAGTTCAATGGGCTTTTAATTAATTTCTAAGGCATGGAATTTTGGTCAATATGGGTCAAACCCAAATACCAAAGCCCATTTAAGGAATCACCCTTATTTGCCAAGAAACCAATTTAGACCCATTAGGCCCAATTAAAGTTAAAGGTCCATTAGTCATAATTGGACTTTATGGATATGGTTTTGGGCCCAATTGGATCCAACCAATTTAGCCTAAACCCATCTTGGTACAACCAAGCCCATTAAAGCCCAATAACAACTTTTCAAGCCCAATTCCAATTTAAGCCCAACATAATTAAATTCTAAAATTCCAATTTCACAATTTAATTACTCAAAGTGTATTACATAATTAATTACCTAAATCAACATTTCCAAAACATCAAAATACACAACCAATCATGCTTCATCATGTTCAATCCATGTCCAACACAATTGAAACAAAAATCAAACCCAATTTCATGCTACAAGCTCACGGTAATTAGGGTAATTTGTCCAATTCAAAATTCAATCCAATTAATTCTCAAATCAACAATTCCCAATTGATTTCAACTCATCCAATGAATCAAAAATCAAAAAATCACCATGACCTTTAGGGTTCCAACTTTCGGCCAAGCCAATAGATTTGGGGAAAATTTGTCCAATTTAAAATTCATCAAATTGACAATGCATAACACCATGTTATCACAATTTAAGCATACTCAAACATCCAATTTCACTCAAACATGCTCAAATCAATTTTGCCCAATTTTAACCCTAAATTCAAGTTTCATGCTTTATTTGAGTGAAATTGGATGTTTGAGTATGCTTAAATTGTGATAACATGGTGTTATGCATTGTCAATTTGATGAATTTTGAATTGGACAAATTTTCCCCAAATCTATTGACTTGGTCGAAAGTTGGAACCCTAAAGGTCATGGTGATTTTTTGATTTTTGATTCATTGGATGAGTTAAAATCAATTGGGAATTGTTTCTGCCCCGTACGAAGCACATATCGGATCTCTGGTAACTAGTCTCTATAATCGGATAATCATGACCTAGTCATATTATCCCGATGACTGCAGTACATAAGAGAACCAGTTTCGTATCCTATGTGACCATCATCTCCACTATGACTGGAGTGATACTTCTGTCTTGACATCACACCCAATACACTACGATTCTCAATATACCCAGCAGAGGCTTACACAGAACCTGTTAAAGCCCTGGACAACCAAAACCAAATTACATTGATTGTCGCAAGTATTAGCGGTGCAAGTCTCAAGTTAAGACCAAATACACCTACCCTGATTCGGACTTCCAGAGACACATAGTCATACTACCAATGGAATTCCGATGGGTCTATCCAGAGCGAAGCTGTTTTCCATACCATCGGTAAAACACAACCTCCTACTACACTTGCATGAGTATCCTATACCCAAATATATGAGAACTATGCTGTTTTGCCCTCACAACGCGCACAAGTGTAATATTAGTCTTTTCCGCATTATCGATGTCCAATCTCGATAATACTCTGACTAGGGATATTTAATGATTAAACCTTCGTGGATTGATATTGTCTCATATCATCTCAATCCAGGAACTAATCATATTGACCTTTCATCATTTATACATCTTGGTGATCTAATCACAAATGATAAAACAATTTTTTTCTTTGTCACATAGTTAATTTGTACAACAACACCATGATCTGTACAAATACTCTGACTAGGGATATTTAATGATTAAACCTTCGTGGATTGATATTGTCTCATATCATCTCAATCTAGGAACTAATCATATGGACCTTTCATCATTTATACATCTTGGTGATCTAATCACAAATGATAAAACAATATTTTTTCTTTGTCACATAGTTAATTTGTACAACAACACCATGATCTGTACAAATAGTGACACTATGGGTCATAACTATCCAACAACTCATTCAACTAACACATGCAAGAAAAATTAGAACTGACTTTGGAAGAAAACAGTGAATAATGTTTCAAAAGGAGAAAAAAAAGACACAAACACGAAAAAAAAAATTTGGATAGGAACCTGTCACACAACCTGTAACATTCCCCTTCTCGAAGATACTACCGGCAGGGGATAGGTCACCCAATCACCCTTAGCCTCTAATTAACTGACTGTCTAGCTGAACTCTATTATTTTTCTTTATATTTGACAATCACAAGTCACACACTCATGCTGGAGGGCTACTTGCCCAACTTAAATTAATTAAATAATCTATGTTCTTTACAACTTTAAACGTGCTATGCAAAACTCTGGTAACTTTGACTCTCACACCTTCAAATAATGACTCATGCAACTCTTACATAACTTGTAACCATTACAACACTGAATGAACCATACATCTCAGACCTTGACTGATGAGTGGGCCAATAACCCTAGTGAATGTCATCAGTATCCATTATCTCGAGCTCGTCCTCTAGGTAAACCTGCAAAACAAAAAACACTGGGAGTGAGGGGGTTTGATCGTTTGAATGACCTAGTGAGTGGAAAGTTTAAAACGAGAACTATGATGCTTTATAAAACATTTATCTGCTGAAAACGAAGTCATATTATTTTATAAGAAAACTACTCTTTTCTGAAAACTCTCTTTTGTTTAAAGAAAAATCTCTTTCTGCAAAACTTCTCTGGAAATCCTCTCTTTCTATAAAACTCTGAGATCTTTCATAAAATCGAATTCTTTTTAAAACTCTTTCATAAAACTATTCTTTATGAAACTCTTTTGTAAAGCTGCTGTGTCAGAAAATATCATCTGGAAAAACAACTAACGTGTGGGGATATTACGTATCGACGTCCCCCCATATGCCTACCTAGTGCCTTGGGGTGTTACGTATCGCCGTCCCCCAAGTCATTGAACTAGAGACATGAGCGCTAATCAATGTTGTAACCTGGCCCTGAACTAGGATCTAAGGCTGTTACATATCGCCATCCCCCTAGTCCTGAACTACATATGCACATGTTACTGTATCCGTCAATTCCAAGTAACATTTGATATGGGTTTTTCCCTCATGCCTCCAAAAATCATAAAAATCATACTTTTAAATGTTGGGGTTTTATAGGGAATTACCAGGTTAGCGCAGTGGAATGCGGAAAATCAGAATTTTCCTATTTCAAAATTTTTTCTTAGATCAATTAAATAAACTTATTTATTAATTATCCAATACTTAAAATCTCAAATTTTAACCCATGAAATCAAATTTCTTATAATTGCCGAATTGACCCCATAACTTTGTGATTTGATCATTTTCGTCCTCAAATAGTCAAATACATATTTAAGTAATTTCAAATTAATCACAAAATGATTTATACATGTCTAATACATGAAAATATAAATTTCAACAAAAATCCCAAATTTTTTTACAATTGCCGAACAGTCTCCAGTTTTTCAGGATTTGTAATTTGGTCATTTTTTGTTTAAAACATGTCAAGATCAAATCCAATCCATCCCAAATTTAATATACATCAAATTACATAACATATATGAAAAGCCCCAAATTTGGAAAGGGTTATGAACCCTAATTTTATAATTTCTTCCAATTGACAAAATACACCAAATTAAACAAATTCAATACTTTAATCCAATCTTTACCACACTAAATAAGTCTCACCATCATGAAACAACTCAAGAATAATTTTAGGTCATCAATGAGTGACTAAGCAACTCTAGAATGGTAACATGATTACTAATTAATCATTAGAATGCTTAATAACAAATTATAGGCATGCTTTATTCATTACACACATTCAACATCTTTCAAACAAGTTTCCAATCAATTAATTTTCATAATTAAAGGGTAGATAAAATTATAAGAAATACATTTAGAATCTTAGAGATATGGAAACAATTTTCAAGTTGAAGAAATTGAGAAAATAGTTACAAAAGCAACCTTTTCCTTAAGCTTTTCTTTTCTCTTCAAGGTTTTTCCCTCAAACTTTTAACTTAGTAAATATTTGGTAACTTGTGTCTATTAAAAAAAAATTGAAACAAAGCTTTTATATTTTTCCCTTAATGGCCGAAAATGAGAGAAAAATAAAATCAAGCAATTTCAAACTTTATTTCAATTTTAATAATTCAAAAGTAATTAGTAACTTGTTCCACTTGCTATTTAATGAAATGCAATAAGTGTAACCAATAAACTTAAGCCATTTAAAAGGTAAATGATGACTAAAGATATTATCTCTTTAATTAATTTAATATATAACATTTATATAATTAAATAATTAAATACAAATATCTTAAATATATGTATTATATTTACAATAAATAATCAAAATACATATATCAATCATATATGTCGAAAATCAAAATTTGACATTTAATTAATGAGTATTTAATAAAATCAAATATTAAATACAAATACACATTAATTAGGAAATGACCATTAGGTCCCCTTGCATGTATTTTTCGTTTAACTGTTAAATGATTTATAAAAAATCAGTATTATTTATAAAAGTTTCCCTAGTGCTCTACGAGTATATTTCACTAGTGAGACTCTCTATGTTCAAGCATATCCGTCACGAAATCAAATTTCGTGTCCATAATCTACCCACCCGTAGATTATGACGAACGCAGATAAACTCTCTGAACCATACAGATCGAGGTCATTGCATAGTATAATCCCTCTGTCACAAGTATCTTGATTATTCCAGAGATATAGACATAAACGTCAAATCTCTATAGATATAATCACGTCGACGTTTCTATTAGCAATCCCTTAATAATACTTAGAAATAATTTCTGCAGTGTACCACGGGCCAATGGATTTAACAGATTGCTAATTCCATATTGAATATCTATGCTATGTACACAGAACTAACAGATCCATTCTTGATACACACAGGATATCCTGAGCATCAGTCCACACCCAACGAACAAGGAAAGGTCTAATCAAAATAGATTGGTGACGTGACTGTCATCTAAGTGTGGAGGATAACTCATATATCCATAGTGGTATCTCAAGTCAAAGAATCATTATGCTTACTCAACCCGAGAATATTCTTATTGACGTTGGTGTACTATCCATTAAGAATCTTCAGTGAGTCGTTCAGTGTTTATCCGCTATAAATACCTACACATCTATACGAGTCTCAAAGACTCATGGTTCATTGAGAAACCATTGGAATCCAAGATTCTAATATACGACATGTACCAGTCTCACTGGTTTACTTTACTGACTAAGAAGTGTAAACCTTGACCAGGAACTGTCTAAGAATGACAACGTAATGATATAACTCAATGTCAGTTGCGAAGCTTTTACAACTGTATCATAACTATTCATTCCAAGGTCTGTTACGTCTTTACCATATAAAAGAGGATGTTATATAATAGAAACTATTTATCTTATTCATAATAAAATGTTACATTGGCGCTCAGAGCACTAACCCTAGCAAAATCTCCCACTTGCTCTAGTGTCAATATCGATTGTATCTAATACCCATCGAGTCTACATATTTATCAAATAACTTTGGAGGTATGGCCTTAGTAAGCGGGTCTGTTACATTATCTTCACTTGGTACCTTGCACACGACAATGTCCCATCGCGACACAATTTCTCGAATGATGTGGTACTTTCTTTCCACATGCTTCGACTTCTGATGTGCCCTTGATTCTTTTGCTTTCACAATGGCTCCAATATTATCACAGTATAACATAATCAAATTCTCGATACTTGAGACAACTCCCAATTATGTGATAAAGTTCCTAACCCATACAGATTCCTTTGCAGTTTCAGAAGGTGCAATATATTTCGGCTCTTTGGTGGAGTCAGCTGTCGACCCTTGTTTGGAAATCTTCCAACAAACTACACCTCTATTAAGGGTAAACACGAATCTTGATGTAGACTTTCTATCATCAGGAACCGATTGGACATTGGAATTCGTATACCCATTAACTTGCAGTTCGTTTCCTCCATATATAATAAACTTATCCTTAGTACCTTTAAGATACTTGAGGATATATTTAATGGCCATCCAATGGTCATTTCCTGGATTGGACTGATACATGCTAGTAACACTAACTGCGAAGTTGATATCAACCTTGTACATAACATGTCATACATGATTCTGCCCAAACACAAAGCATAAAGTTGATTAGGCATTCTAATCTTATCATCTTCTGTTTGTGGACACATATTCTTCGAAAGATGTAAGCCATGTCTGAACGGTATGTTTGTTGTCTTACAGTTACCAAAATTATACCGTTCTAAGATCTTATCTATGTACGTTGATTTAGATAACCCAATAAACTTCCTTTCTCTATCTCTATATAGTCTTATGCCTAAGACATAAGAAGCTTCACCCAGGTCCTTCATGGAGAAATTCTGTCAGAGGTAAGCTTTGATGCCTTGTATCATCCCGATATCATTCCCAATGATAAAGATTTCGTCAACATGGATAATTAAAAATACCACCATACTCCCACTGGAATTCTTATACATACATGACTCTTTCGAACTCTTGAGAAAACCAGACAATTTGATTATCTCATCGAATCGAAGATTCCAACTTCGTGAAGCCTTTTTAAGTCCATAGTTGGACCTCTTCAGCCTGCATACCATGCCTGAGTTCTCACTGGATGCAAAACCCACCGACTGTTCCTTATAGATTTCTTCATAAAGAAACCCATTTAGAAAAACCGTTTTAACATCCATTTGCAAATCTCATAATCATGGTATGCGGCAATAGATAATAAAATCCTTATAGACTTTAGCATTGTAACTGGTGAAAAAGTTTCATCGTAGTTGACACCAGGTCGCTGCGAGTAACCTTTAGCTACCAGTCAGGCCTTAATGGTTTCAACCTTTCCATTGGGCCCGCGCTTTCTTTTATAAACCCATTTACAACCGATAGGAACAATTCCTTCAGGAAGCAGAACCATGTTCCAAACTTGATTCTCATATATTGAGTCTATCCCGGATTTCATGGCGTCTTGCCACTTCACGGAGTCGATGTCCAACATCAATTTTCTATAGGTAAAAATGTCAGTCTCTTCAACTAAGAGAACATCGAGACTCTTTTATTGTATTAAATATAAGCGTTCAGGAGGTCTAGATACCCTTTGTGACCTACGAAGTGTGTGTGTTGAAGGTTCTTTATCTTCTTGAACTTTAGGTTCCTCCATTGGTTCATTGGTATTAGGTTGTACTTCATCAAGTTCAACCTGTCTATGATCACCACCTTCAGATAAAAATTCTATCTCTAGAAATTTTACGAAGCAAGCTATGAACACATTTCGATGCTCGGTATCATATAACAAATATCCTTTCATATTTGAAGGATATCCAACAAACCTAAACTTCTGCCCTCAAGGAAAAAGCTTATTCTACTGAGGCATCCGAACGTATGCAGGACACCCCCAAATCTTAACATAACTAAGATTCGGTTTCCTACCTGTCCATATCTCATATGGAGTCATAGGAACAGTTTTGGAAGGAATCTTACTCAGGAGATGAGTGGCAGTTAAAAGAGCATAGCCCCATAAGTAATAGGGTAAATCTGTATAACTCAACATCGATCGGACTATATCCAACAATGTCTGATTTCTCCTCTCTGACACTCTATTATGTTGTGGAGTGCCCAGAGGAGTATATTGAGTGAGAATCCCATTCTCCTTTAAATAATCAGTGAACTCTCCACTCATATATTCACTGCCTCGATCATATCAAAGGCATTTAATATATTGACCAGTCTGTTTTTCTACTTCATTTCAGAATTATTTGAACTTTTCAAAGGTTTCTGATTTATGTTTCATCAGATAAACATAACTGTACCATGACACATCTTCGGTAAAGGTAACGAAGTAATAAAAACCACTGTGAGTAGTTTGACTCATGGGACCACATACATTAGAATGTATGAGTTCCAATAGGTCAGTAGCTCAATGTCCAACACCCAAAAATGGGGCTTTGGTCATTTTATCTCGAATGCAAGATTCACAAGTTAGATAAGGTTGAATGGTGAGATCATGTATCAAACTATTCTTAACCAATCCCTTAATAACACTTAGAAATAATTTCCACAGTGTACCACGGGCCAATGGATTTAACAGATTGCTAATTTCATATTAAATACCTATGCTCTGTACACAGAACTGACGAATCCATTCTTGATACACACAGGATATCTTGAGCATCAGTCCACACCTAACGAACAGGCAAAGGTCTAATCAAAATAGATCGGTGACGTGATTGCCATCTAAGTGTGGAGGATAACTCTTATATCCACAGTGGTATCTCAAGTCAAAGAATCATTATGCTTACTCAACCCGAGAAGATTCTTATTGACGTTGGTGTACTATCCATTAAGAATCTTCGGTGAGCCATTTAGTGTTTATCCGCTATAAATACCTACACATCTATACGAGTCTCAAGGACTCATGGTTCATTGAGAAACCATTGGAATCCAAGATTCTAATATACGACATATACCAGTCTTAGCAGGTTTACTTTACAGACTAAGTAGTATAAACCTTGACCAGGAACTGTCTAAGAATGACAACGTCATGATACAACTCAATGTCAGTTGCGAAGCTTTTACAACTGTATCATAACTATTCATTCCAAGGTCTGTTATGTCTTTACCATATAAAAGAGGATGTTATATAATAGAAACTATTTATTTTATTCATAATAAAATGTTACATTAGTATTTACAAGGAAACACATAATAAAATTGGCGCTAGAGCACCAACCCCAGCAAAATATTCCACTTGCTCTAGTGTCAATATCGATTGTATCTAATACCCATCGACTCCAAATGTTTATCAAATAACTTCGTAGGTATGGTCTTAGTAAATGGGTCTGCTACATTATCTTCACTTGGTACCTTGCACACGATAATGTCCCCTCGCGACATAATTTCTCGAATGATGTGGTACTTTCTTTCCACATGCTTTGACTTCTGATTCGCCCTTGGTTCTTTTTCTTTCATAATGGCTCTAATATTATCACAATATAACGGAGTTAGATTCTCGATACTTGATACTACTCCAATTCTGTGATAAAGTTCCTAACCCATACAGATTCCTTTGCAGCTTCAGAAGGTGCAATATATTCTGCCTCTTTGGTGGAGTCAGTTGTCAACCCCTGTTTGGAACTCTTCCAACAAACTATACCTTTGTTAAGGGTAAACACGAATCATGATGTAGACTTTCTATCATCAGGATCCAATTGGAAATCGAAATTCGTATACCCATTAACTTGCAGTTCGTTTCCTCCATATATAATAAACTTATCCTCAGTACCTTTAAAATACTTGAGGATATATTTAATGGCCATCCAATGGTCATTTCCTGGATTGGACTGATACATTCTAGTCACACTAACTGTGAAGTTGATATCAAGCCTTGTACATAACATGGCATATATGATTCTGCCCAAACACGAAGCATAAGGTTGATTAGACATTCTAATCTTCTCATCTTCTGTTTGTGGACACATATTCTTCGAAAGATGTAAGCCATGTCTGAACAGTATGTTTGATGTCTTACAGTTTCCAAAATTATACCGTTCTAAGATCTTATCTATGTACGTTGATTCAGATAACCCAATAAGCTTCATTTCTCTATCTCTATATAGTTTTATGCCTAAGACATAAGAAGCTTCACCCAGGTCCTTCATGGAGAAATTCTGTCAGAGCTAAGCTTTGATGCCTTGTATCATCCTGATATCATTCCCAATGATAAAGATGTCGTCAACATAAATAATTAAAAATACCACCAAACTTCCACTGGCCTTCTTATACATACAAGACTCTTTCGATATGTATCCCAGCTTCTCGGATCCAAGGATGATCCTCAAATCCATATCCCAGTTGGCAAAATTCTTAGCGCCCTTAAGCTTATTCGTATCAAGCGTACGAGCGAAGGGGTTGGCCATTGGTGCCGCCATCGCAAATCTATCAAATAGATAGTGAATAAACAATCAGCAGATAAAACAGTTTCATATTATATCATAAAGCATTAAATAGATCATGGATTTTTAATCTAAAAATGCCTCTCCCACTATTTCATGTAAAATTGAAATCCCCAAACAAAATACAAAACATGCGATAATCAAATCATAACATAATAGTGAAAGATGGACCCCATGAATATATTTCAGCTCACAGCTTTGGCATGTTCTCGCCTACGTATATTCATTAGGTAGACAACTCATAGTCGATCACTTACTAGTGACCCATGGACTTTCGGTCCTGGTCGTTTCTCGTTGTGATAATTTTGACACGTTCACATGGAGGCGTACTAAGGTTAAACTTGTCAATGATAAATTCAAGATACTTGCGTAACCATGACAACTTTGGCACGTTCAAGATTTCTCTTTCGCTTGAATTCACCTAATATCAAATATATCTGGTACATAAAAATTTCTATCGGCTATATACTCATAGCTTTGGCATGTTCTCGAATATAGTCGTAGAAAATTTATCGACAAGCGGTATTGACAAGACGAACCAATTAATATGCATCAAAAATATATTAAATAAAACCTTATTTTTAAATAGGGATTTTGTTGGGAAGCGGCCGCGAGTGCGCAGCGAAAAAATAAATAATTAAATTATTATGCCGCTTTCTCTTTGCCCAAGACCCATTTGTTTTGATTGTTCTACTAGCCTAGGCATGTTACTATATATTCTAAGCATAAAACTCATAAAAACATGCAAAGAACATAAACCTAAACATGCTAACTATCATAAGAACTCTAATAAAAATAAAGAAAGAAAAAGACTTACTTGAACCGTAGACTCCTCCAGTCCTCCCTCCAATCTACAAGTTTTTCTCGAACTCAGCAAGCTCTTCCACGTTCCAAAGAGCCACCCAAGTGTGTGGCCTCCAAAGATGCACACACCAAAGCCAAAACTCAACGGCAAGACTACGCCTTGGGTGCACGGGTATTTTGCCCTTGGTGCTAGCCTAGGAAAATTCCTCAAAACTTTTAACTCGATGTTCCTCTAGTCAATTAGACTTAAGGATCCTCAAAATCAGTGGCTTACTCTTAAAACTTTGGAGTTGCTCATTTATATAAACCCAATATTTCAAAGGTTTGGTGCAAAAATTTGTGAAGAGTTCTTTGGGTGTATATAGTGCTCCAAAGACAACAAAATTAATTAAGAATCCGATGTGGGATAAAAGCCAATTTAATCTTACCCATTGGATCTTAATTTTGTGGTTTAATGAGATTATAAAACCCTAATAAGAGTTTGGGCCGAATTGGAATTCAAAACAAATAACAAAAATAAATAAATAAATTTTTACTATTCACGTGAATAGTAAATTTTTTTTCTATTTATTCCAATTCCCAAAGTGCCCCTATCGTCATTCACCAATCCCTAAGCCACTATGGAACCTCATAAATGATCTGTTCAATAATTAAACACATTGAACCATTTATGAACAATTCCTACAGCAATCATATATGCTGTTAAATATGTATTGTGCACTGTTAACCATTGATTTCGACTTTGTTGTGTGTGGCATTTTGGGTTCCCCTCAAGTTGGATATGAAATGAATCATGATAATTTAATCAAACATAAATTATCCTCCGATCAGATGGTCGTTCGATTTCAATGACCAAGTTTGACATCTAGAAACATGCCAAGGCCCTCAAATGATAAGGTAAAATATATATATATATATATATATATATCCATTCTGTATGCGATTTACATATGATACGGTCTCTCACCTCACTGTATCCTCACCTATTGACCTAGGGTACGGAAAGTTTCTACCCATATGGTCAAAGGTATGATGTTGATAGTGTCATGAATCGTGCTAAGCCAAGAATCTCACATGATTCTTCCGCTGTGGCCACAGTCTCAAGCACTGATCCACATATCAACCCGCGAACTGGAATACTACTCTTATAAGAAAATATTATCCGAGAGAGTGGCGATTCTATGTTGTATCTTTACAAACTGCATGTGTTTCAACAAATGACCCAATCATACCCTTATGACCAGATCTTTTGAACCGGGGAAGGAGAATGTCAAAGTTATTTGATCCACACATAAGATTGTAAAGACCTCAAGTCCAAGGACTGGTCATATAATCGATACATGAAAGTTCTCACAGACACATGGGATAAACACTCCATATGAAAACTTTCGGCGGTCAGTTCGATGGACACGAGCAACTCATGCATCTATGTGATACACCAAGCAGACAGATCTCCGCTAGTAGCCTATGAGATCGGCTACCCTACTTAAGGGCGAATCATATTATCATGCTAGTCTCTCCGCTTTGTGAACACCCAGATTATTCACAAAACTATGACTAGGAACATTTAAGAGTAATGATTCTCATAAGGCGTGGAAGCCATCGTCTTATTACTCCAAGGGCTTTATTACAGTGTTGATGATTCATATAAGTTATGTAAGACACGTATAATAAAGATTTCCATTTTATTAATTAATGAAATTGTTACAAATACATGTACATATAGCCCATCCACAAGTTAGGTATAGGGCATATCCCTAACAGATTTTTCCGCAAAAGATGCTTTTAATTTATTTAGTCAAATTAAATAAACAAATGCATGCATAAAGTAAAGATTAAATTAAACGATGAATTTTAAAGGGATAATCATATCGGGTCTCCAGAATCAAACTTGCTCTGATACCATTTTGTTGGGGTTTTATAGGGAATTTCCAGGATTAGCGCAGCGGAACGCGAAAATCAAAATTTTCTTATTTCAATCATTTTTCTTGGATCAATTAAATAAAATTATTTATTTAATTATCCAATACTTAAAATCTGAAATATTTACCCAAGAAATCAAATTTCTTATAATTGCCGAATTGACCCCATAATTTTGTAATTTGATCATTTTGCTCCTCAAATAGTCGAATAAATATTTAAGTGATTTCAAATTAATTTCACAATGATTTATACATGTTTAATACATGAAAATACAAATAGTAAAAAAAATTCCAATTTTTTTTACAATTGCCGAACAGTCCCTATTTTTTCAGGATTTGCAATTTGATCTTTTTTTGTTCAAAACATGTCAAGATCAAATCCAATCAATTCCAAATTTAATATACATCATATATACATCAAATTTATATCACATATATGAAAATCCAAAAATTTGGAAAGGGTTATGAACCCTAATTTTACAATTTCTTCAAATTCACAAAATACACCAAATTAAACAAATTCAATACTTTAATCTAATCTTTACCACACCAAACAAATCTCACCATCATGAAACAACTCAAGAACAAGTCTAGGTCATCAATGAGTGGCTAAAAAACTCTAGAATGGCAACATGATTACTAATTAATCATTGACCGGCGTAATCACACATGTATAACGTAAGCGCACATATCGTTCAAGTAGTATAAAAGTATCCATCCCACGAGGACTTAAAATATTTTTTTATTAATTTATGAAGTCAAATTTTTACGAGTATTTAATGGATTGGTTATTTGATTGGATGGTGACTTTGAACTTAAAAAAAGTAAATGAAATTGCTTGAAAGTAGATTTAGAAAAATTCAATTTTATAAAACTATTCAGGGTTGTGAATCTTTTCAATATCATTTTTAAAGATAAATGTTATCTTACGGTTGTGTAATAGATCAATTTATTAACCTGGAACACGAAATTATGTAAAAGCATTTTCCGATGGTCAGATATAAAAACCCAGTGTAACCCGATTAATCATATTCCTATGTCAATTAAGTTATCTGAATTCATTAAGATTAAGTTCCAATTATGGCTACCCCCGCCCGACAGGTATATTCCTATCCTGTAAGGAAATCTATTAAAGGGTTATCTATCCTGAAGGAAGATCGCAGGGCTTTTAAGTCTAAGGTCTTAAACCTAAAATCCATTTTCCAAGTTTATTTTAAGTTTACCGAATCAATCTTATTAATGGCCAGTTAACAAGATGCATTAAGACTAAGGCTCAATAAATAAACCTTTATATTACTCAAACCGTAATTTAACCCCTTATAAACCGGTGATATTGGACTTCATCACAACCCCAGATAACTAACTTAGTTATGACACATAACTAGGGCCGGTAAAAACTTAAATAAAATAAAAGACATAAAGTAAATTGCTGGAAATTAAATACTGAAAAGGAAATTACTGAAAAGTAATTTACTAGAAATACGAGCGTTCTATCAGCAAGTTGTAGAGAGACTGAGGTGGGCATTGTTTCTCCAATCTATAGTTTCATGCAATAGAAAAAGGCATCAAGTTAACATTTGCACCTAAATCGCACAAAGCCTTACCGAAGTCATGTTCTCCTTTGGTGCAAGGAACAGTAAAACTGCCAGGATCTTTCAACTTTTGGGGAAGCTTCATCTGGATGATAGCGCTGTATTTTTCAGATAATGCTACTGTCTCATAATCTCCCAATCTCTACTTTCGTGAAAGAATGTCTTTCATGAATTTGACATGGCTGTGCATTTGTTCCAACGCTTCTGCAAATTTTTGAAGATCTCCAGGAACCGAGAAAACTGCTTGTCTAGTTTATTCTTCTGGAGACACTGTGGAAAATATGGAGGTAGAGTGATCATTTCTTGATCTTTTTCCTTTGCTTCTTTTTCCTCCATCTATGGAACCGGTTCACTATTTTCTTTTGGAACTTCCTCAGAAGTTGCCTTGATTCCAACATATTTATTGATTTCAGTACCATTTTTTAACATGATGGCATGACATTGCTCCTTCCCCATGTTTCTTGGATTTGGTTCTATGTTGCTAGGATGGTTACCTGGCGGTCTGTAACTCTGAACATTGGCCAGTTGTCCAATTTGAGTCTCCAATGATTTGATAGAATCAGATTGGCTTTGAAAAATAGCATCATATGTTGCTTGTTGCTTTTTGAACATCTCTGCAATCCATTCTTTCATTTCTGGTTCTTTTTCAAACTCATGGCTTTTATTTTGCTGTTGAAATCCAGGTCGTGGATTGTTCTTTTGCCCTGAATTGTTGCTCCATGAAAAATTGGGATGATTCCTCCACCCTGGGTTGTAGGTGTTGGAATATGGATTGTTCCAATCTCTGTAGAAATTGTTGACATAGTTCACCGTTTCTTCATGTTGGTTTGGCTTTGGTGCTCCTCTATATAGTGAACTTGTGGCTCTGGCGATGTTTACAACTTGCGTGCTAAGTGTTTCCAGGTTTTTTCACATTTGCTCCAAACTTAGTATTCACTACTGAGTTAGCTCCAACTTCATAAATTCCTGCAATTCGTTGAATTGCTCCTTTATGTTGGCCATAATGAATTGTTGTTAGCCATTTCTTCTATTAAGTCTCAGGCTTGATCTTCTTCTTTTGCCATCAAAACTCCTCCAGCAGCAGCATCAATTGTGGTTCTCATTAGTTTAGAAAGTCCATTATAGAAAGTTTGGACTTGAAACCACTTTGGAATCTCATGGTGAGGATATTTCCGGAGCAAATCTTTTAATCTTTCCCAAGCTTCGCAGAGGGATTCTAAATCTTGCTGCACGAAGGATGTGATGTCATTCCTCAACTTTGATGTTCTAGCTGGTGGAAATTACTTTGCAAGGAATTTGGTTGCTAGAGTGTTCCAAGTTGTGATGGAACCTGCTGATAGTGAATATAGCCAAGCTTTTGCTATGTCTTTCAAAGAATATGGAAAAAATCACAGTCTCATTGCTTCTTCAACTGCTCGATTGTAATTGAAAGTACCTCAAACTTCCACGAAGTTGCTGATATGGGCATTAGGATCTTCAGTTGCATTCCCCCCGAACTGAACTGACTACTGAATCATCTGAATGCATGTTTTGATGTCACACGCATTTACTGGTAAGAGAGGAAGTACAATACAGGAAATGAAGCTGTCAACCACTGGAATGATTCTGTCTCGAATGGGAATTGGTGGTGTAACTTCCAACGGTTCAGGTTCCATATTAACGAATGCTTATTGGCCTTCTCGCCTTTCCATTTTCAACTGTCTGATGGTTCTTTCAATCTCTGGGTCAAGCGATCGGAGTTAAAAAGTAAAAAGAAAATTAGATACATGTAAAGGTATCTAACCCCAAAACTAATAGTGAAAGATAAATAAGTCCCCGGCAACGGCGCCAAAAACTTGACGGGCGTTGTCACACACGTACAACGCAAGCGCACGTATCCTTCAAGTAGTATAAAAGTATCGATCCCACGAGGACTTAAAACCTTTTGTTATTAATTTATGAAGTCAAATTTTTACGAGTATCTAATGGATTGGTTATTTGATTGGATGGTGGCTTAAAACTTAAAACAAGTAAATGAAATTGCTTGAAAGTAGATTTAGGAAAATTCAATTTTATAAACCTATCCAGGGTTGTGAATCTTTCCAATATCATTTTTAAAGATGAAGGTTAACTTACGGTTGTGTAATATATCGATTTATTAACCTGGAACACGAAATTATGTAAAAGCCTATTCCGATGGTCAGATACAAATACCCAGTATAACGTGATTAATCATATTCATATGTCAATTAAGTTATCTGAATTCATTAAGATTAAGTTCCAATTATGGCTACCCCGCCCAACATGTATATTCCTATCTTGTAAAGAAATTTATTAAAGGGTTATCTATTCTCAAGGAAGATCGTGGGCTATTAAGTCTAAGGTCTTAAACCTAAAATCCATTTTCCAAGTTCATTTTAAGTTTACGGAATCAATGTTATTAATAGCCAGTTAACAATATGCATTAAGACTAAGGCTCAATAAATAAACCCTTATATTACCCAAACCGTAATTTAACCCCTTATAAACCGGTGATATTGGACTTCATCACAACCCAGATAACTAACTTAGTTATGACACATAACTAGGGCTGGTAAAAACTTAAATAAAATAAAAGATATAAAGTAAATTGCTGGAAATTAAATACTGAAAATTAAATTGCTGAAAAGTAAATTGCTGAAAAATAAATTGCTGAAAATAAATAAAGTAAAAGTAAAATAAAAGAAAATGAAGGGTTTAGAGGATCCACTTTTATTACTACTATTTTAGATATCTCCCTTAATATAATATATTAACTTTGCGTGATAATTACCAACCAGCCATATAAGCGGTATCCTGATTAAGTCAAATTAATAATTAATTACCAACCGACCAACCAGGCGGTATCCATGCTTAGTCAGGTTAAAACCAATTTATAATTAATTACCAACAGACCAATATGGCGGTATCCTCATTAAGTCTGGTTTATTATAGTATAATTAAGGGAGATTAATCTAAATAGTAATAATAAAACCTTTACCTTTTACCCCAGCAAGAGGGAGTTACCTCCTCATTGCGTAAAAGTAAATTGCGGAAAGTATAGACTTAAAAGTAAAGAAAATAAAGTGCGAAAGGGGAAATTAATTACTGAAAGCTGTAAATAAACAAGTAAGATACAATCTTCTTAGTTATTCTTAAGGAATTTCAAAGAAGAAAGTATGCATTTACAAATGAAATGGTTTGGTATTTATAGGAAAAATTTTGACTCCACCAAATCCATTATTAATTGCTTCACTAATTGCTCCACTAATTGCTCCACCAAATCCATTATTAATATCTATCATGTTTGGTGGGAGATTGACTATTTTTATTTATTTATTTGCTTTGAAAATGACTTTAATAATTATACATACACACTTACGGATGTTTCATCCATTTCGGTCATGAAATCTTCAGAATTTGAAATTATTTAATTCTTCAAAGTTGTAAATCTTTGAGTCTTCTTTAATCTGGAACTTGAATCAGCTCAATCCAATATTATTTTATCTGCAAAATAAATTAAAACACATCAAAACGTTCATCAAACCCGAGAAACTAAACAAAATATTAAGTAAAAGGGGCGGTAAATATTGATATATTTTCTGCTCATAAATCATTAGAATACTTAATAATAAATTATAAGCATGCTTTGTTCATACACACATGCAACATCTTTCCAACAAGTTTCCAATCAATTAATTTACATAATTAAGGAGCAGAGAAACTTCTAAGCAACACATGTTGAAGCTTCTAAACATGGAAATAATTTTCAAGTTGAAGAAATTGAGAAAATACTTATAAAAGTAACTTTTTCCTTAAGCTTTTCTTTTCTCCTTCAAGATTTTTCTCTCAAACTTTAACGTAATCAATATTTGGTAACGTGTGTCTATTGAAAATAAAATTGAACCAAAGCTTTTATATTTTTCCCTTAATGGTCGAAAATGAGAGAAAAATAAAATTAAGCAATTTCAAATTTTATTTCAATTTTAATAAATTAAAAGTAATTAGTTAACTTGTTCCACTTGCTCACTATAACATTTAATGAAATACAACAAGTGTAACCAATAAAATTAAGCCATTTAAAAGGTAAATGATGACCAAAGATATCATCTCTTTAATTAATTTAATATATAATATTTATATAATTAAATAATTAAATACAAATATCTTAAATATATGTATTATAATACAATAAATAATAAAAATACATATATCAATCATATATGTCAAAAATCATAATTTGACATTTAATTAATATATATTTAATAAAATCAAATATTAAATACAAATACACATTAATTAGGAAATGACCATTAGGTCCATTTGCATATATTGTTCGTTTAACCGTTAAATGATTTATAAATAATCAGTATTATTCATAAAAGTTGCCCAAGTGCCCTGCGAGTATATTTCACTAGTGAGACTCTTTAGGTTCTGGCATATCCATCACGAAATCAAATTTCCTGTCCATAATCTACACACCATTAAATTATGACGAACACGGATAAACTCTCTGAACCATAAAGGTCGAGGTCATTGCATACGTATAATCCATCTGTCACATGTATCCTGATTATTCTAGAGATATAGATATAAATGTCAAATCTCTATAGATATAATCATGTCGACGTTTCTATTAACAATCCCTTAATAACACTTCGAACTATTTTCTACAGTGTACCATGGGCTCATGGATTTAATAGATTGCTAAATCCATATTGAACACCTATGCTCTGTACATAGAACTGAAGGATCCTTTCTTGAGACACACAAGATATCCTGAGCATCAGTCCACACCCAACGAACATGCGGAGGTTTGATCTAAATAGATTGGTGATGTGACTGCCATCTAAGTGTGGAGGATAACTCATATATCCACAGTGCTATCTCAAGGTAAAGAATCAATATGCTCACTCAACCCGAGAAGATTCTTATTGACGTTGGTGTACCATTCATTAAAAATCTTCAGTGAGTCGTTCAGTGTTTATCCGATATTGATGAGCGGAAAATATATCAATATTAACCGCCCCTTGGACCTAATATTTAATTTAGTTTCTTGGATTTTATGAATGTTTTGATGTGTTTTGCAGATAAATAAAGTTTTGGGACTTAATGGAATCAACTTGGGGCTAAAACGATGAAAAACAGATAAAAAGGGCAAAAATGGAAATTCATTGTTCACGCGTCGCGACGCGCAAGCTCTTTTCATCGCGACGCGCCTCAATTACTGTGTTGCCGACATGCGTCATCACCATGTCATCACGTGCGTCATCATCGCGTAATCATGACATCAACATAATAATTCAGTCTATCGACACACATCATCACTTACATAATCATGACATCAGCGTCACGACGCCAATCCTTCCCGTGTTGTGACACCGAGCCAATAATTCAGGCTACCGACAATCGCGTGCCATGTATCAACATCTCATGCAAAACACGTACACGTGTCAGAAATCAACTCGCGTCTCGACGCGTAAACCTAAATTTTGCCTATAAATAGAAGCTGATTTCATTTTCCAAAATCATATTTTCCTTAAGGTTCTTAATAAGGTTTTAAGGATTGTATCTTGTTTGTATATATTAACAGTACTGTATTTTTATTTTTAGTAGTAGTAATAATAGTTTGTTTATTTTATCTTTATTTTATGTTTTGTAGTTAATTTCCGCTAGGGGAAGGGTGAAACTTTTATTATGATAATTTAGATTAATCTCCCTTAAATTATAATATATAAATTATCTTAAAACCTGACTTAATTGGATACCGCCTTTATGGTCGGTTGGAATTAATTAAAACATGACTTAATCAGGATACCACCTATATGGTCGGTTGGTAATATAATACAAATTTATATATTATAATAAGGGAGATTTCTAGATTTTAAATAGTAAAGATGGATCCCCTAACCCCAATATTTTATTTTTAATATAGGGAAGTGATGAAGCACAATATTCACAAGTTTAATAATTGATTTTCTTTATATAATGGATACTTTAGGCTTGTTTATTGAATCTTAAGCTTAATGCTTCTTGTTGCATGATCAACAATAAGACTGATGTGGTAAACTTAAAATAAACTTGGAAAATGGATTTTAGGTTTCAGCCTCAGAGTCAATAGCTTACGATCTCACTTTAGGGGAGATTTTCTTCCAGAATAGGAATATACCTGTCGGGCGTGGGTAGCCATAATTGGAACTTGAACTTAATGAATTGGTAACTTGGTTAACATAGATATATAGTTAATTGGGTTATTTTGGGTGTTTACATCTGACCATCGGAAGAGGTTTTAGCATATCTTCGTGCTCCACGTTAACAACTGAATTATTACACATATATAAGAGAATCAATTCATCATTAGAATAATATTATTTGGAATCATAACCCTAGATGTTTGTTTTCTTTATTATTATTTTCCTTTGTTTCATTTTATTTTTATTTATTTATTTAGCAAATCCACATTCAACCAACCAATCAGCGATCATTCCCTTCTCACCCTAATTAGATACCTGTAAATAAATAGAATCAATAATTAATAACAATCATAGAATGTAAGTCCTCTTGGGATCGATATTTTTATACTACTTGAGCGATACGTGCACTTGCGTTACATGTGTGTTTACCACCGATCAAGTTTTTGGCGCCGTTGCCGGGGACTTATTTTTCTTGCGTTATTAATTTTGAAGCTATGTATTTTACTTGTATCTAATTTTCTTTACTTTTATTTGTAATTTTTATTTCTTTCTTTTCTTTTTCAGGTGGTTGAAAATTGATCACTATTGGGCGATGGAAGCATTACGAGCTTTAAGAGGTGAAGATTGACCGGTGTAATCACAAGCGTATAACGCAAGCACACGTATCGTTCAAGTAGTATAAAAAGTATCGATCCCACGAGGACTTAATACCTAATCTATTAATTTTATGAGGTCAAATGATTACTAGTATCTAACAGGTTGATTGATTGATTGATTGGGTGATGACTTTAAATTTAAAAACAAGTAAATAAAATTGCGCAAAGGTAGGTTGAGAAAAATTCAAATTTATAAAACTATCCAGGGTTGTGATTTCTTCCAATATCATTTTAAAGATGAACTGCTCCTGGCCTTTGTTCTGTTGCTGGAATCTAGGTGGTGGATAGTTCTTTTGCCCTGAATTGTTGCTCCATGAGAAATTCGGATGATTCCTCCTCCCTGGGTTGTAGGTGTTGGAATATGGATTGTTCCCCTGTCTGTTGAAATTGTTGACATAATTCACCGTCTCTTCAAGTTGGTTTGGTTCTGATGCTCCTCTATATGGTGAACTTGTGGATCCAGTGGTAAGAGTCTCCATGAATTTGCATATCTCATCCAGCTTGGCGTTGACTGATGTATTGGGTCCAACTTCATAAATTCCTGCAAATCTTTGGATCATGCTCCTTTCTGTTGGCCACAAGGAATTATTGTTTGCCATTTCTTCGATTATGTCACAGGCTTGATCTTCTCCTTTTGCCATCAAAGCTCCTCCAGCAGCAGCATCAATTGTGGTTCTCATTAGTCCAGAAAGTCCATTATAGAAAGTTTGGACTTGAAGCCATTTTGGAATCTCATGTTGAGGACATTTCCGGAGCAAATCTTTGTACCTTTCCCAAGCTTTGTAGAGAGTTTCCGAGTCTTGTTGCACAAAGGATGTGATGTCATTCCTCAGCTTTCCAGTTCTTGCTGGTGGAAAGTACTTTGCAAAAAATTTGGTGGCTAAAGTGTTCCAAGTTGTGATGGAACCTGCTGGTAGTGAATATAGCCAAGCTTTAGCTCTGTCCTTCAAAGAGTATGGAAAAACTCGCAGTCTCATTGCTTCTTCAGCTTCTCAGTTGTAATTGAAAGTACCACAAACTTCCAGAAAGTTACTGATGTGGGTATTAGGATCTTCAATTGATTTCCCCCCAAACTGTTGGGGTTGGTGCTCCGAGCGCCGATTCTCGGTTGTATTTCTTTATGAATACTTCTGTAAAACATTATTATTATGAATAATATATGCAGTTTCTATAATATAATGTATCTTTTAATATGGTAAAGGCGTAATGACCTTAGAATGATTAGTCATGGTACTGTTGCAAAAGCGTCGCAACTGTCATTGAGTAATATCATGACGTTGTCATTCTCAGACAGTTTCTAGTCAAGGTTTACACTACTTGGTCAGTATAGTAAGCCCATTGAGACCGGTACATGTCGTATACTGGAATATATGATTCCAATGGTTTCTCAATGAACCATCAGTCTTGGAGACTGGTATAGACGTGTGGGTGTTTATAGCGGATAAACACTGAACGAATCACAGAAGATTCTTAATGGATGGTACACCAACGTCAATAAGAATCTTCTCGGGTTGAGTAGCACTTGTGATTCTTAGACTTGAGATGCCATTGTGGGCACATGAGACATCTTCTACACTTAGATGGCAGTCACGTCACTGATCTATTTAGATCAGACCTCCGCTTGTTCATTGGGTGTAGATAGATCCTCAGTGTGTCCTATGTGTGTCAAGATAGGATCCGTCAGTTCTATGTATCAGAGCATAGGTAGTCCACATGATTAGAAATCAGATAAAACCATGGGCCCGTGGTACAGTTTAGAAACTAGTTCTAAACATTCTTTTTGAAATTGCTAATGGAATAGTCGACTGGATAATCCCATAGAGATTTGACGTTTACATCTATATCTCTGGGATATATCCGGATACCTGTGACAGAGGAATTATACATTTGCCATGACCTCGACCTGTATGATATAGCGAGTTTATCCGTGATCGTTATAATTTACGGGTGGATAAATTATGGACACAAAATTGGATTTCGTGACGGATATGCCTGAATCTAGAGAGTCTCAATAATGAAATATACTCGTAGAGCACTAGAGCAACACTTATAAATAATGTTGATAATTTATAAAGTCGTTTAAATGTTAAACGCAAAATACATGCTTAGGGACCCAATAGTCATTTCCTTAATTATTGTGTATTTACATTAAATACTTGATTAATTTAAATACACATTAATTATTAGTCAAATTGAGTTATTTAATATTTAATGTAAATATAATACATATATTTAATATATTTGTTTTATATATGTATTTAATATTTAATGTAAATATAATACATATATTTAATATATTTGTTTTTAATTAATTAATTAATTATTTAATTTTTAAATGATTAAATTAATTAAAATATAAATATCTTAAGATTTGGATATTTGTTCTTAAGGCTTAGTTGCCTTTGTCCAATTTTAAGATAAGTGTTCTTTTAAGGTTTTGG
This sequence comes from Zanthoxylum bungeanum, assembly GCA_019454045.1. Lineage (NCBI taxonomy): Eukaryota > Viridiplantae > Streptophyta > Magnoliopsida > Sapindales > Rutaceae > Zanthoxylum > Zanthoxylum bungeanum. Next base: position 281,317 of record SKCR01037488.1, on the reverse strand, counting down.
AAACTTTGTTGCTAATCTAGAGTTGTTGACCCACTTTTAAATGACCTAGATTTGATCTATAGTTGTTTCATTGTGTTGAGACTTTAATTGGATGGAAGAAACATGATTGAATTAATTGATTTAACTAATTTGGTCTAATTTGTCCAATTTGAAGAAATTGAAAAATTAGGGTTTAAGACCTCATCCAAATTTAGGGCTTTTCATTTATGTTGTGTATGAGGATGTGTATATGACGCATATAAAGTTTAATGTTGATTGAATTTCATTTGGATGTGTCTTGAAGCATGGAAGTGCAAAATGCACACTTTGGCCACCTAATGAGGCTCTCGGCCAAGTGAAGCATTTTTGGGATTTTTGTTGTTCTTGGAGTTTTGATGTTTTTAACATGCTAAGTTCATCTTAGAAATGATTTAGAATCATCCAAAATTGATTTGAACAATTTCGGACTAAAATGAACAAGATACCAAGTGTAAGGGCAATTCGGTAAATTCACTGAAATTTGATTTATTGAATTTTATTTCATAATTTGATTATTGGGTAATTAAATAAATATGTTTATTTAATTAATCCAAGAAAAAGTTTTGAAATCGAAAATTTTGATTTTCCACCGTTTCCGCTGCGTTACCAGATTTAGCCCATAAAACCCCTTCAAAATGGTATCAGAGCGAGTCTGATTCTAGGCCCCCTAAAATGATTAGCCGTTATTAAATCAATGTTTAATCATGTTTTCTTGACTTTATACATGCTTATTAGAATCTAAATTGGTTAGATTTATGGTGTATGACACTTAGCGGAAAATCCTTAATTAATAAGGTTTAAATGTAATTATGTATTTGATGCATGTTATGTGTTCCGTCTTGTCAATACGGTTTATAAATATTTCTCTGTGACTACATCTGAGACCGTGCCTCTGCTGTGAGGGTGTAGCCGATAGAGATTTATTTATACCGGATGTATATTTGATACTAGATAAATTCAAGCGAAAGAGGAATTATGAACGTGCCCTAGCTGTCAGGATTACGTAAGTAACTTGATTTTATCATTGACAAGTTTAACCTTGGTACGTCTCCTTGTGGGCCTGCCTTAGCAGCGACAATGAGAAACGGTTATGACCAAAAACTTAGGAGTCACTATTGAGTGATTGACAAATGAGTTGTCTACCTGATGAATATACGTAGGCGAGACCGTGCCTCTGCTGTGAGCTGAAATATATTCACGGGATCCACCTTTCACTATTTTTATTTAATTTAATTATTAAATCTTTGTATTCTGTTTGGGGATTACAGTATTGCATGATTTAGTGAGATGGGCATTTTAGATTAAAAATCCATGATCTAGTTTATGCTTTTGATATTATATGAAATTGCTTAATTTCTGCTAACCGTTTTTTGTGATCTATAGGATAGATTTGCGATGGCGGCACCATCCACAAATCAGTTTGTGCGTATGCTTGATGCGAACAAACTTAAAGGCGATGAGAACTTCGCTGACTTGGATTTGGAATTGAGGATTGTCCTCGATTCCGAAAAGCTGGGATATGTTCTTGAGGGTCCGTTGCCCCTTGCTGTGGGTGCGGACGCTACGGAGGAGGAACGCCAAGTTCTTGAAACTTGGAAGGATGATGATTTAAGGGTGAAATCGTACATCCTTAGTTCACTGTCTTCCAAACTGAAGAAACAATATTATGGCATGTTAGATTCGTATAGTATGATCACGCGATTGAGACAATCGTTTGAGAACCAAGAACAAGTGATTGTTCACAAAGTCGCAATGGAACTGTTCCATGCGCGTCTGGATGAGGGGCAAGATGTTAGCCCACATGTTCTTCAGATGATCGATCAATTGAGGCAACATAATCTCATCTTGAATGACATTCTCGGTAGGAGTGTCATTCTTGGTTCACTTCCAGCTTCATAATGACTTGCGTCAATCACTCAAAGTGAATAATGACTTGCGTCAATCACTCAAAGTGAAAGACATCCATCACTTGATTGACGAATGATGTGATGCTAGTTGCGACTAGTGATTTGACGCTTGATTTGACTTGCGTGCCGCACTCGAATTCGCAATGCGAATGCGCTCGCAAATAATCTCGGGCTCGGGTTCACTAATTCCAAATTAACGAATTTTTCGTTGCGATGTAATTAAATCTAATTTAATTAAATAATCATGCCAAGCATAATTACTATACACGTCGCTAATGAATTAATTCTACATTAATTCGTTCGTCCGAATTAAAATCTAATTTTAATTCCGCGTCGAATTCTAATTTTGTTTAATATATCGAATATATAATTTAATCGATTAATTCCAAATTAATCGTTATCGCTCTTTAATTGATATTTTATCCCAGATAAAATATCTCCGTAATTAATCCCAGATTAATTTTCTCTCTCTACTAATTAATCCCAGATTAATTAAGAGTGCGAGTCATACGTCATCGGTGAATCTTTGGGAAGCGACCCATGAGATCCTCGGATATGTTGGCAGTAAATTCGGTCGTCGGACTTTCCGAACACGTAAGTACCAAGTACTACGTTTATACCAATTTTCAAGACAAGGTTGGCCTCTAGTAAAGCGCCATGCCTACCCAATTCTCCAGAAATATCCTTACAGGAATAAAGGATCTATATCAGGCGTAGTACACATGGTATTGCGTATGTCGATCTAGTATCTGTTAGATAATATGACCCATAGCGTCACTATTTGTACAGATCACGGTGTTGTTGTACAAATTAACTATGTGACAAGGAAATTGCACTCTCATCATTTGTGATTAAATCACTATAAATGTATAAATGAAGAGAGGTCCATATGATTAGTTCCTGGATTGAGATGATATGAGACAGTATCAGTCCACGAAGGATTAATCATTAAATATCCCTAGCCGGAGTATTATCGAGACTGGACATCGATAATGCGGAATAGGCTAGTATTGCACTTGTGCGTGTTGTGAGGGCACAACGGCATAGTTCTCATATATATAAGTATTGGATACTTATGCAAGTGCGATAGGAGGTCGTGTTTCACCGATGGTACGGGAAACAGCTTCGCTCTGGATAGACCCCTCGGAATCCCATTGGTATTATGACTATGTGTCTATGGGAGGCCGAAATCAAGGTAGGTGTGTATAGTCTTAACCTGAGACTTGCATCGCTAATACTTGCGATAATCGGTAGACTTTGGTCTTGGTGGTACAGGGCTTTAACCGGTTCTGTGTACACCATTTCTGGGTTTATCAGAGAGTCGTAGTGTATTGGGTGTGATGTCAAGACGGAAGTATCACTTCAGTTATATTGGAGATGATGTCACGCTGGATACGGTACTAGTGCTCTTAAGTGTTGCGCAACCAATCGGGATATTGTGACCAGGTCATGCATATCCGATTATAGAGACTAGTTACCAGACATCCGACATGTGCTTCGGACGGGGCAGACACTTATCCAGCCCCAGCCCTAGCACGTGACTATCCGATACTGGACCAATATACACAATACTACGGTATACTACGCTTGATACAGATCTATATATTCCTGTAAGAATATTTCTGGAGAATTGGGTAGGCATGGCGCTTTGCTAGAAGCCAACCTTGTCTTGTAAATCGGTATAAACGTAGTACGAGGTACTTACGTGTTCGGACAGTCCGACGATCGTATTTACTGCCAACATATCCAGAGATCTCATGGGTCGGTTCCTGAAGATTCACCGATGACGTATGACTCGCACTTTGATTAATCTGGGATTAATTAGAAGAGAGAGATAGAATTAATCTGGGATTAATTCGATGAGGGAGAAAATTAATCTGGGATTAATTGCGGAGATATTTTATCTGGGATAATATATTAATTAAAGAGAGAGAACGATTAATTTGGAATTAATCGATAAAATAATATATTCGATATATTATAAGAAATTGGATTTTGACGCGGAATTAAAATTAGATTTTAATTCGGGCGAACGAATTAATTTAGAATTAATTCGTTAGCGACGTGAATAGTGATTTCGCTAGGCGTAATCATTTAATTACGACGCGACGGAAAATTCGTTAATTTGGAATTAGCGAACCCGAGCCCGAGAGTGATTGCGAGCGCATTCGCATTTCGAATTCGAGCGCGGCACGCGAGTCACATCAAGCGTCAAATCGTTTGTCACATCATGCGTCAAATCAATTGTCACTTTGAGTGATGTGACTTGACAACATGTCACTTTATTAAAGTGATGTGATGTGACTTAAAGTAAAAAGTAGAAATGATGGAAAGCTTTATTGCTTTTTATTTTTGACTTTTGAATTAAAGTAAGATATATGTTTTATTTAATTTACTTGGTAAATGAAATAAAGATATATATTAAATCTTTTCTCTCTCTCACATGCAAGAAACGATCTCTCATTTTCCCTCTCTTTTCTCTCCTCTTCTTCACGGCTTCACTGCCGATTTTGCTTAAAAAGGTTTCTGGTTTCACCGATTTTTGAGAAGCAAAATTGAAGAAGACTTAGTGCTAGCACACCATGAGTGATACATAGGTGATAGGGAAGTGTCTTCATGAGCTTGGATTTAATTTTTGAGCTTGAAGCTTTGAGCTTCAATGGAGTCCATGCATGGCCGATTCTTGGAGGAACCAAACCAGTCCAAACCGAGCAGCCCACTGCCTTGGAGAGCTGTTGCCGTGAGCTTGGAGGAAGCAAAAACGCAACTTGTGTTCATTTCATCAAAACCGAATTCAATGTGAGTATATTCCGCACCTCCTTTGTTGTGTTCATACTCGTTTTTATGCTTGATTTGTTGATCTTGGGACTTGATTTAACTCCTACAATGGTATCTTGAGCTATTATCAAGCATGAAAAAAGTTAGGGTTTATTTTGGGCAAAATCGATTTTGACTTGTTTTGGTTAAATTGATTATTTAAGCATGCTTGGATGATGTTTAATTGAGATTGTGCATGATCAATTTCATGAAATCTGATTGGATTCAATTTTCCCTAAATTTTGGGCATGACAAATTGGGTAAAATCAATTGAAGCATGATTTGGTTGATTAAGTATGCTTGTATGTTGATTAATTGAAGTTGTGCATGATCAATTTCAAGAAAATTGGATTGGATCAATTTTCCCCAATTCTTTAGGTTGAACATGTAACTTGAAATTGGGTAAAATGTGTTTGAGCATGTTTTAATTAAATTGGATGTTTAAGTATGCTTAAAACATGTTTTATTGAGATTGTGTGTGATCAATTTCAAGAAAATTGGATTGGATCAATTTTCCCCAAATTGGAGGCATGGCCGAAAATTGTATAACCCTAATGTCTTGGTAATTTTGTTTTGTTTGATCATTGGATGACTTAAAACAATTGGGTAATGTTGTTTTGAAGTTCAATTGGATTGAATTTTGATTTGGAACATTTTTTCCCTTTTAAAGTGGCTTGGCCGAATCTTAATGAACATGAAATTCATTGTGATTTTTTGTTTTAATTCATTGGATGAATTGAATTGATTTGGGAAATGATGATTGTGGATTCAATTGGATTGAAACCGAATCGGATTGAAAAACCCCTAATTGCCGAGACTTGAAAGCATGTAAATTGGGTTTGATTTTAATTGAATTGTGTTGGACACTATTTGGTTGTTAAAGTGCATGATTAATTAGGCTAATTGATGTTTTAGAAATGTTAATTGGGTAATTGATTGTGTATTACACTTAGGTTAATTAATTGTGAAATTTGGAATTTTATAAGTTAATTAATTAGGGCTTGATTTTGGAAATTGGGCTTGTTAGGTTGTAATTGGGCTTTTGGGCTTTGTTGTAACAAATTTGGGTTTAGGCAAAATTGGTTGGATCCAATTAGGCCCAAAACCGAATCCAAAAGGTCCAATTATGACTTAATGGACCTTAATTATTTAATTGGGCCTAATGGGCCAAAATTAATTTAAAGGCTTATGGGGTAACTCCCGGATTGGATTTTGGTTGTTCGGTTTGACCCGAGTTGACCAAAAGTCCACGCCTTATAGAAATTAATTAAAAGCCCATTGGACTTTAATTAAATAAACATTAGATGTTAATCGGGCTTTGAGACCCGTTGCGATTAAATTTGGAATTTAAGTCGTAAAGGTTCGTTAATAAAAGTGTAATATTTAATTTAGAATTAAATAATGAATTAGAATTAAATACGTATTAAATTGGATTTAATTATGTAATTTAATTTAATTCGTAGAAATCGTACTTTGAGTACGTGTTCGCAATACGAGTTTGACTCGAACAAAATCAAATATTTGTTTGAACATTGGATGATCACTAATAATCAAGATTAATTAATTTGATTGATTGATTGATAACATGCTTGTATGAATACATGGTTGTGATGTTTGAATAATGTATATCGGATGGATATTAGTCGGGTGGGGCGATTTTGGAAATTGTAATAAATTTGATTTATTAAATTGGACCTGCGTGTCCAGCCTTATCTCCTATTTCTTTGTATTCTCTTCTCACCTATTCCCCTCCATGTAAAAGAGGTTTCTTTAGAAGTGTAGTGTAACGGGTAGAAGTAATACAAGTGCTAGCGGGAGAGAGAAAGTGAGAGATTTGATCTAGGATCAATGTAAAATATCCATCCGCATATCATTATTATTTTATTTCATACTCGCTTTATTATGTGTTTAGAATGCATGCTTAAGGGTGTATGATGATGAGACCTTAACAAAGATAATTAAATTGGTAGCCAATTTGCATGCGAAAAACCCTCGTTAAATATCATGCGTTTTTCCTTCCATTGAGTGATTCTTACTCAAGATCCGAGATTGGCAGGGGTTGTTGGCCAAAGTCAAGCCCTTGTCCATCAAAGATGTGTTTTAATCACGAGGCTTTGTTCCATATCGGTGTCGTGTCCAAGTTGTGGTTTGTTGGCCAAAGTCAAGACCACTTCTTGTCCATTGACATTGATTACGAAGCTTCCATGTCAATGGGTCCGCGCTTGACTGGGATCACTAGGTTTGTTGTGCCAAAGCCAAGGCCTAGTTGATTCAGAGGAAAAAGGTTAGGGTATACATTCGATGTATAGGCATATATAAGATATATGTTTGGGCCTTGGATGTCCACCTACTGGATCTAGGAGTTGGATGAGATCCAATTGATCTTCGAGATCTACCTAGTTAATTATCATACAATTTGTTGGCCAAAGTCAAGATTGTGTGATATTTAACGGGATCCTAGCCCACTAGGAAACACGGTTTCCCGAGTACTCGACAGAGGGTTAGAGGCTCGACGAAAAATAGTGGGAGGCAAGAATTGAATTTGCAATATTCGTTCAATTACTCGCCATACGCGCTCAATTTAAATTATTTCGTCATTAGATTAAATGTTAGTTAGACTAATATTTAAATTGTTGTTTTAATAAACAGTTGGACTGTATTATACTTGATTATATATAATTGGATTATATTAATCAATATATTTGAATTAATTAATTTCAGTTTACAGTTGATTTTATAATTGGATTATAGTAATCAATGTAATTGAGGTTAATTAATTTGGATTATATTTGATTATATAGTTGGACTATTATAATCATTATAATATATAAAGTACCCTAATCGTTGATTAAATAGTTGGACTATTGTAATCAAGATAAAATTGAAAAGTTGGATATTTAAAATATAATCTAGGATTAAAATATTTTAAATGATTTAATTTTCAAATTGGGAATAAATAATAGGTTACTTTATTTGATAAAATAACTCATTATACCTTAAGCCCAAAATTAAGCAAGATAAGTAGAGCATAAAATCTTTGGAAGATTTTTGTGATGATGACTTTAATGCTTAATTTAATATACTTGTCATAAATCTAATTTTGGATTTAAGAAGTATTAAAATTGCAATTTATAATTCTTGGAGAATTAATTGACTATTCATGTAAAGTCAAAGTTTGCAATTGGGCATGTAGCACTAGGTGCACATTCCTTTCAATATTCTAAAAACCCAAGGCTTGGCCTAAGGTTCCTAAAATATTGAAAAGGATAATTGACATATCCCAAAGTGACTACCATTTGGATATGGAAGACACGAAGGAATTAAAGAAAGGGCGAGGCTCTAACTTTAAAAATATTTGTCTTAGTTATGTTCACAGCTAGTATTGAAATTAGATTTTAAATACTTAGTGTGGTACATAAAATATATGTATTGATGTTCAAAATCTGCTTTAAGCAGGATACTGACTTCAAGCTGAGATTCCTCTGCGAATCGGAAACGGGACGAAAGTCGCTGTTTCGACCGTAGATACCTAAGTTTAGGAACTGCCCTTCGGGTATGTACTTGAATTAGGAACTGTTATAATGTAACTAGTTTGACTAGAGACATTATCTCTTTATCAGTGTTTAATCCGTTGCGGATAAAACCTTTATATTATAGAACACTGAGTGTTTTATTATATAAAGATGATACTGAGATAAATACATTAGATGTAAATAACAGAATTTATATTTTGAATATAAATAAAATCTCAAACATATAAATTGACAAATAAATAGCTCAAATTGATTTGATCAATAGAGACTTATTTGTGGCATTGTTGTCTAGGACACAATTTAATTAGACTCGTATATCCACACTTTTGAAGAGTGGGTACTAGGACTGATTTGACTATTCAAATAAGGTCTGCGAATCTAGTTTATTAGGTAAAGTACCTAAAATACTATTTTCTTGGTAATAGTTTAAGTGCCACCGATCTGTTAGCCCTATTCATGGTGAAGTTAGTGGGCCCATATCTAGCTAGGCTAGATGTGAACATGAATATTTCGTGACCTTAACGGATGTGGCATCACGTTATGGTTATGTGTTTCTTTTGAAGAACACAAATCAGAAACTTTAAAGTTTCGACACAAAGTAAATAAACAGATCGGCTATAGTATTATTCCGCCACGGTAAGACCGTAATGGAAAATACTTAAGCAGTAAGTTTCGTACATACATGAAAGAGTACGGTATTCTTTCATATGAGGACTCCTCCCGAGACACGTCAGTTAGACGGTGTGTCCGAACGGATTAACCGGATCATGTTAGACATGATAAGGCTAATCACGAGTCACTCTGAGCTACTATTTCCTTCTAAAGGATATGTATTATCAGTGCAAAACTTATTTAGAATAAGGTTCCATATAAATCTGTTTGACAGATATCGTATAGGATATGAACAGGAAAGAAACGAGGTTTCTCATTCCTGACAATTTGGGTATGCTAGGCATAACGTTTGGATGATACCAAACTAAGGACCCAAATTGGATAAGTGCCAATATAGGTTATCCTAAGGGAAACCATAAGTATAGTACTTATAAATCTCACATGAGAACAATGTGATTGTTGTTCACCATGCGGTTTTCCTAAGAGGAATACCGATATGCAGTGGTCAGTGGGAGGATAGTGATACTCGATGAAAATCAGAGTAATACTGTTCAAGGCACAAGGTCCGTAATGGAACACAAATAGTTCATCAATGATGAATCTATACCATTAATCTTCAAATACACAAGAAACCGCGTAGATCAGAGAGAGTCAGAAAACAACCTGGGGTATGGGTTTCTGATCTCACCTCATAAAGATTTTAATCTTTTAAGGTACACCAACTGATTACGTATGAGGAAATGATACAAGGTATCGACTCCCTATTATGGCAAAGTGCCATGAGTCCGGAATGGATTCCATGTTTAACAACTATTTTGGATACTAGTTGTTGTACCACAAGGCATTGTGCCTATGGTACATTAAACGTCTTCAAGGAAGACATACATGGAAGGCAACATACCAACGTACAAAGCAGGGCTTTTGACGGAAAGGTATCGTTATCAACATTGTGTTAATAACGGTTCAACCTTTTACCTGTTGCCATGGTAAATCCATTTTGAAGATGCTTGTTGATAACTGCATATTTCATTTATGAAATGTGTCAGTTGCAGATCAAAATCGCTTTCCTGAAAAGGAAACCTTTTGGAGGATGCTTTCAACATCCTGACGATTTTGTATAACCGACAAACAAGGTTTGCGGGTTATTCGATCCATGTTTGGATTGAAGCAAGCATAAGGTTCTTGAAACTGACGTTTTGAAATAATCATAATGGTTTATGATTTGACTCAAAACGAAATAATTCTTGTGTATATAAGGAGGTTAGTGGGAGTGCACTGACATGAATGTCATGTAAAATAATGATAATATGTCGCTTCTTGACAATGAAATTCCCATAAAACAATCGGTGAAAGCTTGGCTTTCATAAGAAATTCTCCGTAGAATTCTGGGGAGTAACAACCTTTATTCAAGGAATAAAGATCTACTGGGCTAGATTTGGAGTTGGTAACACTCTCTGAGAAATTGTACATTTAAAATGTACTTGTATTGGTGTCTCATACGCTTTGAGCATATGGAGTCACAATCGGGTCAATCCAAGTGATAGTCACTAGATTGAAGATTAAGAACATCTGTTAGTATCTGAGAGAACTAAAGATGTTGTCTTAAACTATGGAGATGGAGAACTTGAAGTGACTGGGATCACTGCTGCAAGTTTCCAAACCGGTAAATACTGTGGTACTATAAAGTTTGAACACTGGGACAGTGAGCTGGAAATCTTCCGAGCAAGATAACTGTTGTCGAATTAACAAAAAATGCGGATTATTGCTGCAGCTGAGGCAGCAATAGAAGCCATTTGGATCGATAATAAATCTAATTAAATTAGATATAGTTCTGTTAGCAGTTGAGCTAGGCGTCAACACAGGCTAAAGAATTAAAGGTCTCATCGACGATCCAGATATATACTTCTATATCATCTGATTCGTTCGGATCATACATCGTGGCGATGTGATGATCGTGTAAATCGCGTCAGACGATAATTAAGTAAATCCGCTGACGAAAACCTTTCCTCAGCAATTTGAGCGAATTGTACATAGTTTGGGTGTTAGACACTCGAGTGACTGGCTATTTGCCAAGTGGGAGATTGTTAGATAATATGACCCATAGCGTCACTATTTGTACAGATCACGGTGTTGTTGTACAAATTAACTATGTGACAAGGAAATTGCACTCTCATCATTTGTGATTAAATCACTATAAATGTATAAATGAAGAGAGGTCCATATGATTAGTTCCTGGATTGAGATGATATGAGACAGTATCAGTCCACGAAGGATTAATCATTAAATATCCCTAGCCGGAGTATTATCGAGACTGGACATCGATAATGCGGAATAGGCTAGTATTGCACTTGTGCGTGTTGTGAGGGCACAACGGCATAGTTCTCATATATATAAGTATTGGATACTTATGCAAGTGCGATAGGAGGTCGTGTTTCACCGATGGTACGGGAAACAGCTTCGCTCTGGATAGACCCCTCGGAATCCCATTGGTATTATGACTATGTGTCTATGGGAGGCCGAAATCAAGGTAGGTGTGTATAGTCTTAACCTGAGACTTGCATCGCTAATACTTGCGATAATCGGTAGACTTTGGTCTTGATGGTACATGGCTTTAACCGGTTCTGTGTACACCATTTCTGGGTTTATCAGAGAGTCGTAGTGTATTGGGTGTGATGTCAAGACGGAAGTATCACTTCAGTTATATTGGAGATGATGTCACGCAGGATACGGTACTAGTGCTCTTAAGTGTTGCACAACCAATTGGGATATTGTGACCAGGTCATGCATATCCGATTATAGAGACTAGTTACCAGACATCCGACATGTGCTTCGGACGGGGCAGACACTTATCCAGCCCCAGCCCTAGCACGTGACTATCCGATACTGGACCAATATACACAATACTACGGTATACTATGCTTGATACAGATCTATATATTCCTGTAAGAATATTTCTGGAGAATTGGGTAGGCATGGCGCTTTGCTAGAAGCCAACCTTGTCTTGTAAATCGATATAAACGTAGTACGAGGTACTTACGTGTTCGGACAGTCCGACGATCGTATTTACTGCCAACATATCCGGAGATCTCATGGGTCGGTTCCTGAAGATTCAACGATGACGTATGACACGCACTTTGATTAATCTGGGATTAATTAGAAGAGAGAGATAGAATTAATCTGGGATTAATTCGATGAGGGAGAAAATTAATCTGGGATTAATTGCGGAGATATTTTATCTGGGATAAAATATTAAATTAAAGAGAGAGAACGATTAATTTGGAATTAATCGATAAAATAATATATTCGATATATTATAAGAAATTGGATTTTGACGCGGAATTAAAATTAGATTTTAATTCGGGCGAACGAATTAATTTAGAATTAATTCGTTAGCGACGTGAATAGTGATTTCGCTAGGCGTAATCATTTAATTACAACGCGACGGAAAATTCGTTAATTTGGAATTAGCGAACCCGAGCCCGAGAGTGATTGCGAGCGCATTCGCATTTCGAATTCGAGCGCGGCACGCGAGTCACATCAAGCGTCAAATCGTTTGTCACATCATGCGTCAAATCAATTGTCACTTTGAGTGATGTGACTTGACAACATGTCACTTTATTAAAGTGATGTGATGTGACTTAAAGTAAAAAGTAGAAATGATGGAAAGCTTTATTGCTTTTTATTTTTGACTTTTGAATTAAAGTAAGATATATGTTTTATTTAATTTACTTGGTAAATGAAATAAAGATATATATTAAATCTTTTCTCTCTCTCACATGCAAGAAACGATCTCTCATTTTCCCTCTCTTTTCTCTCCTCTTCTTCACGGCTTCACTGCCGATTTTGCTTAAAAAAGTTTCTGGTTTCACCGATTTTTGAGAAGCAAAATTGAAGAAGACTTAGTGCTAGCACACCATGAGTGATACATAGGTGATAGTGAAGTGTCTTCATGAGCTTGGATTTAATTTTTGAGCTTGAAGCTTTGAGCTTCAATGGAGTCCATGCATGGCCGATTCTTGGAGGAACCAAACCAGTCCAAACCGAGCAGCCCACTGCCTTGGAGAGCTGTTGCCGTGAGCTTGGAGGAAGCAAAAACGCAACTTGTGTTCATTTCATCAAAACTGAATTCAATGTGAGTATATTCCGCACCTCCTTTGTTGTGTTCATACTCGTTTTTATGCTTGATTTGTTGATCTTGGGACTTGATTTAACTCCTACAGTATCGGATGTGATGTGCTAGGCCTGGGGCTGGAATTGTGTCTGCCCCGTACGAAGCACATATCGGATCTCTGGTAACTAGTCTCTATAATCGGATAAACATGACCTAGTCATAATATCCCGATAGCTCATGCATATAAGAGAACGAGTTCCGTATTATATTTGACCATCATCTCCACTATGACTGGAGTGATACTTCCATCTCGACATCACACCCAATACACTACGATTCTCAATATAACCAGCATTGGCGTACACAGAACCTGTTAAAGTCCTGGACGACCACAACCAAAGTATATTGATTGTCGCAAGTATTAGCGGTGCAAGTCTCAGGTTAAGACCAAATACACCTACCCTGATTTCGGACATCCATAGACACATAGTCATACTACCAATGGAATTCCGAGGGGGTCTATCTAGAGCGAAGCTGTTTCCCGTACCATCGGCAAAAAACAACCTCTTATAACACTTGCATGAGTATCATATACCCAAATATATGAGAACTATGCCGTTGTGCCCTCAGAAATGCGCACAAGTGTAATACTAGTCTTTTACGTATTTATCGATGTCTGATCTCGATAATACTCTGACTAGGGATATTTAATGATTTATCCTTCAAGGATTGATACTGTCTCATATCATTCTCAATCCAGGAACAAATCATAAGGACCTCCTATCATTTATACATCTAGGTGATCTAATCACAAATGATAAGAGTGCAATCTCCTTTGTCACATAGTTAATTTGTACAAAAACACCATGATCTGTACAAATAGTGACGCTATGGGTCATAATTGTCCAACAACGTGTATGCATGCATGCATGGATGAATTTCCTATTCCATTGGGTTAGGTCTTCCGGCAATTCCCTTGGTGACTGCTCGGTCTTCTCTTCCTTAGGCAAAATACTACTTCAATCTGTCCACGTTGATCGGCTCAGTGAACTCGTTCCCTTCCAAATCTGACAGTCTCATTGCCACATTTCCCATTACTTTCTGGACTATGTAGGGTCCTTCCCAGTTGGGTCTGAACTTTCCTCTCGGGTCTGTCGTCGACGGTTTTGACTGCTTGAGTACCAAATCACCATTTCTGATCTTAGTAGGACGCATCTTCTTGTTGAATACTTGGGCCAATCTCTTCTGGTATAACTGCATATGATGTAAAGACTTCATCCTCTTCTCATTCAGTAAAGCTAACTGTTCAAATCTCTGTGAGGTCCATTCCTGTTCAGGTAACTATGTTTCTGCTAATACCCGCATAGACTGTATCTCAACTTCCACTGGCAATTATGCTTCCATTCCGTAGACCAAAGAGTAAGGCGTGGCTCCCGTTTCTGTTCTCACAGAAGTTCTGCACCCCCACAGGGCGTATGGTAGCTTGTCAGCCCAATCTTTATAGTTCTCCGTCATTTTGGATAACATTTTCTTTATTGTCTTATTGGCCGCCTCGATTGCCCCATTTGCTTGTGGTCGGTAGGGTGATGACTTGTGATGGCCTATCCCGTACTTCTGTAGCATTACCTTTGTTTCTCCTTGAAATTGGACTTCATTGTCTGTTACTACATGATGCGGCATTCCATATCGACATATGAGATTCTGGGCTATGAACTTTGCCATCGTCTTGGCTGTAACGTTGCGAAATGCTTCGGCTACCACCCATTTGGATAAGTAGTCTACCGCCACTATGATGAATCGATGTCCATTCGATGCGTGTGGTTGAATTTTTCTGATCATGTCGATTCCTCATGCTGAGAAAGGCCACGGCTCTGATAGCCCATGTAACTCTGTGTGCGGCAAATGGTTTAAGTTACCGTGCGCTTGACAATTGTGACAATGTTTTACCAGCTTCGCACAGTCAGCTTCCATGGTCGACCAGTAGAGACCTTGTCTTACTATCTTGCGGGATAAGTTCAATCCATCCATGTTCGGTCCACATACTCCGGCGTGTACTTCTTCCATTGCCTTCTAAACCTCTTCTTTTCTTAAGCACTTCAACTGAATGACATTCGCTTGCCTCTTGTACAGTTCTCCCTTCAAACTCACATATTGGGAAGCCAATTTCTGAATGGCTATCCTGTCTTTTCTTTTTGCTTCTTCTGGGAGTTTTTCACGTTCTAAATACCGCTGAATTTCATAGTACCAGGGTTTCCCATCATCGACTTCTAATTCCAAGATTCTTTCTATCTCATAAACTGGTTTGCTTGTCGTTGTCAACACCAGAGGTCTCATCACCAACTTCTCCGGATTTTCCCAAGTTGCGGCAAGTGTAGCCAATGCGTCTGCCATTCGGTTCACTTCTCGCGGCAAGTCCTGGAATTTACAATCGGGGAGGGCCTGTGCTAGACTCCTGAGGTGGAACAAGTAGGGTTTCAATCGTTCTTCCTTCAATTCCCATTATCTTTGCAGTTGTCGGACTACTAACATCGAGTCTCCATAGACTTCCACGCTCTTATCTTTCAAGGCTATCCATGCCGTCAATCTGAAGGCGCATGCTTCATACTCAGCCATATTGTTTGTTACTCCGAATGTCAACCTCTTGGCCATAGGCAAGGTTTCTCCCTCGGGGGTTACTATCACGATTCCAATTCTGGCTCCTTTCCAATTCACTGCTCCGTCGAAGTACATCTTCCATCCTTGGACTGTTATAGCTTGGATTTCCTCGTCTGGGAACTCAAACTTTTATTGATCTCCTTCTATCGGTTGTAATGCAAGGAACTCTTCTATGGCTCGCCCTTTGATTACTTTGGTAGTGAGGTACTCAATATCGAACTCTGTCAGCAACACCAACCATCTGCCTAACTTCCTAACTAGCGAAGGCACTGAATGCAGATACTTTAAAGAATTCTCCTTTGCTACCACTTGGATCTTGTAAGATTGGAAGTAATGACGCAACTTTCTGGACGCCCACACTACTGCCAAAGAAATCTTCTCTACTTCTTGATAGCGAGCTTCATACGAAAGCATCTTTTTACTAAGGTAGTAGACTGCATGCTCTACCCTTGTCTCATCTGCTTGTACCATCATTACCCCTAGCGCTTCGGGTTCAATGGACAAATATAATACCAAAGGTTTGCCCAGTCTTGGAGGTTTCAAAACAGGAGGTTTCACCAAATATTGTCTGATCTTGTCGAAGGCTTCTTGGCATTGCTCATTCAATTTCATTGGCTGGTCCTTTCTTAACAATTTGAAGATAGGCTCACATACCGACGTCAACTTGGCGATGAACCGACTGATGTACTGAATCTTCCCGAGGAATGTTCTAACTTCTTTCTCTGTCTTTGTGCAGGCATTTCTGTAATCGCCTTGATCTTCTCAGGGTCTACTTCTATTCCTCCCATTCCAACTGTGTGTCCCAGCAGCTTGTCTGATGTTACCCCGAACACACACTTCTTGGGATTTAGCCGTAAGTTATATTTGTCGACTCGTTCAAAGAACTTCTCCAGTGCTTCTATATGTCCGCTTCTTGTCTCTGATTTCACCATCATGTCGTCCACATATACTTCAATTTCCTTAAGCATCAAATCATGGAATAATGTAGTGGCCATCAGCTGGTAAGTGGCTCCTACATTCTTAAGCCCAAACGACATCACCTTGTAGCAATACGTACCCCATTCAGTAACAAATACAGTCTTATGCTTTTCTTCTTCAGCCATAAGAACCTGATTATATCCTGAGAACCCATCATTGAATGAGTACATGGCAGATAAAGCCGCACTATCAAGCAATACGTCTATATAGGGTAGAGGAAAATCATCCTTCGAGCAAGCTTTATTGAGGTCTTTGTAATCTACGCACATTCTGACCTTTCCATCATTCTTCGGCACTGGCATAATATTTGCCAACCACTCAGGGTATTTCACCACTTCTAGAAATCCCACATCTATCTGTTTCTTGACTTCTTCCCTGACCTTCTTGGCCCACTCATGTCTCATCCTTCAGAGTTTTTGCTTTACCGGCTTCATTTTTGGATAAGTCAGTATCGCGTGCTGGGCGATGTTTCTGTCTACTCCATGAATCTCCTCGTAGGACCAAGCGAATACTTTTGTATATTTGACTAACATCTCTTCTAATTTCTTCCGCTCTTCAGAGGTAAACTCACTCACAATTAAGACTTCCTTGGGGATTTCAAGCAAGCTACGAACACATTTCGATGCTCGGTATCACATAAAAAATATTCTTTCATATTTGAAGGATATCCAGCAAACCTAAACTTCTGCCCTCAAGGAAAAAGCTTATTCTACTGAGGCATCCAAACGTATGCAGGACACCCCCAAATCTTAACATAACTAAGATTCGGTTTCCTACCTGTCCATATCTCATACGGAGTCGTAGGAACAGTTTTGGAAGGAATCTTACTCAAGAGATGAGTGGCAGTTAAAAGAGCATAGCACCATAAGTAATAGGGTAAATCTGTATAACTCAACATCGATCGGACTATATCCAACAATGTCTGATTTCTCCTCTCTGACACTCTATTATGTTGTGGAGTGCCCAGAGGAGTATATTGAGTGAGAATCCCATTCTCCTTTAAATAATCAGTGAACTCTCCACTCATATATTCACCGCCTCCATCAGATCAAAGGCATTTAATATATTGACCAGTCTGTTTTTCTACTTCATTTCAGAATTATTTGAACTTTTCAAAGGTTTTTGATTTATGTTTCATCAGATAAACATAACTGTACCATGACACATCTTCGGTAAAGATAACGAAGTAATAAAAACCACTATGAGTAGTTTGACTCATGGGACCACATACATTAGAATGTATGAGTTCCAATAGGTCAGTGGCTCAATGTCCAACACCCAAAAATGGGGCTTTGGTCATTTTATCCCGAATGCAAGATTCACAAGTTAGATAAGGTTGAATGGTGAGATCATGTATAAAACTATTCTTAACCAATCCCTTAATAACACTTAGAAATAATTTCTACAGTGTACCACGGGCCAATGGATTTAACAGATTGCTAATTTCATATTGAATACCTATGCTCTGTACACATAACTGACGGATCCATTCTTGATACACACAGGATATCTTGAGCATCAGTCCACACCCAACGAACAGGCAAAGGTCTAATCAAAATAGATCGGTGACGTGATTGCCATTTAAGTGTGGAGGATAACTCTTATATCAACAGTGGTATCTCAAGTCAAATAATCACTATGCTTACTCAACCCGAGAAGATTCTTATTGACGTTGGTGTACTATCCATTAAGAATCTTCGGTGAGCCATTTAGTGTTTATCCGCTATAAATACCTACACATCTATACGAGTCTCAAGGACTCATGGTTCATTGAGAAACCATTGGAATCCAAGATTCTAATATACGACATGTACCAGTCTTAGCAGGTTTACTTTACAGACTAAGTAGTATAAACCTTGACCAGGAACTGTCTAAGAATGACAACATCATGATACAACTCAATGTCAGTTGCGAAGCTTTTACAACTGTATCATAACTATTCATTCCAAGGTCTGTTACGTCTTTACCATATAAAAGAGGATGTTATATAATAGAAACTATTTATTTTATTCATAATAAAATGTTACATTAGTATTTACAAGGAAATACATAATAAAATTGGCGCTCAGAGCACCAACCCCAGCAAAATATTCCACTTGCTCTAGTGTCAATATCGATTGTATCTAATACCCATCGACTCCACATGTTTATCAAATAACTTCGTAGGTATGGTCTTAGTAAATGGGTCTGCTACATTATCTTCACTTGGTACCTTGCACACGATAATGTCCCCTCGCGACACAATTTCTCGAATGATGTGGTACTTTCTTTCCACATGCTTTGACTTCTGATTCGCCCTTGGTTCTTTTTCTTTCACAATGGCTCTAATATTATCACAACATAACGGAGTCAGATTCTCGATACTTGATACTACTCCAATTCTGTGATAAAGTTCCTAACCCATACAGATTCCTTTGCAGCTTCAGAAGGTGCAATATGTTCCGCCTCTTTGGTGGAGTCAGCTGTCAACCCCTATTTGGAACTCTTCCAACAAACTACACCTTTGTTAAGGGTAAACACGAATCCTAATGTAGATTTTCTATCATCAGGATCCGATTGGAAATCGAAATTCGTATACCCATTAACTTGCAGTTCGTTTCCTCCATATATAATAAACTTATCCTTAGTACCTTTAAGATACTTGAGGATATATTTAATGGCCATCCAATGGTCATTTCCTGGATTGGACTGATACATTCTAGTCACACTAACTGTGAAGTTGATATCAAGCCTTGTGCATAACATGGCATATATGATTCTGCCCAAACACGAAGCATAAGGTTGATTAGACATTCTAATCTTCTCATCTTCTGTTTGTGGACACATATTCTTCGAAATAAGTAAGCCATGTCTGAACGGTATTTTTGATGTCTTACAGTTTCCAAAATTATACCGTTCTAAGATCTTATCTATGTACGTTGATTCAGATAACCCAATAAGCTTCCTTTCTCTATCTCTATATAGTTTTATGCCTAAGACATAAGAAGCTTCACCCAGGTCCTTCATGGAGAAATTCTGTCAGAGGTAAGCTTTGATGCCTTGTATCATCCCGATATCATTCCCAATGATAAAGATGTCGTCAACATAAATAATTAAAAATACCACCAAACTCTCACTGGCCTTCTTATACATACAAGACTCTTTCGATATGTATCCCAGCTTCTCGGATCCAAGGATGATCCTCAAATCCATATCCCAGTTGGCAAAATTCTTAGCGCCTTTAAGCTTATTCGTATCAAGCATACGAGCGAAGGGGTTGGCCATTGGTGCCGCCATCGCAAATCTATCAAATAGATAATGAATAAACAATCAGCAGATAAAACAGTTTCATATTATATCATAAAGCATTAAATAGATCATGGATTTTTAATCTAAAAATGCCTCTCCCACTATTTCATGTAAAATTGAAATCCCCAAACAAAATACAAAACATGCGATAATCAAATCATAACATAATAGTGAAAGATGGACCCCATGAATATATTTCAGCTCACAGCTTTGGCATGTTCTCGCCTACGTATACTCATTAGGTAGACAACTCATTGTCGATCACTTACTAGTGACCTATGAACTTTCGGTCCTGGTCGTTTCTCGTTGTGATAATTTTGACACGTTCACATGGAGGCGTACTAAGGTTAAACTTGTCAATGATAAATTCAAGATACTTGCGTAACCATGACAACTTTGGCACGTTCAGGATTTCCCTTTCGCTTGAATTCACCTAATATCAAATATATCTGGTACATAAAAATTTCTATCGGCTATATACTCACAGCTTTGGCATGTTCTCGGATATAGTCGTAGAAAATTTATCGACAAGCGGTATTGACAAGACGAACCAATTAATATGCATCAAAAACATATTAAATAAAAACCTTTTTTTTAAATAGGGATTTTATTGGGAAGCAGCCGCGAGTGCGCAACGAAAAAATAAATATTTAAAATTATTATGCCGCTTTCTCTTTGCCCAAGACCCATTTGTTTTGATTGTTCTACTAGCCTAGGCATGTTACTATATATTCTAAGCATAAAACTCATAAAAACATACAAAGAACATAAACCTAAACATGCTAACTATCATAAGAACTCTAATAAAAATAAAGAAAGAAAAAGACTTACTTGAACCGTAGACTCCTCCAATGGTTGACATCTAGAAACATGCCAAGGCCCCCAAATGAGAAGGAAATATATATATATATATATATATCAATTCTGTATGCGATTTACATATGATACGGTCTCTCACCTCACTGTATCCTCACCTATTGACCTAGGGTACGGAAAGTTTCTACCCATATGGTCAAAGGTATGATGTTGATAGTGTCATGAATCGTGCTAAGCCAAGAATCTCACATGATTCTTCCGCTGTGGCCACAGTCTCAAGCATTGATCCACATATCAACCCGCGAACTGGAATACTACTCTTATAAGAAAATAATATCCGAGAGAGTGGCTATTCTATGTTGTATCTTTACAAACTGCATGTGTTTCAACAAATGACCCAATCATACCCTTATGACCAGATCTTTTGAACCGGGGAAGGAGAATGTCAAAGTTATTTTATCCACACATAAGATTGTAAAGACCTCAAGTCCAAGGACTGGTCATATAATCGATACATGAAAGTTCTCACAGACACATGGGATAAACACTCCATATGAAAACTTTCGGCGGTCAGTTCGATGGACACGAGCAACTCATGCATCTATATGATACACCAAGAAGACGGATCTCCGCTAGTAGCCTATGAGATCGGCTACCTGTTGGATAATATGACCCATAGCGTCACTATTTGCACAGATCATTGTGTTGTTGTAGCAAATTAACTATGTAATAAGGAAATTGCACTCTCATCATTTGTGATTAGATCACCATAGACATATAAATGAAGAGAGGTCCCTATGATTAGTTCCTGGATTGAGATGATATGAGACAGTATCAGTCCACGAAGGATTAATCATTAAATATCCCTAGCCGTAGTATTATCGAGACTGGACATCGATAATGCGGAATAGGCTAGTATTGCACTTGTGCGCGTTGTGAGGGCACAACGTCATAGTTCTCATATATATAAGTATTGGATACTTGTGCAAGTGCGATAGGAGGTCGTGTTTCACCGATGGTACGGGAAACAGCTTCGCTCTGGATAGACCCTTCGGAATCCCATTGGTATTATGACTAGGTGTCTATGGGAGGCCGAAATCAAGGTAGGTGTGTATAGTCTTAACCTGAGACTTACATCGCTAATACTTACGACAATCGGTAAACTTTGGTTTTGGTGGTGGGGGATCTTAACTGGTTCTGTGTACACCACTTCTGGGTTTATCAGAGAATCGTAGTGTATTGGATGTGATGTCAAGACGGAAGTGTCACTCCAGTCATAATGGAGATGATGTCACGCAGGATACGGTATTAGTGCTCTTCAGTGATGCGCATCCAATCGTGATATTATGACCAGGTCATGAATATCCGATTATAGAGACTAGTTACCAGACATCCGATATGTGTTTCGGACGGGGCAGACACTTATCCAGCCCCAGCCCTAGCACGTGACTATCCGATACTGGGCCGATATGCACAATACAATCGTATACTACGCTTGATATAGATCTTAAATATTCTTAAAAGGATATGTCCGGAGAATTGGGATGACTTGGTGCTTTGCTAGGAGTTGACCTTGTCTCGTAAATCGGTAGAACGTAGTACTTGGTACGTACGTGATTCGGATACTCCGACGACCGTATTTACTGCCAGATTATCCGGGGATCTCATGGGTCGCTTCCCGATAATCCACCGATGACGCACAACTCGCACTCTTGAATAATCTGGGATTATACAGAAGAGAGAGAAAATTAATCTAGGATTAATTACGGAGATATTTTATTTAGGATGAAATATCGTCTAAAGAGAGATAACGATTAATTTGGAATTAATCGGTAAAATTATTATATTCGATATAATAATCGAAATTAGATTTCGACGCGGAATTAAAATTAGATTTTAATTCGGGCAAACGAGTTAATTTAGAATTAATTCGTTAGCGACGTAAATAATAATTTCGCTAGCCGCAATTATTCGATTGAATTAACGTCGCGACATAAGCTCGGTATTTCGGAAATATCGAACCCGAACGCGTGAGTGCACGTGGGCCCACTTTCATTTGGAAACGTGTGGGGCCCACATGACACATGTCATTTTATGCATTATTTTATCCTAATGCATTGCATGGTGATAGTGTGCAATACACTCAATGGTCTTGCATGGAGTTTGAGTGTTTGACACTCTAAACCATTGCATGATTTGTGTCATAAATTTATTATCAATTTAATAAATATTATGGCATAAATATAAATTGATTTTTGGTAAATCATTTTCAACTTAACACAACTTCAATCTCTCTCAAACTCTCTCCTCTCCTCACGCCAAAAACAGAAGATTTGCTCACTGGTTTTGAACCAGTTCAGGCGTGACTTTAGGGAAGCAAGGGTTGGGTTTTCATGGTGAAAACCGCAAGTGCTAGCACACTACGAGTCTTGCGAAGGTGGTAGGGAGGTTCCCCCATGAGACGGGATCCATCCGACGAAGCTAGGAGCTCCGTTTCTTCACTCAAATTTCTGTTTTGCAGGGACAGTGGACTGTTGCAGTTTGGCGTGAAGGGCAGTGCGTTTTTGGACTTCATTCGTCTCCAAATCGACTCAACCGATCAATGTGAGTATTCCGCTACCTCCGTTGATGTGTTCACGCATGTTTTCATGTCTTGATTTGATCTTGGGACCTTAGAATAAACCAACAATGGCATCAAGAGCTAATGTTGCAAGCATGAAATTTTAGGGATTTAAAATTTGGGTAAATGTGATTTGAGCATGATTTGAATAAATTGTTTGTTTGAGTATGTTTATAACATGTTTAAATTCATTTTGGTTGGACTAATTTGACGAAAATTGATTTGGAATAATTTTCCCCAATTTATTCACCTTGGCCGAATGTATATGCATTTTTGGGATCTTGGATTTTTTGATTTTTTAATTCATTTGATGAGTTAATCGATTAGGTTGACGTTAATTTGAATCGAATTGGACAAAAATCCCCAAAATCTTACCTTGGCCGAATTGGTGTGTGTGCCCTAATGTCTTGGTGTGTTTTTGATTTTGTGACATTGGATGTGTATAAAATCAAATCGGATGGTGATTTGATGTCGATTGTAGGTTCGATTGGATCGAAACCAAATCGGACACAAAATCCCTCCTTGGCCGAGAGCATGAAAGCATGTAAATGGGTTTGATTTTTCATTATGTGTGTTTGACTTGTAATAATGAATTAAGTATGATTAATTGGACTAATTTAGTGTTTTGGAAATGTTGATTTAGTTGATTAATCATATAATGCACTTTTGGTAATTAAATTGTGAAAATTGGATTTTTGGATTTAATTAATTGGGCCTAATTTTGGAAATTAGAATTTAAAGTTGTAATTGGGCCTATTGGGCTTGATTTATCAAGTTTGGTTTAGGCCAAATGGATTGGATCCAATTGGGCCCAAAACCTTAACCATAAAGCCCAATTGCGACTAATGAACCTTTAATGTTCAATTGGGCCTAATGGGCCAAGATTGATTTATGGGCTTATGGGGTAAATCCCGGATTGGACTTTGGTTATCGGTTTGACCCGAGTTGACCAAAAGTCCACGCCTTAAGAAATCAATCAAAAGCCCATTGGACTTTAATTGAATTGACGTTGGACGTTAATCGGTCTTTGAGACGCGTTACGATTAGATTTGGAATTTAAATCGTAAAAGTTTATTAAATAAAAGTGTAATATTTAATTTTGAATTGAATAGTGAATTAGTATTAAATACATGTTAAATTAGATTTAATGATGTAGTTTAATTTAATTCATGAATTCGTACTTTGAGTACTTATTCGCAAAAACGAGTTTGACTCGAACAAAATCAAATCGTTGTTTGAACATTGGATGATCACTTAATTATCAGATTAATTAATTTGATTAGATTGATTGATAGCATGCTTATGTGTGTGAATACGTGGTTGTGTTGAATGAATAATGTATATCAGATGGATATTAGTCGGGTGGGCAATTTTAGAAATTGTTGTAATAAATTCGATTTATTAAATTGGACCTGCGTGTCCAGCCTTATCACCTTCTTTCTCTTTGTATTCTCTTCTCACCTATTCCCCTCTATATATATGAGGTTTCTTTAGAAGTGTAGTGTAACGGGTAGAAGTAGTACAAGTGCTAGCTTGAGTGAGAAAGGGAGAGATTTGATCTAGGATCAATGTGTAAAGTATCCATCCGCATATCATTATTATTTTATTTCATACTCGCTTTATTATGTATTTAGAATGCATGTTTAAGGGTGTATGATGATGAGACCTTAACAAAGATAATTAAATTGGTAGCCAATTTGCACGCGAAAATCCCTCAATTTATATTAAGCAAATATCCTTCCATTGAATGATTCTTGTTCAAGATCCGAAGTTGGCATTGGTTTTTATTGACCAAAGTCAAGACCTTTGTCAATCAAGGATGTACTTGAATCATGAGAGTTTTGTTGCATATCGGTGTCTTGTCCAAATCGTGATTTTTATTGGCCAAAGTCAAGGTCACTTTTTGTCCAATGACATTGATTACGAAACTTTCCTCGTCAATGGGTCCCGCTTAACTGGAATCATTAGGTTTGTTTTTGGCCAAAGCCAAGGCCTAGATGATTCGGAGGATATGGTTAGGAAAATGTATTGGATACATTGACATTATACATATGTTTCGGACTTGGATGTCCACCTAACCGGATCTAGGAATTGGATGAGATCCAATTGATCTGTGAGATCTACCTAGTTAAATAGCATACAGCTTTTTATTGGCCAAAGTCAGGGTTGTGTGTTATTTAATAGGATCCTAGCCCACTAGGAAACACGGTTTCCCGAGTACTCCACAGAGGGTTAGAGACTCGACGAAAAATAGTGGGAGGCAAGTATTGAATTTGCAACATTCGTTCGAATACTCGCTAAACACGCTCATTTTATTTTACTCGTCATATTTATTAAAAGTATTAGTTGGACTAATATTTTATGTTGTTTTAAATTATATATATAGTTGGACTATATACAAACTCATTCAATATATAGTTGATTTTATAATTGGATTATAGTAATCAATATAATTGAATTAAAATGATAGTTGATTTTATAATTGGATTATAGTAATCAATATTAAAATTATAGTTGATTAAATAAATTGGATTATTGTAATCATTATAATAAATAGTACCTTATTAAAATTGATTAAATAGTTGGACTATTGAAATCAAGAAAGAATTGAAAGGTTGAATATTTAAAATATATAATCCTTGGATTAAATGTTTTAAATGATTTAATTTTCAATTGGGAATTAATAATAGGTTAATTTATTTGATAAAATAACTTATTATGACTAAGCCCATAATTAAGCAAATAGTAGAGCATAAAGTCTTTGGAAGATTTATGTGATGATGACTTTAGTGCTTAATTAATATACTTACAATAAATCTATCTTTAGATTTAAAAGTATTAAAATTGCAATTAATTGACTATTCTAGTGGAGAAAAGTCAAAGTTTGCAATTGGGCATGTAGCACAAGGTGCACATCGTTTCGATATTCCGAAACCCAAGGCTTGGCCAAAGGTTTGTGAAATATTGAAAAGGATAATTGACATATCCCGTAGTGACTACCATTTGGATATGGAAGAAACGAAGGAATTAAAGATAGGGCGAGGCTCTAACTTTAAAAATATTTGTCAAAGTTATGTTTACTACTAGTATTGAAATTGGATTTTAAATACTTAGTGTGGTACATAATACATATATGTATTGACGTTCAGAATCCGCTGTGAGCTGGATACTGGCTTCAAGCCGAGATTTCTCTGCAAATCGGAAACTGGACGAAGGTCGCTGTTTCGACCGTGGATACCTAAGTTTAGGAACTACCCTTTGGGTATGTACTTAAATTAGGAACTGTTATAATGTAACTAGTTTGACTAGAGACATTATCTCTATATCAGTGTTTAATCCACTGCGGATAAAACCTTTATATTCTAGAACACTAAGTGTTTTATTATATAAAGATGATACCGAGATAAACACATTAGATGTGAATAACAGAATTTATTTTGAATATAAATAAAATCTCAAACATATAAAATGACAAATAAATAAGCTCATATTGATTTGATCAATAGAGACTTATTTGTGGCATTGTTGTCTGGGACACAATTAAACAAGACTCGTATATCCACACTTTTGAAGAGTGGATACTAGGACTGATTTGACTATTCAAATAAGGTCTGCGAATCTAGTTTACTAGGTAAAGTACCTAAAATACTATTTACTAGGTAATAGTGTAAAGGCCACCGATCTGTAAACCCTATTCATGGTGAAGTAAGTGGGCCCATATCTAGCTTGGCTAGATGTGTACATGAATATTTCGTGACCTTAACGGATGTGGCATCACGTTATGGTTATGTGTTTCTTTTGAAGAACACAAATACGAAACTTTGAGTTTCGACACGAAGTATACAAACAGATCGGCTGTAGTATTATGCCGCTACGGTAAGACCGTATTGGTAAACACTTAAGCAGTAAGTTTCATACGTACATGAAAGAGTACGGTATTCTTTCATATGAGGACTCCTCCCGAGACACGTCAATTGACGGTGTGTCAGAACTAAAAACCAAGTTTTGTTGGACATGATAAGGCTAATTACGAGTCGCTCTGAGCTACTGTTTCCTTCAATAGGATATGTATTAACAGTGCAAAACTTATTTAGAATAAGGTTCCATGTAAATCTGTTTGACAGATATCATATAGGATATGAACAGGAAAGAAACGAGGTTTCTCATTCCTGATAATTTGGGTATGCCAGGCATAAAGTTTGGATGATACCAAACTAAGAACCCAAATTGGATTAGTGCCAATATAGGTTATCCTAAGGGAAACCTTAAGTATAGTACTTATAAATCCCACATGAGAACAATGTGATTGTTGCTCACCATGCGGTTTTCCTGAGAGGAATACCGATATGCAGTGGTCAGTGAGAGGATAGTGATACTCGATGAAAATCGGAGTAATACTATTCAAAGCACGAAGTCCTTAATGGAACACAAACAATTCATCTATGATGAATCTGTACCATTAATCTTCAAATACACAAGAAATCGGGTAGATCGGATAGAGTCAGAAAACAACCTAGGGTATGGGTTTCTGATCTAACCTCATTAAGATGTCAATCTTATGAAGGTATATCCACCGACTACGTTATGAGGAAGTGATACGAGGTATCGACTCCCTGTTATGGCAAAGTGCCATGAGTCCGAAATGGATTCCATGTATAACAACTATGTTTGGATACTAGTTGTTGTACCTCAAGGCGTTGTGCCTATTGGTACTATAAATGTCTTCAAGGAAGACATACATGGATGGCAACATACCAACGTACAAAGCTAAGCTTTTGACGGAAAGGTATCGTTATCAACATTGTGTTAATAACGGTTCAACCTTTTACCTGTTGCCATGGTAAGTCCATTTTGAAGATGCTTGTTGATAACTGTATATTTCATTTATGAAATATGTCAGTTACAAATCAAAATCGCTTTCCTGAAAAGGAAACCTTTTGGAGAATGTTTATAGCATTCTGACGATTTTGTATAACCGACAAACAAGGTTTGCGGGTTATTCGATCCATGTTTGGATCAATGCAAGCATAAGGTTCTTGGAACTGACGTTTTGAAATAATCATAATGGTTTATGATTTAACTCAAAACGAAATAATTCTTGTGTATATAAGGAGGTTAGTGGGAGAGCGCACTGACAGTGAAATTCCCATAAAACAATTGGTGAAAGCTTGGTTTTCATAAATATTCTTTCATAGAAATTCTCCGTAGAATTCTGGGGAGTAACAACCTTTATTCAAGGAATAAAGATCTACTGGGATAGATTTGGAGTTGTTAACACTCTCTGGGAAATTGTACATTTAAAATATACTTGTATTGGTGTCTCATACGCTTCGAGCATATGGAGTCACAATCGGGTCAATCCAAGTGATAGTCACTGGATTGAAGTTAAGAACATCTGTTAGTATCTCTGAGAACTAAAGATGCTATTTACTATGGAGAAGGAGAACTTGAAGTGACTGGGATCACTGCAGCAAGTTTCCAAACGATTAAATACTGCGGTACTATAAAGTTTGAATAACGGGACAGTGAGCTGGAAATCTTCCAAGCAAGATAACTGTTGCCGTATAAACAACAAATGCGGATTATTGCTGCAGCTGAGGCAGCAATAGAAGACCATCTGGGTCGAAAATAAATCTAATAAGATTAGATAAAGTTCTGTTAGCAGCTGAGCTAGGCGTCAGCATAGGCTAAGGAATTAAAGGTCTCATCGACGATCCAGATATATACTTCTATATCATCTGATTCGTTCGGATCATACATCGTGGCGATGTGATGATCGTGTAAATCGCGTCAGACGATAATTAAGAAAATCCGCTGACGAAAACCTTTCCTCAGCAATTTGAGCGAATTGTACATAGTTCGGGTGTTAGACACTCGAGTGACTGGCTATGTGCCAAGTGGGAGATTGTTGGATAATATGACCCATAGCGTCACTATTTGCACAGATCATTGTGTTGTTGTAGCAAATTAACTATGTAATAAGGAAATTGCACTCTCATCATTTGTGATTAGATCACCATAGACATATAAATGAAGAGAGGTCCCTATGATTAGTTCCTGGATTGAGATGATATGAGACAGTATCAGTCCACGAAGGATTAATCATTAAATATCCCTAGCCGTAGTATTATCGAGACTGGACATCGATAATGCGGAATAGGCTAGTATTGCACTTGTGCGCGTTGTGAGGGCACAACGGCATAGTTCTCATATATATAAGTATTGGATACTTGTGCAAGTGCGATAGGAGGTCGTGTTTCACCGATGGTACGGGAAACAGCTTCGCTCTGGATAGACCCTTCGGAATCCCATTGGTATTATGACTAGGTGTCTGTGGGAGGCCGAAATCAAGGTAGGTGTGTATAGTCTTAACCTGAGACTTACATCGCTAATACTTACGACAATCGGTAAACTTTGGTTTTGGTGGTGGGGGATCTTAACTGGTTCTGTGTACACCACTTCTGGGTTTATCAGAGAATCGTAGTGTATTGGATGTGATGTCAAGACGGAAGTGTCACTCCAGTCATAATGGAGATGATGTCACGCAGGATACGGTATTAGTGCTCTTCAGTGATGCGCATCCAATCGTGATATTATGACCAGGTCATGAATATCCGATTATAGAGACTAGTTACCAGACATCCGATATGTGTTTCGGACGGGGCAGACACTTATCCAGCCCCAGCCCTAGCACGTGACTATCCGATACTGGGCCGATATGCACAATACAATCGTATACTACGCTTGATATAGATCTTAAATATTCTTAAAAGGATATGTCCGGAGAATTGGGATGACTTGGTGCTTTGCTAGGAGTTGACCTTGTCTCGTAAATCGGTAGAACGTAGTACTTGGTACGTACGTGATTCGGATACTCCGACGACCGTATTTACTGCCAGATTATCCGGGGATCTCATGGGTCGCTTCCCGATAATCCACCGATGACGCACAACTCGCACTCTTGAATAATCTGGGATTATACAGAAGAGAGAGAAAATTAATCTAGGATTAATTACGGAGATATTTTATTAGGATGAAATATCGTCTAAAGAGAGATAACGATTAATTTGGAATTAATCGGTAAAATTATTATATTCGATATAATAATCGAAATTAGATTTCGACGCGGAATTAAAATTAGATTTTAATTCGGGCAAACGAGTTAATTTAGAATTAATTCGTTAGCGACGTAAATAATAATTTCGCTAGCCGCAATTATTCGATTGAATTAACGTCGCGACGTAAGCTCAGTATTTCGGAAATATCGAACCCGAACGCGTGAGTGCACGTGGGCCCACTTTCATTTGGAAACGTGTGGGGTCCACATGACACATGTCATTTTATGCATTATTTTATCCTAATGCATTGCATGGTGATAGTGTGCAATACACTCAATGGTCTTGCATGGAGTTTGAGTGTTTGACACTCTAAACCATTGCATGATTTGTGTCATAAATTTATTATCAATTTAATAAATATTATGGCATAAATATAAATTGATTTTTGGTAAATCATTTTCAACTTAACACAACTTCAATCTCTCTCAAACTCTCTCCTCTCCTCACGCCAAAAACAGAAGATTTGCTCACTGGTTTTGAACCAGTTCAGGCGTGACTTTAGGGAAGCAAGGGTTGGGTTTTCATGGTGAAAACCGCAAGTGCTAGCACACTACGAGTCTTGCGAAGGTGGTAGGGAGGTTCCCCCATGAGACGGGATCCATCCGACGAAGCTAGGAGCTCCGTTTCTTCACTCAAATTTCTGTTTTGCAGGGACAGTGGACTGTTGCAGTTTGGCGTGAAGGGCAGTGCGTTTTTGGACTTCATTCGTCTCCAAATCGACTCAACCGATCAATGTGAGTATTCCGCTACCTCCGTTGATGTGTTCACGCATGTTTTCATGTCTTGATTTGATCTTGGGACCTTAGAATAAACCAACACTACCCCAGTTAAGGGCGAATCATATTATCATGCTAGTCTCTCCGCTTTGTGAACACCCAGATTATTCACAAAACTATGACTAGGAACATTTAAGAGTAATGATTCTCATAAGGCGTGGAAGCCATCGTCTTATTACTCCAAGGGCTTTATTACAGTGTTGATGATTCATATAAGTTATTTAAGACACGTATAATAAAGATTTCCATTTTATTAATTAATGAAAATATTACAAATACATATACATATAGCCCATCCACAAGTTGGGTATAGGGCATATCCATAACAGATTTTTCCGCAAAAGATGCTTTTACTTTATTTAGTCAAATTAAATAAACAAATGTATGCATAAAGTACAGATTAAATTAAACGATGAATTTTAAAGGGATAATCATATCGGGTCTCCAGAATCAAACTTGCTCTGATACCATTTTGTTGGGGTTTTATAGGGAATTACCAGGATTAGCGCAGCGGAACGCGAAAATCAAAATTTTCCTATTTCAATAATTTTTCTTGGATCAATTAAATAAAATTATTTATTTAATTATCCAATACTTAAAATCTGAAATATTTACCCAAGAAATCAAATTTCTTATAATTGCCGAATTGACCCCATAATTTTGTAATTTGATTATTTTGCTCCTCAAATAGTCGAATAAATATTTAAGTGATTTCAAATTAATTTCACAATGATTTATACATGTTTAATACATGAAAATACAAATAGTAAAAAAAATTCCAAATTTTTTTACAATTGCCGAACAGTCCCTATTTTTTCACGATTTGCAATTTGATCTTTTTTTGTTCAAAACATGTCAAGATCAAATCCAATCAATTCCAAATATAATATACATCATATATACATCAAATTTATATCACATATATGAAAATCCAAAAATTTGGAAAGGGTTATGAACCCTAATTTTACAATTTCTTCAAATTCACAAAATACACCAAATTAAACAAATTCAATACTTTAATCTAATTTTTACCACACCAAACAAATCTCACCATCATGAAAAAACTCAAGAACAAGTCTAGGTCATCAATGAGTGGCTAAAAAACTCTAGAATGGCAACATGATTACTAATTAATCATTGACCGGCGTAATCACACATGTATAACGTAAGCGCACATATCGTTCAAGTAGTATAAAAGTATCGATCCCCCGAGGACTTAAAACATTTTTTTATTAATTTATGAAGTCAAATTTTTACGAGTATTTAATGGATTGGTTATTTGATTGGATGGTGACTTTGAACTTAAAAAAAAGTAAATGAAATTGCTTGAAAGTAGATTTAGAAAAATTCAATTTTATAAAACTATTCAGGGTTGTGAATCTTTTCAATATCATTTTTAAAGATAAATGTTATCTTACGGTTGTCTAATAGATCGATTTATTAACCTGGAACACAAAATTATGTAAAAGCCTCTTCCGATGGTCAGATATAAATACCCAATGTAACCCGATTAATCATATTCCTATGTCAATTAAGTTATCTGAATTCATTAAGATTATGTTCCAATTATGGCTATCCCCGCCCGACAGGTATATTCCTATCCTGTAAGGAAATCTATTAAAGGGTTATCTATCCTGAAGGAAGATCGCAGGGCTTTTAAGTCTAAGGTCTTAAACCTAAAAACCATTTTCCAAGTTTATTTTAAGTTTACCGAATCAATCTTATTAATGGCCAGTTAACAAGATGCATTAAGACTAAGGCTCAATAAATAAACCTTTATATTACTCAAATCGTAATTTAACCCCTTATAAACCGGTGATATTGGACTTCATCACAACTCCAGATAACTAACTTAGTTATGACACATAACTATGGCTGGTAAAAACTTAAATAAAATAAAAGACATAAAGTAAATTGCTGGAAATTAAATACTGAAAAGGAAATTACTGAAAAGTAAATTGCTGAAATGTAATTTACTAGAAATACGAGCGTTCTATCAGCAAGTTGTAGAGAGACTGAGGTGGGCATTGTTTCTCCAATCTACAGTTTCATGCAATAGAAAAATGCATCAAGTTAACATTTTCACCTAAATCGCACAAAGCCTTATCGAAGTCATATTCTCCTATGGTGCAAGGAACAGTAAAACTGCCAGGATCTTTCAACTTTGGGGGAAGCTTCATCTGGATGATAGCGCTGTATTCTTCAGATAATGCTACTGTCTCATAATCTCCCAATCTCTGCTTTCGTGAAAGAATGTCTTTCACGAATTTGACATGGTTGTGCATTTGTTCCAACGCTTCTGTAAATTTTTGAAGATCTCCAGAAACCGAGAAAATTGCTTGTCTAGTTTATTCTTCTGGAGACACTGTGGAAAATATGGAGGTAGAGTGATCATTTCTTGATCTTTTTCCTTTGCTTCTTTTTCCTCCATCTATGGAACCGGTTCACTGTTTTCTTTTGGAACTTCCTCAGCAGTTGCCTTGATTCCAACATCTTTATTGATTTCAGTACCGTTTTTTAACATGATGGCATGACATTGCTCATTCCCCATGTTTCTTGGATTTGGTTCTGTGTTGCTAGGATAGTTACCTAGCGGTCTGTAACTCTGAACATTGGCCAGTTGTCCAATTTGAGTCTCCAATGATTTGATAGAATCAGATTGGCTTTGAAAAATAGCATCATATGTTGCTTGTTGCTTTTTGAACATCTCTGCAATCCATTCTTTCATTTCTGGTTCTTTTTCAAACTCATGGCTTTTATTTTGCAGTTGAAATCCAGGTCATGGATTGTTCTTTTGCCCTGAATTGTTGCTCCATGAAAAATTGGGATGATTCCTCCACCCTGGGTTGTAGGTGTTGGAATATGGATTGTTCCCATCTCTGTAGAAATTGTTGACATAGTTCACCGTTTCTTCATGTTGGTTTGGCTTTGGTGCTCCTCTATATAGTGAACTTGTGACTCTGGCGATGTTTACAACTTGTGTGCTAAGTGTTTCCAGGTTTTTGCACATTTGCTCCAAACTTAGTATTCACTACTGAGTTAGCTCCAACTTCATAAATTCCTGCAATTCGTTGAATTGCTCCTTTATGTTGGCCATAATGAATTGTTGTTAGCCATTTCTTCTATTAAGTCTCAGGCTTGATCTTCTCCTTTTGCCATCAAAGCTCCTCCAGCAGCAGTATCAATTGTGGTTCTCATTAGTTCAGAAAGTCCATTATAGAAAGTTTGGACTTGAAAACAATTTGGAATCTCATGGTGAGGATATTTCCGGAACAAATCTTTTAATCTTTCCCAAGCTTCGCAGAGGGATACTAAATCTTGCTGCACGAAGGATGTGATGTCATTCCTCAACTTTGATGTTCTGGCTGGTGGAAAGTACTTTGCAAGAAATTTGGTTGCTAGAGTGTTCCAAGTTGTGATGGAACCTGCTGATAGTGAATGTAGCCAAGCGTTTGTTATGTCTTTCAAAGAATATGGAAAAAATCACAGTCTCATTGCTTCTTCAGCTGCTCGATTGTAATTGAAATTACCTCAAACTTCCACGAAGTTGCTGATATGGGCATTAGGATCTTCAGTTGCATTCCCCCCGAACTGAACTGACTACTGAATCATCTAAATGCATGTTTTGATGTCACACGCATTTACTGGTAAGGGAGGAAGTACAATACAGGAAATGAAGCTGTCAACCACCGGAATGGTTCTGTCTCGAATGGGAATTGGTGGTGTAACTTCCAACGGTTCAGGTTCCATATTAACGAATGCTTCTTGGCCTTCTCACCTTTCCATTTTCAACTGTCTGATGGTTCTTTCAATCTCTGGGTCAAGCGATCGGAGTTAAAAGGTAAAAAGAAAATTAGATACAAGTAAAGGTATCTAACCCCAAAACTAATAGTGAAAGATAAATAAGTCCCCGGCAACGGCGCCAAAAACTTGACCGGCGTTGTCACACACGTACAACGCAAGCGCACGTATCGTTCAAGTAGTATAAAAGTATCGATCCCACGAGGACTTAAAACCTTTTGTTATTAATTTATGAAGTCAAATTTTTACGAGTATCTAATAGATTGGTTATTTGATTGGATGGTGGCTTAAAAATTAAAACAAGTAAATGAAATTGCTTGAAAATAGATTTAGGAAAATTCAATTTTATACAACTATCCAGAGTTGTGAATCTTTCCAATATCATTTTTAAAGATGAAGGTTATCTTACGGTTGTGTAATATATCGATTTATTAACCTGGAACACGAAATTATGTAAAAGCCTATTCCGATGGTCAGATATAAATACCCAGTATAACGTGATTAATCATATTCATATGTCAATTAAGTTATCTGAATTCATTAAGATTAAGTTCCAATTATGGCTACCCCACCCAACAGGTATATTCCTATCTTGTAAGGAAATTTATTAAATGGTTATCTATCCTCAAGGAAGATCGTGGGCTATTAAGTCTAAGGTCTTAAACCTAAAATCCATTTTCCAAGTTCATTTTAAGTTTACCGAATCAATGTTATTAATAGCCAGTTAACAATATGCATTAAGACTAAGGCTCAATAAATAAACCCTTATATTACCCAAACTGTAATTTAACCCCTTATAAACCGGTGATATTGGACTTCATCACAACCCAGATAACTAACTTAGTTATGACACATAACTAGGGCTGGTAAAAACTTAAATAAAATTAAAGATATAAAGTAAATTGCTGGAAATTAAATACTGAAAAGTAAATTGCTGAAAAATAAATTGCTGAAAATAAATAAAGTAATAGTAAAATAAAAGAAAATGAAGGGTTTAGAGGATCCACTTTTATTACTACTATTTTAGATATCTCCCTTAATATAATATATTAATTTTGCGTGATAATTACCAACCAGCCATATAAGCGGTATCCTGATTAAGTCAAATTAATAATTAATTACCAATCGACCAACCAGGCGGTATCCATGCTTAGTCAGGTTAAAACCAATTTATAATTAATTACCAACAGACCAATATGGCGGTATCCTCATTAAGTCTGGTTTATTATAGTATAATTAAGGGAGATTAATCTAAATAGTAATAATAAAACCTTTACCTTTTACCCCAGCAAGAGGGAGTTACCTCCTCATTGCGTAAAAGTAAATTGCGGAAAGTATAGACTTAAAAGTAAAGAAAATAAAGTGCGAAAGTGGAAATTAATTACTGAAAACTGTAAATAAACAAGCAAGATACAATCTTCTTAGTTATTCTTAAGGAATTTCAAAGAAGAAAGTATACATTTACAAATGAAATGGTTTGGTATTTATAGGTAAAATTTTGCCTCCACCAAATCCATTATTAATTGCTTCACTAATTGCTCCACTAATTGCTCCACCAAATCCATTATTAATATCTATCATGTTTGGTGGCAGATTGACTATTTTTATTTATTTATTTTCTTTTAAAATGACTTTAATAATTATACATAACACACTTACAGATGTTTCATCCATTTCGGTCATGAAATCTTCAGAATTCGAAATTATTTAATTCTTCAAAGTTGTAACTCTTTGAGTCTTCTTTAATCTGGAACTTGAATCAGCTCAATCCGATATCAGAGTAAAACGTTATGCCCAAAATACTATAGTTGCGCCAAATTGGAATTTCCGAAACTGCACTCGTTAGAACGCCCTTTCAAGTTTCCAATCTCCAAAATTAATATGTAAAGTCCAATTTTTGCCCTTATTTGACCCACTTTTCATCCTAAATGATTCCATTGAGTCCCAATATTATTTTACCTGCAAAATAAATTAAAACACATCAAAACGTTCATCAAACCCGAGAAACTAAACAAAATATTAAGTAAAAGGGGCGGTAAATATTGATATATTTTATGCTCATCAATCATTAGAATACTTAATAATAAATTATAAGCATGCTTTGTTCATACACACATGCAACATCTTTCCAACAAGTTTCCAATCAATTAATTTACATAATTAAGGAGCAGAGAAACTTCTAAGCAACACATGTTGAAGCTTCTAAACATGGAAATAATTTTCAAGTTGAAGAAATTGAGAAAATACTTACAAAAGTAACTTTTTCCTTAAGCTTTTCTTTTCTCCTTCAAGATTTTTCTCTCAAACTTTTAACTTAATCAATATTTGGTAACGTGTGTCTATTGAAAATAAAATTGAACCAAAGCTTTTATATTTTTCCCTTAATGGTCGAAAATGAGAGAAAAATAAAATTAAGCAATTTCAAATTTTATTTCAATTTTAATAAATTAAAAGTAATTAGTTAACTTGTTCCACTTGCTCACTATAACATTTAATGAAATGCAACAAGTGTAACCAATAAAATTAAGCCATTTAAAAGGTAAATGATGACTAAAGATATCATCTCTTTAATTAATTTAATATATAACATTTATATAATTAAATAATTAAATACAAATATCTTAAATATATGTATTATAATACAATAAATAATAAAAATACATATATCAATCATATATGTCAAAAATCATAATTTGACATTTAATTAATATATATTTAATAAAATCAAATATTAAATACAAATACACATTAATTAGGAAATGACCATTAGGTCCATTTGCATATATTGTTCGTTTAACCGTTAAATGATTTATAAATAATCAGTATTATTCATAAAAGTTGCCCAAGTACCCTGCGAGTATATTTCACTAGTGAGACTCTCTAAATCAAGTTTTAATCATTATATTTCAATTTATTTATTATTATAAAAGCGAGTTTAATTTATGTTCTCATTATAAAAGCTTCACTCTTACTCCAGCAGAAAAGAAATTAACTACTCATTTTGTAATAAAACATATTCGTACTTTTATTATTGAAAGAAAAAAACTTTACAAAAAGCTTGAAGTAAATAAACAAACAAGACACTCTCTCTCCAAGGATTACAGATGAATCAGGAAAGAAAGTATGAAAATTTCTAATGTCGGACGCTCCTTTTTATAGGCAAATTCGCCGCCCAGACCAGCAAATGCATGTTGTGGACACGTGTAAAAGAATGGTGAAGCCACGTTGGGGACACGTGTCAGAGAATGGTGAAGCCACATTGGGGACACGTGTCGCGACGTAAAGGTTCCACGTGTCACGACGTGCTTGCAGATTTTACGACATGCTTGCCGATTTTATGACGTGCTTGCCGATTTTACGACGTGCTTGCAGATTTTTCGACGTGCTTGCAGAATATTTTTTTCACGTCTGATTTGTCCCGTCGAGATTCCGAGCAGTATTTTTCCTGACAAAAATATAAAATAACACAGTAAAAGCACTCAAAGCATAACTTTAAAATATTTACACAAATGTGTCAATTTAAGGGGATTAGTGAAACTATAAGTGTAAAATGATTAACTTATCGTCTAATAAATATTTACTGTTTAGTATTCATCACACCCCTAACCAGCTTATTACTAGTCTCTAGTAATTCAAGCGGAAGAAAAATTCTTATCTAAGTCAACAATTGTTTTCTTTTTTTCTGAATAATCAAATAAATGACTTCTCCTGTACTTTTTTTTACCATTCTTCAATATACTCATAAAACAAGGTATTAATCAATATATTGCGCCCACAATATCACATGTATTTATTGAAAAGAGTGTAATATTTTTGTCCTAAGATTATATTAGAGTTTACACTTTTTTTGGCAGTGAAAGTTTTATTTATAAACATATCTTCAATCCATGTATCGAATTTTGGGCCAGTGACTCCCAAACCAGTTGGTTTTAGGGCACTAGGTGTTAAAACACCCCTACGGGCTTAATTGCTCGGATATCAGATAAACATTGTCTAAAATATATCTTCAATCCATATATCGATCTTTGGGCGAGTGACTCCCAAACCAGTTGGTTTTAGGGCACTAGGTGTTAAGACACCCCTACGGGCTTAATTGCTCGGATCTCAGATAAACAGTGTCCGATTTCCTTAAGCTTTCTTTTTAACCCTTGTAACGAGCTTTGGGCCAGTAATTCCCAGACCATGTGGTCTTAGGGTACTGAGTGTTAAAACACCCCTTCGGACTTAATTGCTCGGGTTAGAAAGGCTACGAAACGAACTTTATTCAAACTTCTCTTCTTTTTTTTTTTCTTTTTCAGTTTTACAAAATAAGAAATTTCACTGCTTTTAGGTGTTACCTCCAACAAATTAGAGAACTGAATATTACAAAATTTTCACTTACCACCCATGGTCATATGTTACCATATTTTTGATAATATCAGCCAGACGAGCATATAAAGATCAAATTTAATCAATGTTATGGAGAATTCACAAATTTAAATAATTCAAAAAAGAAAGGAACGATAAATAACTTGTTACGAATTATATTGAGATGCATCTCAGGAGTGAAAACTCCTTACACACCCACCTCTGAACAACAATTCCACTTGGTTTAGAAAACAAATTTGTTGTTAGTTTGTGTGTTTATATATGGATATATATTTTTACACAAAAAACAACAGCACAGTAAAAACTAACATTAATGAAACATACATAAACATGAAAATTATTTATTTCCTAAACTATCATCTCCCACAACCAAAATGAGACATTGTCCCCAATGTTTAAAGAAAGAAAGAAAGAGTTTAGAAGATATCACCTGGTTATTGTGGAATAACTAAAGATTACAGATTAAGGTCCAGGTTTACTTTGCGCTTTTTGCCACGATCGTTACCAGACCAGTTCAACTTGGAAAGAATAGGGTCGATTTTTGGTTCATAAGCTAGGAGTTGGTCAATTAAATCATCAGTCGTTCGTGCAATTAAGAAGATATCCCTTACCGGTTTTGAAATAAACCCATTTCTTTTGGCATGTTCAAGAAATACAAAAAGAAAATCGAAAAATCCATTAACATTAAACAGCCCAATAGGTTTTTGGTGAATATTCAAGTTTGCCTATGACGCAACAGTGAATATTTCTTCCAACGTTCCGAGCCCACCTGGTAAAGCAATGAAAGCATCAGCATGATTGATCATTTCAGTGAGTCTTTCAGACATACCTGGGACAATACATTCTTCTCCATTTGATTTTCAGATGATGTGGCTTTCTGTTAAAGGTTTTGGGATGATCCACAAAACTTGACTTCCACCTTCTTGTACAGCTTTTGAAATATACCCCATCAATCCAAGATTTCCACCGCCATATACTAAGTGCATATTTCTGTTTGCCATAACTCTACCCAATTCTCGTGCTCCCTCAACAAATTCTGGTTTAGTTCCGGAGCTAGTTCCACAAAATACACAGATATTAGTGAATCGTCGTTTTGAAGTTGTCTCCATTTGTGCTGCCTCTCTTAGCTAGATGTGTTGAGGAAATGGAAATGACGAGCTGAATTTATAGATACTGAAAAGGGTGAGTGAGAAATGCACTAATATCTGCAAAATGACAACTATCAGAAAAATAGACCGTGAACAAAAAATGTTAGATACTGTCGGCAAAAAGTAAAAGAAAACAATAATTTAAAGTAAAGAAAATCAATGCAATAATATATACTTGCAGTTGTGATTGTGGCTCACATATTCCTCTGGTTTTACGTCCAGAAACGGCTTGAACGCCCTCTATGGGTCGGGGATAGGCTTCCCATCCAATTTTCTTATAAATTGGCAAACAGAGTCTTTTAAAGTCAGATTCCCGAGACTGTATGGTTGTCTTTCTTTATGAAATTGTTTGCGTAATCTGAGAATTTCATGATGAACATATCCACTATGATGCGTCTCAAGAGTCAATGATATATCATCAAAAGGCTCCTTACTCAGTCTATCCCTAATGAATTGTATTTTATCCTCACGATTATCAGACACCATTCCTAAAGAATGACAACGAGTGTTGCACGTACAACGTGCACACTTATAACAAACACCCATTTGTTTAGCTCTTCGTTTTTTAGAATAGGTGCTTTTCCCCAAACCAGGCATGTAAGGAATGAAGGAGTCAGGTGACTCACCTACCAAACGAACCCTTGCTTCGATTACCCAACGAATATCATTAGGAATACTATGAATCATAAGAATTCTCAATCTTTCTGTGCGGGCTTTGTAAATTTTAATTAGAGCATTTCGGGGAAGTGCAGGAAAATATTTATGGAGGGTTGCGAGAGTTTCTTCCATACCTTAGTTTGTAGGGTATTAGTATTTTTAGGAAACTGAAATAACCGACTTGAGTCACGGAGTACCGTTATCCGCTGCTTTACCGGGGTGTGAGATAAAATAAAACAACAAGAACGCTATAAAACTAAGAACAATGGAAATTACAGAAATATTAAACAGAACATGAAAGAAACTACATCAATCAAGGTATATTGGGTCTGATAGGATAGGAAAAAAGTTTCTTGAAATTTTGAGTACTCCAAAAAGGGTTTCAGACGCTGTCCATTTACTTTAAATACATCACCGTCCCTAAGATTCTCAATGTTAATAGCCCCGTATGGGTAAACATGTTTCACAATAAATGGGCCACTCCATTTGGATTTTAACTTTTCAGGAAATAAATGAAGACGAGAATTATAAAGCAAAAGCTTTTGACCAACTTCAAATATGTTTTGGGAAATTCGACTATCATGAAAGGCTTTAGTTTTGGCTTTAAGAATTTTCGTATTTTCATATGAATCATTCCTTAACTCTTGAATTTCATTTAGTTGCAATTTACGTTCATGACCAGCATTTTCAAGGTTTGAATTAAATGCTTTAATAGCCCAAAATACTTTATGCTCAAGTTCTATAGGCAAATGACAAGGTTTTCCATAAACTAGACGATATGGAGACATACCCAAGGATGTTTTGAAAGCTGTTCGATATGCCCAGAGTGCATCAGTTAGTCGAAGAGACCAATCTTTGCGATTTGGATTAACCATTTTTTGTAGAATTTGTTTAATTTCTCTATTTGCTAATTCTACTTGTCCATTTGTCTGAGGGTGTTAAGAGGTGGAAATTTTGTGTGTGACTCCATACTTTTTCATTAAAGATTCAAAGGGTCTATTACAAAAGTGTTTACCTCCATCACTTATTATGGCCCGAGGAATTCCAAATCGACTCAACAAGTTTTCTTTTAAAAATTTGATCACAGTTCTGTGATCATTGTTCCGACAAGGAATTGCCTCGACCCATTTTGAAACATAATCGAATGCAACTAAAATATATAAAAACCCAAAGGATGGTGGAAATGGGCCCATGAAATCTATCCCCCAACAATCAAAGATTTCGATGACAATGATGGGATTTAAAGGCATCATGTTTCTTTTTGAAATAGATCCAAACTTTTGACAATTTTCGCAAGTTTTGCAGAAAGTGTATGTATCTTTAAAAATGGTGGGCCAATAAAATCCACACTGTAAGATTTTTGCAGCGGTTTTCTTAGATGAGAAATGACATCCACATGCTTCTGAATGACAGAATTGAATAACACCACTTATCTCACTGTCAGGTATGCATCGTCTGAAAATCTGATTAGGGCAGCATTTAAACAGATAAGGATCATCCCATTGGAATCTTTTGACTTCGGTCACAAATTTCTTTTTATCTTGTTGGCTCCAGTCTGGGGGTATCTTTCCCGTCGCAAGGAAATTTACAATATTAGCATACCAAGGCATTACATTTACCGAAAATAAAAATTCATCGGGGAAAGAGTCATTGATAGGAGTGGTATCGATTAGTGACTCGTTTGTGAGTCTCGATAAGTGATCTGCAACCACGTTCTCTGCCCCATTTTTATCTTTGATTGTGATATTGAATTCTTGAAGCAATAAAATCCATCGTATTAATCTTGGCTTGGCATCCTGTTTAGACATCAAATATCTTACAGCAGCATGATCAGAGTAAACAACAGTTGAAGAACAGATTAAATATGATCGAAATTTATCCAATGCAAATATTACAGCAAGTAGTTCTTTTTCTGTGTTAGTGTAATTCATTTGTGCACTGTTTAATGTTCTACTAGTGTAATATATCACATG
The DNA here is from genome assembly GCA_019454045.1 of Zanthoxylum bungeanum. Taxonomy (NCBI): domain Eukaryota; kingdom Viridiplantae; phylum Streptophyta; class Magnoliopsida; order Sapindales; family Rutaceae; genus Zanthoxylum; species Zanthoxylum bungeanum. Next base: position 238,121 of record SKCR01037488.1, on the reverse strand, counting down.
CGGTTTACCTTCCTTTCTCTGCCCTAGAACTGCACCAACTGCATAATCACTAGCATCACACATTAGCTCAAAGGGCAATGAACAATCAAGGGATTGCATAATAGGAGCAGAAGTCAAAAGATTGATAATTTTTTGGAATGATTTTTGACATTCTTCTGTCCATTCAAATGTTGCATCTTTTAATAGGAGGTTACATAAGGGTCTGGAAATGGTACTGAAGTCTTTAATGAACCTCATATAAAATCCTACATGTCCTAAAAAAGAACGAATGTCCCTGACTGTTTTTGGTGATGGTAATTTAGAAATGACCTCTATTTTTGCTTTGTCAACCTCAATACCTTTAGACGACACAACGTGTCCTAAAACAATTCCTGAATCAGTCATGAAATGGCATTTTTCCCAATTTAACATAAGTCCTTTTTCTTTAAATCTTTTCAAAACATTTTCCAGATTAGTCAATCAATTATCAAATGAATTTCCAAAGACAGTTATATCATCCATAGACCTCTAAAAAGTGTTCAACCATGTCACTAAATATGCTCAACATGTATCGTTGGAATGTTGCAGGTGCATTACAAAGTCCAAAGGGCATTTTTCTAAATGCAAATGTTCCAAAGGGGCATGTGAATGTGGTCTTTTCCTGGTCTTCTAAAGCAATGGGAATCTGATAATAACCTGAGTAACCATCAAGAAAATAATAATAAGGGTGTCCAGCTACTCTTTCTAAAATTTGGTCAAGAAATGGCAAAGGGAAATGATCTTTTCTAGTTGCGTCATTTAATTTTCTATAATCAATGCACATACGCCAACTAGATGAAATGCGAGTTGGGATTAATTCCCCTTTATCATTTCTTACAACAGTGATTCTAGACTTTTTAGGTACAACCTGTGTAGGACTTACCATTTACTATCAGAAATAGGATAGATAATGCCTGCATCAAGAAGTTTAAGGACCTCAGTTTTTACTACTTCTTTCATGTGAGGGTTAAATCTTCTTTGGGGTTGACGATATGTCCTAGCATTATCTTCTAGATGTATTCGATGTGTGCAAATTAATGGATTAATACCTTTTATGTCTTTTAAAGTCCATCCAATTGCCAGTTTATGTTCTTTCAACACATTTAAAAGTTTACCTTCTTGATCGCTTGTGAGAGAAGAAGAAATTACCACAAGATAAGTTTGATTATCTTCTAGAAATGCATATTTCAATCCTTCTGGCAAAGCTTTTAACTCCAAATTGGGTGCTTCTTCATGTTTTTCTTCTTCCAGTGTTCCTAGTTCTTCATCGTCTTCCAATACCTGAATAGAGTCAAGTAGAAAATCATTAGTAATATCTGAATCAGTTTGTGCACTTGACTCAACATAATTAGAAGTAAAAAATTTCATGGGATCAGATAAACTCCCCTAAATATGCTCATCCACAATAGGTTCAATTGATTCTGCACTTTCGTTTTCATTATCTTCATCATATGGCTGTTTACACATGTTAAAAATATTTAACTCTAATTTCATGTTGCCAAAAGAAAGATTCATGATTCCATTCCTGCAATTTATTAAAGCGTTAGTTGTTACTAAAAATGGCCGACCAAGTATTACAGGGATTGGCTTATAACTCTCTGCCACAGGTTGTGTTTCTAAAACAATAAAATCCACAAGATATATGAATTTATCGATTTGCAATAACACATCTTCCACAATTCCTTTTGGTACCTTAACTGATCTATCGGCAAGTAAAATGGTAGTTCAGGTTGGTTTCATCTCAACGATATTAAGTTGCTGGTAAACCGAAAATGGCAGTAAATTTACACTAGCTCCAAGATCAAGCAAAGCATGTTCAATGTTTTGATTTCCAATAATACAAGAAATAGTTGGACAACCAGGGTCTTTTTATTTTAATGCATTATTAGTTGAGAGAATGGAACTTACCTATTCAGCTAGAAAAGCTTTCTTTCTTACCTGGTGTTTTCTTTTAACGGTGCACAGATCTTTCAAAAATTTGGCATAAGATGGTATCTGTTGAATGGCATCTAACAAAGGGATATTGACCTTTACCTGTTTGAATATTTCATAAATCTCTGGGGAATGGCTAAATTTCTTTGTTTTTAATGCCTGAGGAAATGGAGGTGTATGAGAAAAACTATTATTATCAACGATGGGTAATGGTTCATCAACCCCTTCCTTACCCTCTGATTCTGATTTTTCCTCAGTTTCACGAGGTTCAAGTCTAGGTCTGTGGATGGTCTTACCACTACGAAGAGTAATAATAGATTTGACTTGGTCTAAGTGTTGACTTCCAGAACTACCCTCATGAGGGTTTTGATGGCTTTTGGGATTTGACTGAGGTTGTGCGGGAAACTTACCTTTCTCTTTAATGGCCCAAGTAGATGTGATTTTATCAAAAGTTTATTTCAAATCATTCATCATTTGTGCATTTTGGTTATTGATGGTTTCTTGTTTTTCCATGAATGCACTCAAGTTATCTTCAATGGTTTTCTTAGGTGGTGGGATATATGGTACATAATTCTGGGAGTTTCGGAAATTCTGGTGAAACTGGGGAGGTTGGTGTGAAGGTTGTGCTTGGTTATCATTCCTCCAATTGAAATTTGGATGGTTTCTCCAACCAGGGTTATAGGTCTGTGAGTATGGTTTTGGATTTGGTCTATTGAATGTGTTTATGGAACAGACTTGGTCATGGAGACAGTCTTTCAGGGCTGGTATGGATGGGAAAACTTCTGTGACAAGTTCATTTGAACTACAAATTTGACATATGATTTCCAGAACTGACTTGACATGATCCATCTTCCCTGTTTCTAAAGCCTCAATTTTTTTAGAGAAAAATGCATACTTTGCAGCAAGGTCATGGTCTTCCCTAAGGTTAAACATACCTCTACCAGATGGCTGTGTTTTAACAAATGACTCATATGTACCAATTGTATCCCATTGTTGTGTATTCTCTGCTATGTGCTCTAGGTAATCTAGTGCATCTTCGGGATATTTGTCCCTAAACTCACCATTGCACATCATTTCCACTACTTGTCTACCTTGAGGTGTTAAACCCTCGTAGAATTAGGCAACTAACCTCCATGTTTCAAACCCGTGATGTGGACAAATATTTAACATCTCTTTATACCTCTCCCAACATTGGTAAAGTGTTTCCCCCGACTCTTGTGTGAATGTTGTGATTCTTCTCTTAAAAGAATTTGTCCTATGAGGGGGAAAGAACTTTTTAAGAAACTGCTCTTGTAAATCATCACATGTTCTAATAGATCCTGACCTAAGATTTTGTAGCCAAATTTTAGCTTTATCCGTTAAAGAAAATGGAAAAAACTTTAACCGAATTATATTAATGCTACAATTTTGGTCTGTGCAAGTGTTACATAATTCTTCGAACTCTCTTAGGTGCTGATAAGGGTTTTCTGATTCTAGACCATGGAATGTGGGTAAAAGATTGATGACACTTGATTTAAAATTGAAACGTGCTGCTTCTGGAGTAAAAACAATACAAGATGGTGATCCTGACCTAGTGGGATTCATGAATTGTCTGAGTGTCTTAGGGTGATTAGGATCTCCATGCTGAGACTCGTTTTCTTCCTGATTAACTGGGTTTTCAACTTGGGCAGGTGGATTTTCAATTTGGTTTTCAGCCATTCTGACTAACAATGAAGGTGATGATGACTCTCTTTTTAATCTGCCACTAGATGTTCGAGACCAGTGTTTCATGCAACTTAAAAAAACAATATGTAAAAATATGAAATTGCAAATACAAAACTTGAAAATGAAATTAAACTAAGAAAATGAAAAGAACAAATTAAGGAAAATACAAATGCAGTGATTTAGATCTAAAAACGTCCTCTAACCCTTGTTAATTCTGATCTCAATTGAATCTCTCGCTCATTTTTCTCAATGTCTTGAATTATGTTTTAGTGAAGTTTTATGAGAGCATCTTTACGTGGGGATGGTTCAAAAAATTCTTTTATGAACAGCAAACACCTTTAAGTTGATTTTTCTGTTACCGGTAACCAAGAAAAATTAAGAACAAGGTCTCTCTATATGTGGGATTTCTGGGTTCAGGGTTCATCAAGGATTAATCAGGACAGTTGGGTCTACAAAAAAACAAGAACAAATAAAGAAAAATAAGATGTAGAAATTAAAAAAAAAATACGAAATAAAAATAAAGAAAAGAAAAGTAGAGAAATAAGAAATAAATATTATATCTACTAAATAATACTTCCCCGGCAACGGCGCCAAAAACTTGACACGCACGAAAAGTGGTATTTTACTCCCAAGTATAAGAGTGTCGAAGTAATAAAATAACCCGGTGAGTCCGGGGTCAATCCACAGAGAAGAGATTTAGCAAAATAGAATATTTAACAGTACGGGAATGAAAACTTTACTTTGTTGAAGTAGTTGGAGGATTTTAGGTTGAAATACAGTAATAGAAGGAAATGTTGGAGTTAGGGGATCAACTTTTAGTCTTTTAAACATTTATAAATCTCGCTTTATAATAATTTATAAATTATCTTTTTATACCCACTTAATTTATTACAAGAATTAATTATGCCAATTAAAGAACCAGCCATAAAAGCGGTAGTCATTTCTGTCAATAATTAGTCCGACCAAGGTACCAAGCATGCCAAAAATAGAAAACCAGCCATAAAGGCGGTGATACCGTTTGTCTATAACAAGTCATACCAAGGTACTTAATTATGCCAAAATCGTATAAAACCAGCCATATAGGCGGTATAAAGATAAAACCAGCCATAAAGGCGGTAGACAGATAAAACCAGCCATAAAGGCGGTATAAAGATAAAACCAGCCATAAAGGCGGTATAAAGATTGTCAATAATTAATCTAGATTTAAATCATGTTTTAATCATTAAATTTCAATTTATTTATTATAATAAAAGCGAGTTTAATTTATGTTCTCATTATAAAAGCTTCACCCTCACTCCAGCAGAAAAGAAATTAGCTACTCATTTTGTAATAAAACATATTCATACTTTTATTATTGAAAGAAAAAAACATTACAAAAAGCTTTAAATAAATAAACAAACAATACACTCTCTCTCCAAGGATTACAGATGAATCAGGAAAGAAAGTATGAAAATTTCTAATGTCGGACGCTCCTTTTTATAGGCAAATTCGCCGCCCAGACCAGCAAATGCATGTTGTGGACACGTGTCAAAGAATGGTGAAGCCACGTTGGGGACACGTGTCAGAGAATGGTGAAGCCACGTTGGGGACAATTAATTAAATTACAAAAATTCTAAATTTCATATTTAATTAATCTAAAGTGTATTACATATTTAATTACCCAAATCAATATTTCCAAAACGCCAATTAGCCTAATTAATCATGCTTATCAACATTAAAACACGTCCAACACATTTTAACAAATTGAATCCAATTCAAAATTAAATCAACATTCCTAATTGATTTCAAGTCATCCAATGAATCAAAAATCAAAAATCACCAAGAGCCACAATTAGGGTACCATTCGGCCAAGCCTTAATTTTTGGGGAAAATTGTTCTAAACCATTTTTCATGAAATTGATCCAATCAATCTTCAATAAAACATAATTTAAACATACTTAAACAAACAATTCAACCAAATAATGCTCAAAATCAATTTACCCAATTTTAACCCTAAATCAAAGTTTCATGCTTTTACTCGCTCTGATACCATTGTTGGGATATCTCTAAGTCCCGAGGATCGAATCAAGCATAGAAACATAATGCGAATACATCGAGGAAGTTGCGGAATACTTACATCGATCGGTTGAGCGATGCGTCGAAGAACAAAACGTCAAGCTTTTCCCTCCTCCATGGCTCGGTAGTGGCATGAAAACAGTCAACTGTTTTGGCTCTCCAAAAATGGTCCAAGCTCCAAGCTTCTCAAATGGTATTCCAAGCCCACGGGTGGGTTTCCCTATCACCTTCGCAAGACTCCGATGTGTGCTAGCACTTTTGATTTTTGCCACAAAAATCATCACATTTCTTCTTGCCATTTCTCGGTCAAACCAGAAGAGAAAACAACAGCCCTTTTGGGCATGAAGATGGAGAGAGAAGAGGAGAGTGAGTGTGAGAGAGATGAATTGTTTGGTGAGAAAAAATGTATCTAATACCTTTTTTGAATTTCCAAAAATTCAATTTCCTTATTTTGGCTTTCAAAAAGTCAATCCATAAATGCCAACCACTTCCATCAATCAATCAATCAATCAAATTGTCACATCACTCAAAGTGACATGTGAATTAACGCTTGATGTGACTAATGATTTGACGCTTGATGTGACTTGCGTGCCGCACTCGAATTCGAAATGCGAATGCGCTCGCAAACACTCGCGGGCTCGGGTTCGCTAATTCCAAATTAATGAATTTTCTATTGTGACGTAATTAAATGATTATGCCTAGCGAAATCACTATTCATGTCGCTAACGAATTAATTCTAAATTAACTCATTCGCCCGAATTAAAATCTAATTTCAATTTCGCGTCGAAATCCAATTTCGTATAATATATCGAATATATTATTTTATCGATTAATTCCAAATTAATCAATTTTCTCTCTTTAAATAATATTTTATCCCAGATAAAATATCTCTGCAATTAATCCCAGATTAATTTTCTCGCTCATTTAATTAATCCCAGATTAATAAAGTACGAGTCATACGTCATCGGTGAATCTTCGAGAACTGACCAATAAGATCCCCGGATATGTTGGCAGTAAATCCGGTCGTCGGATTATCCGAACACGTAAGTACCTAGTACTACGTTTTTACCGATTTACAAGGCAAGGTTGGCTTCTAGCAAAGCGCCATGCCTACCCAATTCTCCAGAAATATCCTTACAGGAATATGTGATCTATATCAGGCGTAGTATACATAGTATTGCTTATCTCGATCCAGTATCGGATGTCACGTGCTAGGCCTGGGGGTGGAATTGTGTCTGTCCCGTACGAAGTACATATCGGATCTCTGGTAACTAGTCTCTATAATCGGATAAACATGATCTAGTCATTTTATCCCGATGACTGTAGTACATAAGAGAACCAGTTTCGTATCCTACGTGACCATCATCTCCACTATGACTGGAGTGATACTTCCGTCTTGACATCACACCCAACACAATACGATTCTCAATATACCCAACAGAGGCGTACATAGAACCTGTTAAAGCCCTGGACGACCTAAAACCAAAGTATACTCATTGTCGCAAGTATTAGCGGCGCAAGTCTCAGGTTAAGACCAAATACACCTACCCTAATTTCGCACTTCCATAGACACATAGTCATACTACCAATGGAATTCCGAGGGTTCTATCCAGAGCGCAGCTGTTTTCCGTACCATCGGTAAAACACAGCCTCCTACTACACTTGCATGAGTATCCTATACCCAAATATATGAGAACTATGCCGTTATGCCCTCACAACGTACACAAGTGTAATACTAGTCTTTTACGTATTATCGATGTCCAATCTCGATAATACTCTGAATAGGGATATTTAATGATTAAACCTTCACGGATTGATATTGTCTCATATCATCTCAATCTAGGAACTAATCATAAGGACCTCCTATCATTTATACATCTTGGTGATCTAGTCATAAATGATAAGAATCAATCTCCTTTGTCACATAGTTAATTTGTAAAACAAAACCATGATCTGTACAAATAGTGACGCTATGGGTCATAACTGTGCAACAGGTTTATGGGGGTATAGACAAAGGCTCCCGCTGGCGAAGGATTTCCCACAACTAGGTCTCCCCACTCAAGGGTCCGAGCGACCACGTGAGTGCACCTTTTTTATACGCTAAGGTACGTGCCAACGAGTTATAGTGCATGACTGACTGTCAAATAGATTTCCTACTGAAGATTCCCCAGAGGGAGGGTGGAGCGAACTCTCTTAAATACCCAAGCCTCTTAGGCTCTTATCCCCTTGGTGACAGGAATAAACAACAAGTCCTCCAAATTAGTCCATCACAGTAAGCTTCGAGTAAATGATTATCTAGGTGCCTTCATAGCTTTTCCTTATAGAAAGGTAGTGAATGAAGGAAGACACCAAACCATTACTTAGCTCTAATAGTGCCTTTGATTTAACCCCTTTCAACCCACGGTAGGCACGGTTAATTAAAGCACAAATCAAAAACATTACAAGGCATTATTTCGGGGCCGATTCTCTATCCCCAGTGGAGTCGCCAGACTGTAGGACACAGAACTTGACGACGCTGTTCTAGGCTCGCGACCTAGTTGGGAGTACAGAATAGCCCACGGGGGAACTAAACCGGAGAAATAACATGGAGTCACCACCCAGTATAAACTGGGAAAATGATTTAAGGCCGCACTCACCCCTCGCAAGGGAAGACATCAAACCGTTGGGTTCAGAATGGTCCCTTACTTATGCCACTTGTAATGAAAAGATTTGTGCAATAATGTAACTGAGTCTACGCAACAACAACCTACATCTAAGTTTGCATATGACCTATATCTAAGTTTGCATGCGACCTATATCTAAGTTTACATGCATAAAAGTAAGTCGGAATAACGGTAAGCATACAATCTCATGCATACATTAAATCGCTAAGCATGGCAATAATAATCTAAACATAAACTTAGAAGAGACATAATCAAGTTCCTAATGCGAAAGAAATAACTAAATCATGCTTGGAAATAATCAACTAATCATGCATAAAAAATAACGTACTAAACAACCTAATCATGTATAAAAAATAACATACTAAACAACCTAGTCATGCATAAAAAATAACATACTAGACAACCTAATCATGCATAAAAGTAACATACTATTTCTAACAAACAACAAATAAACATAAGATCGGATGACACGAAATATATGCGTCTCTTAAGCGGTACGTGGCATTATATCCCGAGTGCAGACTGCACTACCGTCCATTCGAATTCGGCTACGGAATTTACTTCCGGGTTTCCATCCGATATACCGTAAGAGATAACACATATTTCATTCATCCCATGGCCACAACTTACTTGAAACTATAATACGCATGCTAAGAAATAATAATAACTAACTGAAAGAAAGTGCGGGAATAAATAAAAAGGTGCCCTCAGGTCTAACCTCTTAAGTCGTCTCTTGGAAGTGCGTTACATGGCCGTCGGAAGGGTTAACGCTCCGCAACTGCTCCGGTTCACTGGTTCAACGTTTTCCTTCGCTGTTTCACTATTTTGGGCTGCTATTTTACACTGTTTCGCTGTTGTTTTTGCTGTGTTTTCTGGTCACTGTTTTGCGGTAATAAGGACTATTTTGGCTTACTATTTTGCGGTTGTTTAGGCGTGTTGGGGCTGCTATTTTTTACGGTGGTTTGGAGCAGTTTCTGGACTGTGTTTCATGGTAATTACTGGCAGTTTTTGAGGTGGTTTTTATGGTAAAATAGATGGTGTTTCAGGGCAGTTTTCGGTGGTATAAAGGGGGACAAATTTACAGTGCAGTTTTCGGTGATTGAAGAGGGCTAATCTGGGTAGAATTTCGGTGATATAAAGGGGATGTTCTGGGCAATTTATGCGTGAACTTTAAAGGCTGTCTTGGTGGGTTTATGCGGCAATGTGAAGGGATTTTTTGGCAGGTTTATTGCGACAATGGAGGAGGGCTGTAGGGAGATTGTTCACGGCAATAGAGGGGATTTTGGGATGCTTTAGGCGTGAATGCTAGGTTATTTTCTTTGTGTTTTCTTGAGAATGAGCCAGGGGTTTCAAGGTTGGATTTAGGCTTCTTTTTTATAGGCAAGGGTTGGGGCTTATCCTCGTACAAGAAGGGAAAAAATATTGCAATTATGGGGGATATCTCCTAATTAGTGTGCTATAAGGAAAAATCTATTTAATTAGGGATGTGATTTGGTTTGATTTGATTTGATCTCTTTTAATTAGGAATATGATTTAATTTGATTTGATTTGATTTCTTTAATTTGGGAAGGTGATTTGTTTTGATTTTAGCATGTGTTTAATATGTGAATTGGTTATTTTGGAAAGGTGATGGGCGTGGGTTTGGTTCTTTTTGGTGGGCTTGGTGTGTGGCTTGGTGGTGTGTGGGCTTAGTGTGTGGCTTGCGGGGGTTTGGGCTGAGGATGAATTTTAAAACAGAGGTCTAACGAGCGAACCCCACAGCTAATCAAACGAATTTAGTCCAACAAGATATCAATTTCTGACTTTTCCCTTCTGACGTCCGTTTCCCGCGGCTTCCAAAACTTAAAGAGGAGTGCCTCCGTAGGAGACTCATCATCGGGACTTATATGCAAAAATGCAGTGCCTACAGCACCGGATGAAGTATACTCGATTGAATGATAAATACGTTCAATCGGGCATACGAGGTCCCATATAGATGTTGACCTTGGTCGCATCTCTTTTATTACTCCATTATTTACTTTCCGTATATTATTTCTTTGTTTATTCATGCATTGTAATCTAGAGTGCATGGGCTGATCAAGTCGGATTAAAGGTCTTCTATTTGAGGGATAAAAGCCTAAAGGCTACCTTTACCACGATGTTTTACCGCGCCAGACGAAGTACACTCGATTGAATGTGAAATATGTTTAATCGGGCATACGACGTCCCATATTATTTATTTTTTTATTCCCGCATTGTAATCTAGTGCGCATGGGCTAATCATGTCGGATTAAAGGTCCTCCATTTGAGGGATAAAAGCCTAAAGGCTACCTTTACCACGTTGTTTTGCCGCGCCAGACGAAGTATACTCGATTGAATGAGAAATACGTTCAATCGGGCATACAAGGTCCTATATTATGTATTTGTTATTTCACTAATGTGTTTGAGTCGTTTCAGATACCATTTTGGTGATCTCATTCGAACGTGTTTCCGAACGCTACACGAACCTATGCATTCTGCCTTAGTCCGTTCGAATGCATTTACGAACGCTACTCGAACGCGCATGCATTTTATTTTATCATGCATCAGGTCTTATCCCATTTGATCATATTTTTGAACGCTATACGAACGCAGATATTCTGTTTACCGTTCGAACGTGTTATCAAACGCTCCACGAACGTGCATGCAATGGATCGACTTCTTTTCCTTATATTTCGTTCATGTTTGCTTATCTAGTCATTTCTCTCTCATTACATAATTAACCATATCATTTCATTATTGACGCTTTTACTGTTATTAATTATTTATATTCTTGCATTTATTTACTTGATATGTTCATGAGATTATGTGCTCGCTTTTGTTATTAATGCCTTTATAGTTTTTATTAGTTACATTATTATGCTTCATTGTTTAATACGTTTATGAATCATGCATTTTGCCTTCATTTTTTTATTTACGTTTATGGTGTGCGAATTCGTGCGTTTATTTCAATTATCTTGCATGTGTTGTATAAGACTTGGTTATATTATCGCATAAATCCTTTCATTACAACTTGCATAAGTAAGGGACGATTCCGAACCCAATGGTTTGAGGTCTTCCCTTGCGAGGGGTGAGTCTGGCCTTAAATCATTTCCCAGTTCACAACGGGCGGCGACTCTATTTTATTTCTCCGGTTTAGTCCCCCGCGAGCTACTCTGTACTCCCGACCGGGCCACGAGCCCGGGACAGCGTCGCCGATTTCTGTGTTCTACAATAAGTAAAAAGAAATTAGATACAAGTAAAGGTATCTAACCCCTAAACTAATATTAAAAGATAAATAAGTCCCCGACAACGGCGCCAAACACTTGACCGGCGTAATCACACACGTATAACGCAAGTGCACGCATCGTTCAAGTAGTATAAAAAGTATCGATCCCACGAGGACTTAATACCTAATCTATTAATTTTATGAGGTCAAATGATTACTAGTATCTAACAGGTTGATTGATTGATTAATAGGGTGATGACTTTAAATTTAAAAACAAGTAACTAAAATTGCGCAAAGGTAGGTTGAGAAAATTTCAAATTTATAAAACTATCCAGGTTTGTGATTTCTTCCAATATCATTTTAAAGATGAAATTATTATTTAATGTTTGTGTAATATATCGGTTTACTAACCTGAAACACGAAATTATACAAAATCCTTTGTCGACGGTCAGATGCAAATACCCAGTTTAACCCAAATGAACCATATGTCTATGTCAACCAAATTACCTGGATTCATTAAGATTAAGTTCTAATAAAGGTTACCCCCGCCCGACAGGTATCTGTCTATCCTGTAAGGAAATCTATTAAAGGGTTATCTGGCCTCAAGGAAGATCGTGGGCTATTAAGTCTAAGGCTGAAACCTAAAATTCCTTTGTCAAGTTTATTTTAGATTTACCAGATGAATCTTATTAGTGGCCAGTTAACAAGACGCATTAAGCTTAAGACTTAATAAGTAAACTTTTAAATTACCCAAACTATAAAATAACCCCTTATAAATCGGTGATATTATAATTCATCACAACCCTAGATAACTAATTTAGTTATGACACATAACTAGGGTGAGTAAAAACTTAAAAATAAAAGACATAAAGTAAAATGCTGAAAAGTAAATAAAGAAAATTACAATAAAAGAAAATGCTAGGGCTAGAGGATCTACTTTTATCACTACTATTTTAGATATCTCCCTTAATATAATATATTAACTTGTGTGATATTACCAACCAGCCATATAGGCGGTAATTACCAACCGACCAACCAGGCGGTATCCATGTTTAGTCAGATTAAAACCAGTTTATAAATGATTACCAACCGACCAATATAGCGGTATCCTTGTTAGGTCAAATTTTAAATAGTGAATATATTATAATTAAGGGAGATTAATCTAAATAGCAGTAATAAAAGTTCTACCTTTCACCCTAGCAGGGGGAAGTTACCTCCTCATAGCTGAATAGTAAAAACTGAAAAAGTAAAGAAAGTAAATTACTATTACAGAACGTAATTAAAATTAATTACAAAACTAAAATTAAAAGAAACTAGATATAAAACTCTATATTTACATCAGAGAATTCAGAGAGGAAGGTACATCTGAAATCAGAAAAATATGTTGAATTTATAGGCCTCGGTAGGCTCCTCGCGTCGCGACGCACCACGTGTCGCACTCTAGTTGGCTGCTTCAGATTCTTATCCAATGACGTGGCGATGTGGATAATTGACTCAATAATTATCCTGATGTGGCGCGAACATGGCGATGATGTGGCGATGATGTGGCAATATTTGGAAAAAGTGATTGTTGGCACCGTAGGATTGCGACACGTGGCATGCTATGATTGGCTGATGATGACGTGGTGCTGACGTGGCGAGTTAACTCGGTCTACTCCTGATGTGGATGATGATATGGCTGACACGTGGAGCGACACGTGGTAACACGTGGCGATGGCGATTGTCGGCACCATAGGATGATGACACATGGTACGGCGCACGTTAGCAGATCGGTTGTGATGTTGACACATGTCAAGGTACACGTTAGTAGTTCAAACTTTTCAGATTCTGACATGTGTCCCCCAGCGCACGTTAGCAGCTCATGGCGCATGTTAGGTGTCATGATGCCAAAGGCTTGCGCGTCGCGACGCACCAAATTACCACATTACCTTTTTTGTCCTTTTTCACTGTTTTGGCCCCAAATCACCTCCAGAGATTCCCGAAACTTTATTTATCTACAAAATAACACAAAACACATCAAAATATTCACAAAAATCAAGAATCTATACAAAATATTAGGTCAAATGAGTGGGAAAAAGTGATACATTTACCACTCATCAAATATACATCCCAAATCAGGGAGCATCGGTCCGATTTTCTGAGGCATGTTATCCAGCCCAACAACTATCCATAGATGTCAGAGAGAAATAACACAACATTTGCTCAACCATTTCTGAGATGTGAGATATGTGATGGTAACCACCCTAGCGATCATTGCACGTAAAATTATAATTCAGGGTGGCAGAACTATCGGAGATCTTTATATGATGAACCAGCATATTTCACTAAACCATATTTTCCATCTTATCCACCATCAACTTATGATCTTCAAGAACCAGAACCCTCAGAGATAGAACAGTTGACAGACATGCTCAAGAAACGGGGAGAACAATTTACTAACATGTTCGAGATGCTCAAGAAATGGGATGCATAACTTAATGTAAAATTTCACAGTCAAGCAGCAATTATATAGAGAATGACAAATCAAATGAGACAATTAATAGAAAACCAGAGCTACATACCTCACAGAACCTTTTCAGATGACACTGATGATGCCTTCGAGTACCAAAAATTTCACGATGACACCTTAACAGGGGAAGATGCTGAGCAGTATCAAAAGTCAGAGGTATCAATTCAAGAGCCCGAACAAGCAGAATCTCAACTTGATTCAAATCATTTTTCGGTCTCTGATGAGGAAGAAATAGCAGAGCTGTCTGTACCAACCACACCAACAAATGAGGATGAAACTCTGTATTCTTAAAATGAAGATCTTGGAGCATGCATTTCTCAGATGTCAGATGAAGAGCTGAATAATGAAATGCTAAAATACATCTGTGATGAAAAAGTGGAGCAAGATGCAAGACAAATGGAAGAGCAAGTGTCTGACCATATTGAAAATCTCATTACTTCAGGAGAAACATCACTGTATTGGGGAGTACACATCAAGGACACCGCCCAGAAGCTTGACATAATGGAACAACCATTTAAATTCAAGCACCATACGAGACCTCCTGATTTATTTTAATTTTTTTTTGCAAACCACTGGTACGAAAAATTTTAAGAATGTGACACAAGCACTTAAAAAGACAAAAAATTTGGCTACCTTATCGTTGGAAGAGACCTTTCAAAAGCAATGCTCATGGAATTATCCTCAATCGGACGTCTCAAACAACACTGAAATCTCCTTGATGGATGGACTTCAGTCACGTCTGATTGAAGACGATAAATTCAACGCTAGCAGGGAGGTAACCCATGTAAAAAAAAAAATTTACTTAAATTAAAATTTTTTTATTTTGTGTATTCATATTGTAGCAATTTTCTTTTTATTTTGTGTTTTATTTTTGCAGGGAAAAGAATATACAAAGCACTTAAAGCAGAGTAAGCTAGTAAAAATGGGGTTATCACGGAATAAAGTTTGACAAAATCGTTAAGATAAAAAATCAATTCATCAGGGATAATAGAGTAAGAAATCAACTTTTGAAACGCATCTTAGTGGATTTGTTTGAAGGATTCGCATTTTGCCCAAAAATAAATCGCATCGCGACTCGTAATTCCTCTGTGTCACGACGCGCTAACACGTGAAAATCTCCAAAAAAATTTTAGGTATGCGCATCGCGACGCAGAATAAGCTGCGCGTCACGACGCGCACGTAATTTCATATCTAAAAACAGCAGCCGCCAATCATCTTCCTCACATCTCATCTCCATTTTCTTCATTTTCTCTCAACTTCCTCCACAAATCCATCCTTCAACTCACCAAACTCATTAAAACCCACAAAATCACTTCCCAAACAAAACCCAACCCTCATTTACACGTGTAAAGCTCAGGATTCAACCATCCTCCATTTGGCGTAAGTCACTCGAATTTGGGACACAACTTGCGAAATCTCAGGTTCCATTTTCTTTCTATCTCGTTTTTCTTTGAATTGTTTTTGTTATTTGTGAAAAATTTGGAGTTGTGGTTATTGTGAACAAAAAAAATGCTTTTTTGCTGTTAAGATTTTAAAGTTGTGGGCGTGTGTTTGTGGCCGTTGCTATTGGCAAATTCAAAATTTGTGGGCGAAGTTTGTGATTTATGAGTTGTTGAAGTGTTAGTTTAGGGTGGTAAAATTGGGAAATCTTGAAAATTATGGGAAATTTTGCCGAAAGTTTTAAAAAATTAAAATGGCCCCTAAGAGAAGGTGAACCTCAGTGGCATCTGGATCGAGTTACGATGCTATAAAATTTGTGTCAGCAGCCACTAAGCGTCGGTATATAAAGGGATGAGACAAAAAATCCCAATCATGGAGAGGGGTTTGACATTAACCCCGGATAGTTTCCCCAGATAGGTAGAATGATTGCCGCCAAACACTAACATAAGCTTTGCCAACAGCCTAACCCAGCCTGTATACCCGTTGTCTGTGAGTTCTATGCCAACGCTTACGAGCATCAAGTCTACCGGGTGTTAGTTACAGGTCAACAAGTGACGTTTGATAGATCCACAATTAATAAGTATTATGGGTTGCCCGATATGGAAGTAGATGATTATACGTCAGTCATGGAGCATATAGATATGACTCATCTTAAACAAACACTTTGCATCCCCAATGTTGTATGGGATATGAATAACAACGGGGAATATTTGAAGATGAGCTCATGATATCTTAAGCTAGATGCCAGGGTTTGGTTTCATTTCCTTACATGCCCATTGTTGACAGGAACCCATATTACCAATGTCATAAAAGAACAGATGATCCTGTTATATTCTCTGTTGGAGGGTCATACCATTGATGTGGGTGGGCTGATATCGACCAATATAGTTTAAGCAGCACGCTCTACAAAAACTGGCCTGCTGTACTACAGCTTAATTACAAACCTATGCACGTTGGCCAGAATTCCCATGGACCCTATGGAAGAAACGATGCAGCCACCCACTGCATTGACCACTCAAATTATCAAACAACTCCGAGCAGAGAGGCCTGCACAGGCCAGTTTCGCATCAGCACTTGTACAGCCACAACAGCAACCTCAACCAGCGCAACGACCATCACGATCTCGCTCCATGTTACAACACGTAGATCGATTGGAATCTTAAGTCGATTACATTACTCAACTACTTTAGGGATTGAGTGATGATCAGATTCTAGCCTATCTAGGGGACGATAGTGAGGACGACGACGAGGCTGAGGAATGATTAAACCACAGTACTATTATTCCCTTATCTTTCTGTTACTTTGTAACGCATTGGGACAATGCTGGGTTTAGGTTTGGGGGTGAGGTTGTTTATTTTTATTTGTCTTCTCCGTTATTTTTTTTTCTTTCTCTGCATGTCGTGTGTCTTGCATGTTTTGCGTGTTTGAATTTTTTCATGTTTTATTCAAAAATCCAAAAAAAAAAAAACAGAGTCTGATGATGAGATTGTTTGTCTTAGTAAACCATTTTAGGAAAAGATAAATGCTAATTTCACTTTTATACTATACTTTGAGCCTAATATCTATGTAAGACTTTTATGCACTAAAAAATAGTTCTATAGCTGTTAGATAATAAGGAATTGACAAAGTGACTAGTTGAAATAATCAGAGTTTGATGAATGAATGTTTGCCTGATTATATGTTTTTGTCTACATTTATTTATGATGTGCGGTATGATGATGAAAAAAAAAAGAAAAAAAATTAAAATAAAAAAACTGACCAAGTTCTTAGTTAGTAACCAGATGTCTTGCCTCAGTAAGTAGTGATTGTTCGTGTCAAATTGTACAGCTTGAGTTAGTTAATAAATAAGCTTCTACTTAGTAACCGGACATCTTGCCTCAGTAAGCAGTGATCGTTCGCGTCAAACGGTAAAGTTTAAAAAAACACATACTTCACTTTACGCATTTTGTAGCAGACAAAATAATTTTAAATATTCAGGTTGGTTTGACCCATCAACTACTGAGAATTGAGACAAACTCACATAGTTAATAAATTAGATTCGAATCTGTTTGCAGAGCTATTCACACACACACTCAGAGTTTGATTTAGATACTTTGTTCAAAGGAATGAATTTTAGTTGTAGTATGCATTTTGAAGGTTCCTTTAACTTTGTTGCTAGACATTCTCTGAGGACATTGTATATATAGCTATTATTTTCTTTTATTTTATTTCTTTCTTTTATGTGTGATTGCATGTGCATGTAATTGTCGTTTGTGGGTATCGTCGCTGTAAACCCTTAAGAGACTACAATTCGTCCATTAGGGACACCTAGGGGTTTAAAGGCTTATTGCATACGCTAAATGCAACTGTGATCCCTATGAAAGTGGCTTAGATTAATTTAGTTTTAATTATTTATTTCATTTTATTTTGTTTATTTTGCTCGAGGACAAGCAAAATGTTAGGTTTGAGGGTGTGATGAACGGAAAATATATCAATATTTACCGCCCATTTGACTTAATATTTTATTTAATTTCTCGATTTTTATGAATGTTTTGATGTTTTTTGCAGATAAATAAAATTTTGGGACTCAATGGAATCAACTTGGGGCTAAAACGACGAAAAATGGACAAAAAGGGAAAAAATGGAAATTCATTGTTCACTCATTGCGACGTGCCTCAATTATTATGCTGCCGACACCCATCATCATGACGTTAGCACAATTATTGATCTGCCAACATACGTCATCACCACGTCATTACATACGTCATCACATACATCATCATCGCATAATCATGACGTCAGCACAATAATTCAATCTGCTGACACGCGTCATCACTTACATCATCATGACATCAGTGTCGCGTTGCCAAGTCTTCACGCATCGTGACACCATCCAATAATTCAGGCAGCCAAAAATCACGTGCCACATGTCAACATCTCATGCAAAATACGTACACGTGTCAGAAATCAACGCGGGTCGCGACGCGTAATCTTTTTGCGTCCCGACGCGCAAGGCCTAATTTTTCCTATAAATACTAGCTGATTTCATTTTCCAAAATCATACTTTCCTTGAGGTTCTTAATAAGGATTTAAGGATTGCATCTTATTTATATATTTTAATAGTAATGTATTTTTATTTTTAGTAGTAGTAATAATAGTTTGTTTATTTTATATTTTTTTTTTATGTTTTGGAGTTAATTTCCACTAGGGGAAGGGTGAAACTTTTATTATGATAATTTAGATTAATCTCCCTTAAATTATAATATATAAATTTTCTTAAACCTGACTTAATTGGATACCGTCTTTTTGGTCGGTTGGACTTAATTAAATTAATTTTAACCTAACTTAATTGAATACTGCTTTTATGATCGGTTGGAATTAATTAAAACATGACTTAATCATGATACCGCCTATATGGTCGGTTGGTAATATAATGCAAATTTATATATTATAATAAGAGAGATTTCTAAATTTGAAATAGTAAAGATAGATCCCCTAACCCCAACATTTTATTTTTAATCTAGGGAAGTGATGAAACACAATATTCACAAGTTTAATAATTTGTTTTCTTTATATAATGGGTAATATTTTAGGTTTGTTTATTAAATCTTAAGCTCAATGCTTCTTGTTGCCTGATCACCAATAAGACTGATGTGGTAAACTTAAATTGAACTTGGAAAATGGATTTTAGGTTTCAGCCTTAGATTCAATAGCTCATGATCTCATTTTAGGGGAGATTTCCTTCCATGATAGGAATATACCTATCGGGCGTGGGTAGCCACAATTGAAACATGAACTTAATGAATTCAGATTACTTGGTTAACATAGATGATGAATGGTAAAACTATCACTATTTCCCACTCATTTAAACTTAATATTTTGTATAATTTCCTGAGTTTTGTGAATGTTTTGATGTATTTTGTGTTATTTTGCAGATAAATAAAGTTTGGAAAGCACTGGAGACAAATTGGGGCTAAAACAGACGAAAAAACAAACAAAGGGCAAAATTGTAATTTTCGGGCGTTGCGACGCCAAACTCAGCCGCCTTGCCACGTGTCGCCAATTCAACGAGCCGAAATTTTCAGCCGCCATGCCACGTGTCCGGTGAGACGCGAGCAGCCAATGAGAGTCGGACACGTCAGCGCGTCGCGACGCGCAAATGCTTGCGCGGCGGGACGCGCTCCACTTACTCAGGCCTATAAATAGATTTCAATTTTCCAGTTTCAAATGTACCACTTCCTCTTAAATCTTATATATAAATTGAGAGTTCTCTTCTTAGTTTCTTTAAATATTCAGTTTCAATTACGTTTTGTAGTAGTAATTCTCTTCTATAAATAGTACTTTTACTTTCTCAAATTTTTTTTTACTTTTACTATTCATCCATGAGGGGGTAACTTCTCTATGCTGAGGTAATAAGGTAATACTTTTACTTTTGCTATTTAGATTAATCTCCCTTAAAATATAATATATAAACTATTTAAAATCTGAATTAATAAAGGATACCGCCATTCTGGACGGTTGGTTATTCAATTTAAATTGGTTGAGGATACCGCCATACTGGACGGTTGATTTAAGTTTATATTTCTGTTCCGCCTTATGGCTGGTATATTTGAATTTGACTTAATCATGATACCGCCATTCTCGACGGTTGGTTTAAAATATCACAAGATTATATATTATTTTATTGGGAGATATCTAAATAGTAAATAGTAGAAGTTAATTCCTTTTACCTTAGCATTTCATTTCATTTCTTTGCAAATTATTATTCTACAATTACTTTTCAGCAATTTCACTTTATGTCTTTTAAGTTTTTATCAGTTTTAGTTATGTGTTATAACTAAGTTAAATATCTAGGGTTGTGATAAAATCTAATATCACCGGTTTATAAAGGGTTAGATTATAGTTTTGGTAATTAAAGAGTTATTTGTTGAGTCATAATCTTAAAGCCTTTTTATTAACTGGCCATTAATAAAATTGATTAGTTAAACTTAAAATGAACTAGACATAGAGACTTTAAGTTTAAAGACCTTATACTCAACAACCCATGATCTTCTTTAAGGATAGATAAACCTTTAATAGATTTCCTTACAGGATAGGAATATACCTGTTGGGCGATAATTGGAATTCAAACTTAATGAATCTAGGTAATTTGGTTGACATAGACATATGATTCAATTGAATTAAACTAGGTATTTGTAAATGACCATCGGAAGAGGCTTTTACATAATTTAATATTCCAGATTAATAAATCAATATTTACCCAACTTTGATTTAACTACTTCATATTTTAATTAATATTGGAAGAATTCACAACCCTAGATAGTTTTAATTCTCATTAATCTACTCTCAATTTCTTTTACTTGTTTTAAATTTAGAATCATCATTATCTTTTCAAACAACTTGTTAGATATTAGTAATCACTTGACCTCATAAAATTAATAGAATAGATATTAAGTCATTGTGGGATCGATACTTTTTATACTACTTGAACGATACGTGCGCTTGCGTTATACGTGTGTGTTTACGCCGGTCAATAGACATATAGTTAATTGGGATATTTTGAGTGCTTGCATCGGACCATCGGAAGAGGCTTTTACATATCTTCGTGCTCCATATTAACAACTGAATTATTACATATATATAAGAGATTTAATTCATCATTAGAATAATATTGTGTGGAATCACAACCCTACATGTTTGTTTTCTTTATTATTAATTTCCTTTGTTTCATTTTATTTTTATTTATTTATTTATTTAGCAAATCCACATTCTACAAACCAATCAGCGATCATTCCCTTCTCTTCCTAATTAGATACCTGTAAATAAATAGAATCAATAATTAATAACAATCATAGAAATTAAGTCCTCATGGGATCGATATTTTTATACTATTTGAGTGATACGTGCATTTGCGTTACATGTATGTTTACCACCGATCAACTATAAACACATACACCTCTATACGAGTCTCAAAGACTCATGGTTCATTGAGAAATCATCGGAATCCAAGATTCCAATATACGACATGTACCAGTCTCAACGAGTTTACCTTACTGACCAAGTAGTGTAAACCTTGACCAGGAACTGTCTAAGAATGACAACGTCATGATACAACTCAATGTCAGTTGCGATATTTTTGTAACAGTATCATATCTAATCATTTCAAGGCCTGTTACATCTTTACCATATAAAAGAGGATGTTATATAATAGAAACTGTTTATTTTATACATAATAAAATGTTACATTAGTATTTACAAGGAAATTCATAATAAAATTGATGCTCAGAGCATTAACCCTAACATTAAAGTCAAAACTTTCTAAGACATTCTCATTCATAATATAATTGGAAATAAATTCAGCTAACGCCCTATGTCTTAAAAGTAAGTCTCAATTCAAAAATGAATAAGTAAATATCAACTTGAAAATAAAATATCCACTTACAGATTAACCTCTATTGCCCTCCATCCTGGATGCGATTGGGGAGACTCCTGCGGAAAAGCTAATCCATCCTGTATTCGAGTATGGTTAGCATATTTAATCTAAGAAGTTAATCATGGTCATGGATGTAGTGGATGCTCATGCATGTTGTATACGTGTCAGGATAGCTAACATGTTAACTGAGGATGTTTACTTAACATCCACAACTACGCTGACATGCATAGGAACTCGTCTAAGCTTCTTGATTTAGCTAAACTATTATCACCGTATGACGTCTTATGCTCGTGACATGATGTAGTGCGTAGACGTATGCTGATATGAAACCTTTAGGGTCCCTCTAACATCCTAAGATGAAATTGAAATAGGATAAAACTGATCTTACTGCGCGTCGCGACTCCAGGTCTTTTGCATCGCGACGCTCATACGAACATATTAAAACATGTAGTACTTTATGTTTCGCTTCGTAATGCCAGAGGTTGAGCGCCGCGATGTTGGACTTGCATCATGACTCGCTACTATAGCGTCGCGACACCCTTACGACCAAATATGAAACAAAAGGCATCTCCAAATTCGGCGTCGCGATGCTAGCCCATACTCATCGCGACGCTCGCCTGATTACAAGCCAACATTCGACTCTCCACTGGAAATTCCCAAATGCAATTCCAACACCCCCACCATATAACCTTCACACAAGTACTTCCTTAAACTTCAACATCTATACATGCTATACCAATATTCCATCATCACGACAACCCTGTAATCTCATAAATCTTAATTTAGCTCAATATATAGGATTTCATAAATTTGGACATTTCTTAATAAAATCAATTTCCTAGTTTATTATCCACCTTGATGCAATCACTAGTATGCCAACAACACTAACATATCATCATTTCATCAAAACTGCACAATCCACGTTTCGGGTCAAGATTTCCTACCTCAACTCACTTGATTTCCTTCACCAATCAAGTCTTCTAAGCTTGTTATTCCTCTTCTTAGCTTGTTGTGAGTTGATTTGCATTTGCTTCCTCTTTAAATTTGGTAAGAAAATGGTTCCCTTCTTTCTTTCTTCCTTTCCCCTTTCAAGTTTTCTTCTTCTCTTCCAATTTAGGGATGAATTAATAGTGCCTCATATTTATACTAGGGGTTGATTTGTGTAATGATTTAATAGTAAAAAAAATCAGAACTTTGAGAATTATCTGGATCAGTCATCGGGTACTATTCATCCAAACTTTTTTAGCTGTATTTTTGACCTTGTTCGGTTCCGAATTTAGAAAAGTGTCAAGCACGGAAGTTGTAGGTCTCGGTCTTAGATTTCCGACAATATACAATGCATAAACATCAGAGGTCGTATGGAAAGGTTATGGCCAAAAATACTAAGGGTTGTAAGGAGTAGAACATAAAATAAATTTCGTATCGGAACTGTAATTGATTTATCAAATATTCGAAAGGTAATCCACGAGCACATACACACTTAAACATGATTTATATCATGGATTATGCCACCTAAAACATAATGATCGTCAGAATTACCAAGGTATTACACAACTTTTCCTCTGATAATCAATTGATATGATTCCAAGCGGAATAAGGCCGGATTGAACCAACACCAAATTGAAAACCAACGCCTAGGAAAGCAACACGTTGAAGAATTTAATTCCTTAGAGAACAAAACCCCAAGACACCCAATAGTAAAATCCCGCTACAAGGCTCGTCAAGTCCTTGATAAAGGTCATTTTTGCTACTCAAGAATACAAACGAACTGAGAGAATTTCCCTCTGATTTTTCTTTATTAAGTAACCTTTTAAACTAAAAAAAATAACAAGAACATAATGTTTAAATAATAACCACGCTAGTATAATGAAATCCTAATACATGGATGACCTAAATTACCCATAATATAAATAAACCCCACGCCTAAAGTCCACAAGGCTTCATATTGCCGTGAGATATGATGCCAAGATTGGCTTATTTTATAGACGAAAATAATAATAATAATAATAAAAGAAAATAAAGCAATCACAGAAAGGTCTTGAGATGGATCACATGACATCACAAAAGCAATCACGTAAATTTTTAATAGCTTTTGCTTCATGATTGCACCTTAACTCATAGAAGATTCATATAAGGAGTCCCCAAGAGGCATGGCTTGATGGTGTAAGGTTCAGGATCTCACCTTGAAGTCCTAAGTTCGAATTCAGGGGGTGCGTTTCTTGTAAGAATCTGAGACAGCCGAGATTCTTACTTGGATTTAAAAAAAAATGATTCATACGAGGAAATAAGTTAAATGATTAAATAAGAGTCACATGATGATGGCATACTGGATCCACTTATTGTCCTCCCCTTGAGGCGGTCGAGACCGTTAATGGTAAATGTATAATATAATTTTTATAATTACTTTATTTTTTATTTATATGGATCGCATTTAGGAACTTATCTATAACCCTTGAAATATATTATCACACTTTACATTTGTACGGGCCAAATTTGGGTCTTGGGCATTTTAATCTTTTCACATCAGGCCCAATATTAAATGCAGCCCAGCACTTCTTAATAGTTCCTAGACCAAGTAAGGGCCAAGGGCCCGGTTATCCCTTCGGACACTATAAAGCCCAAAACAACAATTCGGCCCGAAAGACTTAAACTGTTTATAAGGCCCATATTATAAACAAGCCACATGCATTCCCTTAATCTCTCAACTACCATATCCTCTTTTCCCCAACAAAAATACCAACCCTCATATGCAAATACGAGGTCTTGTGTGTCATACCGCTCATACGACTAGACTGAAATAGAGAACATTTCTTGTTACGTGTCACGGCGCTAAGTGTTCTGCATCACGACTCCCACATGATCAGTCCTAAGACAGAGAGATTCTTCTTGCTCCACGTCACGACGTTGGATCTTGAGCGTCACGACACTCACACACTCAGACCCAATGCAGAGAGCATCCTCATGATATGCGTCATGATGCCAAGCGTTGAGCATCGTGACTTCCTCACGATCTGACCCGAGGTAGAGAGCACCCTCAAGATACACGTCGTGATGCCAAGTGTTGAGCATCGCGATGCCCACACGACCTAACCCGAGGTAGAGAGTATTCACATGTTATATGATCTTCTAGTGCATGAATCTCAACAAATTATCATCAAAATATGATGAGCGGAAAATATATCACTATTTTCCGCCCCTTTAACCTAACATTTTGTTTAGTTTCTTGGGTTTTATGAATATTTTTATGTATTTTGTGTTATTTTGTAGATAAATAAGGTTTCAGGAATCACTGGAATCAAATTGGGGCGAAAACAACAAAAAATGGACAAAAAAGGCAAAATCACCATATTGGCGTCGCGACGCGCATACCTTCTGCGCGCGACCGCTAACGTGCGCCGGACACGTGTCAACATCAGAGAAAATTTCTATCATACGCACTTGCTAACATGCGTCTGCCATATGTCAACATCACAACAATCTTGCTAATATACGACGAACAAGTGTCATCATCCCATGCTGCCGACAATACACGTCATTGCTGACATCAGCGTCACGATGTACAAGTTCATGTGTCGCAACGCCCAGCCAATAATTCAGTCTGCCGACAGCCACATGCCACGTGTCATCATCTCAGCAAAGTGCATGCCACGTGTCATCAATCTACGGCGCATCACGACGCACAAAGTTGCACACGTCGCAACTGTGCGTCCCAACACGAGGGACCTAGTGTTGCCTATAAATTCAGACCGATTTCATTTCAAAATTTCATACCTTCCTGAAGTTCCCAATAGGGGATAAAGGATTGTATCTTGTTTGTTTAGTTTTAGTTATTTAATTTATGTATTTTTATTTTTAGTAATAGTAATAATACTTTCCTAAGGTTCTGAATAAGGATTTAAGGACTTTATTTTTATTTATTTAATTTTTGAACTTTCAATTATGCACTTTTATTTCCAGTAATAGTAGTAGTAGTTTATTTTTTTTACTTTTCTTTTATGTTTAGTAGTTAATTTTCTGCTGGGGGAAGGGTGAAGCTTTTATTATTATAATTTAGATTAATCTCCCCTTAATTATTATATATAAATTATCTTAAAACTTGACTTAATTGGATACTGTCTTTATGGTCGGTTGGACTAAATTAAATAGATTTTAATATGACTAAACTGGATACCGCCTTTATGGTCGGTTGGAATTAATTTAAAATCTGACTTAATCAGGATACTGCCTATATGGTCGGTTGGTAATACCATGCTAAATTTATATATTATAATAAGGGAGATTTCTAATTTAGAAATAGTAAGGGTGGATTAATCTTACTTAATTTATAATATGAAAATTTTAATTTAAAAATATGGATTAAAGTTGATTCCGCATTAATGACTGGTTTTATTTATGTAACATAATATGACACCGCCTATAGGGTTGGTCTTTAAGTGACATATGATTAGTGCCTATATGGTTGGTTTATGGATAAATAATAACACCGCATTTATGTCTGATTCAACTTAATTGGGTAACAGAGACAATTTCTATATTATAATAAAGTGAGATTTCTAAAAGTGGATCCCCTAACCCCATCATTTTATTTTTATTCTAGGGAAGTGATGAAACACAATATTCACATGCTTAATAATTGATTTCATTATATTATGGGTAATACTTTGGTTTGTTTATTGAATCTTAAACTTAATGTTTCTTATTGCCTGATCACCAATAAGATTGATATGGCAAACTTAAAATGAACTTGGAAAAGAGGTTTTAGGTTTCAGCCTTAGATTCAATAGCTCACGATCTCCCTTAAGGATAGATAACCCTTAAAAGATTTCCTTCCAGGATAGACATATACCTGCCGGGCAGGGGTAACCGTAATTGGAACTTCAACTTAATGAATTCAGATAACTTGGTTAACATAGGAATATGATTAATTGGGTTATTTTGGGTGTTTGCATCTGACCATCGGAAGAGACTTTTGCATATCTTCGTGTTCCAGGTTAGCAAACCGATTTATTACACATATATAAGAGAATCAATTCATCATTAGAATAATATTGTATGGATTCACAACCCTAGATATTTGTGTCTTTTGTTTATTTTCCTTAGTATTTTCTTATGTGTCTTTATTTATTTATTTATTTAGCAAATTCATATTCAACCAACCAATCAAACAATCATTCTCTTCTCCCTATAATTAGATACCTGTAAATATTTAGCATCAATAATTAATAACAACTGTAGAAATTAAGTCCTCGTGGGATCGATATTTTTATACTACTTGAGTGATACATGCGCTTGCGTTACGTGTGTGATTTCAGCGATCAAAATATCAAAAATAATCCCCCCAAACATGATAAGAATTCGGCCCTCATGCCCATTCTACGCCTTGTTATTATTCCAACCAAAGCTTAAGTATAATCCATCGTAAACAACATCATAATCATGTATTGAGGCTTACATTTTGCTCAATCTTCTCCAAAAAAAAATCCTAAAATTCGTAGGGTTCCTAAGTGTGCAAAATACAAGTAAAGAATGAATGCTCAATTTCCTAAATAAGAAGAAGAAGGAAGAAAAAAAGGCTTACTCTATCAGGAAAAACTTGGAAATTCATAACCATTCTTTCACAAATTTTGCTTGAGGAATAAGAAGCTTGGAAGAGGTTGCTCATGATTTTGGAGAAGTGTAAGGGGTGAGTGAATAGTCCCCTATTTATAGAAGGAGGGCTGATTTTTGGTAATGAAATGGGTGGCTATGATTGTGCCACATCACTGACTGTAGGTCATTCTAAAAAAAATTTGTAACAGCCACGGAAATCATGATTGTTGACTTGGTTCGGTTCTGATTTTGGGAAACCTTTCAACATGGAAGTTGTAGGTCTCGGTATTATCTTTCTGACGATATAAGATTTATAAAAATCTGAGATATGAAAAATAGGAAAAGTTATCACACAAAGAATGATAGATCTAATGAGACAATTAACAGAAAGCCTGAGCCACATACCTGAAGAAGCATTTTTAGAAGAAACTGATGAATCCTTCAAGTATCAAGCATTTCACGATGACACCTTAACAGAGGAAGAGGATCAACAGTATCAAGAGCCAGAAGTATCAGTTCAGGAGCCCGAACAAGCAAAATCTCAATTTGATTTTTTTTATTCATCAGTCTCTGACGAGTAACAAGAAGCAGAGCTGTTTGTACCAACTACAAGTGAGGATGAAACTCTGCATCCTCAGAATGAAGATTTTGGAGCATGCATAGCACTAATGTTCGAAAAATAGCTACCTGAACCATTCATACCAACCATATAGAATAAAGACCTACAATCAGACATATCTTTACATCCTCAGGTTGACACTTATGGAGCATGCATTTCACAGATGACAGATGAAGAGCTGAATGCGGAAATTTTAAAATTCATCTGTGAAGAAATGATGGAGCAAGATGCAGAACAAATGGATGAGCAAATGTCTGACCATAATGAAGATCTCATGCATTTAGGAGAAACATCAATGTTTTGGGGAGTATAAATCAAAGATATCGCCTAGAAGCTTGACAGAATGGAACTCCCATTCAATGTCAAACGCTATATGAGACCTCCTGATTTTTTTTTCCAAGGAACCACTAGAGCGACAGAGTTTAAAAAGATGGCACAAGCACTGAATGAGACAAAATTCTTTTTGCCACTTTATCATTGGAAGAAACCTTTTAAAAGCAACGCTCATGGGATTATCTCTAATCGGAAATCGAAAACCACATTGAAACCTCCTTGACGGATGGACTTTAGTAACGTCTGGCTGAAGATGAATTTTTTAGCGCTAGCAGGGAGGCAACCCATACACAAATTTTTATTTTCATTTAAAATTTTTATTTTTATATTTTGTGCACACATGTTCTAGAGTTATTAATTTTGTGTGTTATTTTTCCAGGGAAAAACATAGACAAAGCATTTTAGGCAAAACAAATCAGTGAAAGCAGGTTATCACGGAATAAAGTTTGACAAAATCGCGAAGTTAAAAATTAATTCATCAGAGATGGCAGAGTAAGGAATCAATTCTTGAGACAGATCTAAATGGATATATTTTAATGGTTCGCATTTTACCAAAAATAATAAAAAAAATAAAAATCATGTGTCGCGACACGTAAAACCTAGCGTGTCGCGACACATCTACCTAAACACGGAACCCTCAACTTAGGGTGCCGCGTCGTGATGCAAAAACATTGCATATCGCGACGCGAACGCGATTCCAGGCCTTAATACTAATGGCCGCCGCATCTTCTTTTCATTTCCATTTCTTCATCTTCTTCATTTTTCTTCATCCTTACTTCATTTTTCTTCACCCAAATCTCGATTTCCCCTTCAAATCACTCAACCAACTCGTTAAATCTCCAAATCTTCCATTTCCCCCTTCATTTTTCTCTCTTTCCCACTCGATTTCTCTCACTTTTCTTTCATTTTCTCCCTCAACCAAACACTCATATCTCACCAAATCACTAACCCATCCTCCTTGTGTGCGTGAACAACTCGGATTTAAGGCTCAAGCTCGC
Source organism: Zanthoxylum bungeanum (assembly GCA_019454045.1). NCBI lineage: Eukaryota > Viridiplantae > Streptophyta > Magnoliopsida > Sapindales > Rutaceae > Zanthoxylum > Zanthoxylum bungeanum. Next base: position 208,623 of record SKCR01037488.1, on the reverse strand, counting down.
AATTTGGGTACTCTGTTTCCATGATCTTCAATTTTTTTTAATATTTTTTGTTATTTCCCAAAATAAATATGAAAAAAAAGAGGTGCGAATTTAGTTGATAAAATTTTAAAGTTTAGACTTGTGTTTGTGGCTATTGTTATTGTTAAATTCGTAGAATTTGGGGGCGAAGTTGTGACGGTTGTGGATTAATTAGTGAAGTGTTAGTGTTAGGTTGTTATTTGGGAAATTCTTAAAAATCAGGGGAGGTTCTGTCGAAATTTTAAAATTAGAAATGGCCCCTAAAAGAACAAGAACCTCAGCGGCAGCCGAACCGAGTTTCGATGAGATAAAGTTTGTATCGGTAGCTGCTGAGTGATGATTTGAATAGGGGATGCGACAAAAAGTCCCAATTATGGAGAGGGGTTTTTAGATTAACCCCGGAAGTACCCCCAGATTGATAGAATTATCACCATCAGACATTGGCATAAGCTTTGCCAGAAGCCTCACCCTGCCTGTGTACCAGTTGTCCGAGAGTTCTACACCAATGCTTACGAGCATCAGACGTACCAGGTTTTAGTACCAGGTCAATAGGTGACGTTCGATAGTTCCATCATCAATAGGTTTTATGGGTTGTCCAATATGGAGGCAGATGAATATTCGGCAGCCAGGGAGAATATAGATATGACTCATCTCACTAACACACTTTTCATCCCCAATGCTACATGGGAAATGAGTAGCATGCAGGAATACTTAAAGATGAGTTCTAGGTATCTTAAGACAGATGTCAGGGTTTGGTTTCATTTCTTTACCCGAACACTGCTGTCAGGGACCCATTTTACAAATGTCACTAAGGAACAGATGATCCTGTTACATTGTCTTTTGGAGGGATATACCATTTATGTCGGTAGACTGATATCGACCAACATAGCTTGGGCTGCACATTCAATACAAACTGGCCTGCTATAATACAGCTTAATTTCATCCATATGCACGCGGGCCAGGGTACCGATGGACCCAAGGGAAGAGACGATGCAGCCCACCGCTGCATTAACTGCTAGCATTATCCAACAACTTTAGACAGAGAGACATGCTCATGCCGGATCATCATCATTAGCACCTGTACCACCACAGCAACCTCAACCAGCACGAAGACTATCGTGATCATATTCTCTAACACAGCTCATATAACGAATGGAATCTCGTATTGACTTCATCATTCAAAATAGCTTGGCCACGAGGCAGTTGCTTCAACAAATGCTCGCCATCTCAACATGAACGATGAGCAGATTCCAGTATTTCCTTATCTGCCATAGGACGGTAGCGACGACGAAGAGGCTGAGGAATGATCTAACCCAGGTACCATTGTTTTTTTATCTTTATTTTATTTTATAACGCATTGGGGACAATGCAAGGTTTAGGTTTGGGGGTGAAGGTTGTTTATGTTTATTTGTTTTCTCCGTCAAATTTTTTTTTTCCTGTATGTTTTTATTCTCTGCATGTCACGTGTTTTGCATCTTTTAATTTTTACATTAAATATATAAAAAAAAAGCCGAAATACTAAATGATGTTCAGAGTACAACCGAAAGTAAATTATTTATAGAAGGAGTGCTGATTTTTGGTATTGAAATGGGTGGCTATGATTGTGCCACATCACTCACTCTAGGTCATTCTCGAAATTTACTGTAGCAGCCATGGTAATCACGATTTGTGACTTGGTTCGGTCTGATTTTGGGAAAATATTCAACATGGAAGTTGTAGGTTTCGGTCTTACCTTTCCAAGATATACAATTCATAAAAATTGGAGATCATATGATAATGTTATGGCCCAAATACTAAAGGATGTTCAGAGTTCAACCGAAAGTAAATTTTGTATTGGAACTGCAAAGGATTCATAGAAGGTCCGAAATGTAATTCCATAAGCGTATACATGATTGAACATGATTTATATCATGGATTATGCCACTTAAAAACATAGTGATCGTCAGAATTACCAGGGTGTTTTACAGTTAATAATTAGGTAGTAAGCTCATCGGTGGTTCGGTTATGACTGATTTCGGCAGTGGGTGGCTCAGAATGGCTCAGTGGCATCTCGGTTAGTGATGTCTCGGTGGAGGCTTGGTTCGGTCACTTGTCTCGGCAAGGGTGGTCGTGGCTCTCGGTGGGTACGGCCGGTGGATCTCGGTGGTAGTTGAATCGGCTGTGGGCTCTCGGTTTCTGGGTAGATCTCGGCTGGGTACAGCTCAGTTTCGGTTGCAGCAGTGTGAATCTCGGTTTGATGGTGGCTCACGGCAGTGGCTGAGTTCGGTAGTGGTTCGTTGATGGTTGTGCAAGTGCTGATTGGTGGTGTTGAGAGAAAATGGTAAAATGTTGAAGGAGGAGGAGTGAGATCTGTGTATGGTGGCTACTGGTTTTTGACCTGTTACCGAACGCGTGTCATGACGTCAAATTACTTCTTGCGCCGCGACGCTCGGTTTTTTTTTTTTTTGGCAAAACCAAGTCTTTCGACAGATACGTCCACTCAGACGCGTCTCAAGAGCTGACTCCTTACTCGGTCGTCTCTACTGGATTGACTTTATATCTTCGTGATTTTGTCAAATTTTTATTTTGTGAAAATCCCACTTGCACTGGCTTGCTTTGTCCTGAAAAATTCCGTTTTTATTTTTCCTGCAAAACTAACACAAAAAAAAAAAAATTCACACAAAATATGAAAACAAATTACAATAAATTGCATGGGTTGCCTCCCTGCTAGCGCTAAATTTTTCGTCTTCAGCCAGACGTTACTGAAATTCATATGTCAATGAGGTTTCAATGTCGTTTTGGTTGTCCGATTAAAGACAGTCCCGTGAGTGTTGCTTTTGAATGGTCTCTTCCAAAGGTAAAGGGGCAAAAAGAGTTTTGTCTCATTCAGTGCTCGTGCCGCCTTTTTGCTCCTTGTTGTTCCAGTGGTTCCTGTAAAGAAAGAAAGAAAATCAGGAGGTCTCGTATGGTGCTTGACTTGGAATAGGAGTTCGATTCATTCAAGCTTCTGGGCGATATCTTTGATTTGTACTCCCCAAAATAGCGATGTTTCTCCTGAATGCTCTGGATCTTTATTATGGTCAGACATTTGCTCCTCCATTTGCTCTGTTTCTTGCTCCATATTTTCTTCACAAATGTATTGTAAAATTTTTTTATTCAGCTCTTCATCTGTCATCTGTGAAATACATGCTTCAAAATTGTCAACCTGAGGATGCAAAGATGTTTCTGACATTAGGTTTTCATCCTCTGATACGACTGGAATGGATGGTTCAGATAGATCTTCTTCAAACATCATGGTAAAGCATACCCCAAGATCTTCATTTTGAGGATTGAAAGTTTGATCCTTCGTTGTTGGTGCAGTTGGTACAAATAGATCAGCTTTATCCTCGTCAGAATCTGAATAATAAAAGTCAAATTGAGACTTTGCCGATTCGGGCTCCTGAACTGATACCTCTGGTTGTTGATACTGCTCAGCCTCCTCCTCTGTTGAAGTGTCATTGTGAAATGATTGGTACTCGAAGGCTTCATTAGTGTCATCTGAAACTGGTTCTTGAGGTATGTAGTTCTGGTTTTCTGTGAATTGTCTCATTTGATCTGTCATCCTCTAAATGAATTCTGATTGTCTATGAATACTTTCAAATTGATTCTGGCTTGTTTCAAGCATTGTATCCAGCTTTTCTTTTTGTTTCTTGAACATATCTTTGAGCATGTTTAGCAACTGATCTTCCTCTGATGGTTCTGGTTGTTGATGAAGATCATAGGTAGATGGTGGATAAGAAGAAAAATGTGGTTATGTGAAATGTGATGGCTTGTCATACCATGAAGGATCTTGATAGCTCTGCCACCCTAGATGGTAGTTGTATTCGCAATAATCTCTAGGGTGGTTACCATTACATATGTCACATCTCCCCATTGCGTTCTGTTGAGCAAACGTGGTATTGCTTGGTTCTGGCATCCAGTGATAATTGTTGGGATGGACAACAGGCCTCAGAAAACTGGACTGTTGCTCCCAGATTTGAGGTGTATCTTCTAGTAAAGCTCATGATCTCTCAATCTCCCAATAATATTCCATTTTTTTTTCAATCACCTGAAACAAAAGAAAGAAATAAAAATTACAGATAAAAATAAAGAAAATTAGATATAAGTAAATTAGATAGCTTCAAAATTAATAACTCAAGAAAAATAAGTCCCCGGAAACGGCGCCAAAAACTTGACCGGCGTAAACACACACGTATAACGCAAGCGCACGTATCGTTCAAGTAGTATAAAAATATCGATCCCACGAGGACTTAATTCCTATTGTTGTTATTAATTATTGATACTATTTATTTACAAATATTTAATTAAGGGAGAAGAGAATGATTGCTTGATTGATTTGGTTGATTGTAGATTTGCTAAATAAATAAAAAGACAAAAGAAAATACTAAGGAAAATAACAAAAGACACAAAGATCTAGGGTTGTGAATCATTATAATATCTTTTAAAAGATGAAATGATTATTTTATGTTTGTGTAATAAATCAGTTTACTAACCTAGAACACTAAATTATGCAAAAGCCTTTGTCGATGGTCAAACGCAAATACCGAGTTTAACCCAATTGAACCATATGTCTATGTCAACCAAATTATCTGGATTCATTAAGTTTAAGTTCCAATTATGGCTACCCCCGCCCGACAGGTATATGTCTATCATGTAAGGAAATCTATTAAAGGGTTATCTATCCTCAAGGAAGATCGTGGGCTATTTGTTGGACAATTATGACCCATAGCGTCACTATTTGTACAGATCATGGTGTTGTTGTACAAATTAACTATGTGACAAAGGAGATTGCACTCTTATCATTTGTGATTAGATCACCTAGATGTATAAATGATGAGAGGTCCCTATGATTTGTTCATGGACCGAGAATGATATGAGACAGTATCAGTCCACGAAGGATAAATCATTAAATATCCCTAGTCAGAGTATTATCGAGATTGGACATCGATAAATACGTAAAAGACTAGTGTTGCACTTGTGCGCGTTTGTGAGGGCACAACGGAATAGTTCTCATATATTTGGGTATATAATACTCATGCAAGTGTAATAGGAGGTTGTGTTTTACCGATGGTACGGGAAACAGCTTCGCTCTGGATAGACCCCCTCGAAATCCCATTGGTAGTATGACTGTGTGTCTATGGGAGTCCGATATCAGGGTAGGTGTATTTGGTCTTAACCTGAGACTTGCACCGCTAATACATACGACAATCAATATACTTTAGTTGAGGTCGTCCAGGGCTTTAACCGGTTCTGTGTACGCCGATACTGGGTATATTGGGAATCGTAGTGTGTTGGGTGTGATGTCAAGACGGAAGTATCACTCCAGTCATAGTGGAGATGATGGTCACGTAGGATACGGAACTCGTTCTCTTAAATGCTCGAGCTATCGGGATATTATGACTAGGTCATGTATATCCGATTATAGAGACTAGTTACCAGACATCCGATATGTGCTTCGTACGGGGCAGACACAATTCCAGCCCTAGGCCTTGCACGTGAACATCTGATACTGGATAGAAATACGCAATACTTTGGTATACTACGCTTGATATAGATCACATATTCCTATAAGGATATTTCCGGAGAATTGGGTAGGCATGACGCTTTGCTAGAAGCCAACCTTGTCTTGTAAATCGGTATAAACATAGTACTTGGTACGTACGTATTCGTATAGTCCGATAACCGTATTTACTGCCAACATATCCGGGGATCTCATGGGTCGTTTCCCAAAGATTCACCGATGACGTATGACTCGCACTTTAATTAATCTGGTATTAATTAGTAGAGAGAGAGAGAATTAATCTGGGATTAATTCGATGTGAGAGAAAATTAATCTGGGATTAATTACGGGGATATTTTATCTGGGATAAAATATCGTTTAAAGAGAGAGAACGATTAATTTGGAATTAATCAGGTAAATTAATATATTCGATATATTAATCGAAATTAGATTTCAACGCGGAATTAAAATTAGATTTTAATTGGGGCGAACGAATTAATTTAGAATTAATTCGTTAGCGACGTGAATAGTGATTTCGCTAGGCCTAATCATTTAATTACGACGCGACGGAAAATTCGTTAATTCGGAATTAGCGAACCCGAGCCCGAAAGTGATTGCGAGCGCATTCGCATTTCGAATTCGAGCGCGGCACGCAAGTCACATCAAGCGTCAAATCACTAGTCACATCAATCGTCAAATCACTTATCACTTTGAGTGATGTGATATTACATGTTGTCACTTTAATTAAGTGAAGAGATGTGATGTGAATAGTGATGTGAAGTGATTGAAAATCATTATTTGCTTTTGCTTTTGACTTTTGATTTAAAGTATAATATATGTTTATTTATTTATTTACTTGGTAAATAATTTAATAATAAAACATATATAAAGCTTTTCTTTCTCTCTCTCCATTTTACAACATTTACGTTTCTCTCTCTATTATGGACGGTTTTTAGGGTTTTTTGAAACAAGAAACCTTCTCTCTCTCTCATTCGGTCTTGGACCGATTTCTTCACCATTTTTTTGGTTTGATCCATCAAAATGAAGAAGATGAGGTGCTAGCACACACCATGGGTCAATACAAGGTGATGGGCAGTGAACACATGAGCTTGGATTTATTTTTTGAGCTTGAAGCTTTGAGCTTCCATGGAGTTCTACCATGGCCGAATCTTGGAGGTTCAACAAGGGCCAAAACCGAGCAGTCCACAGCAAGGAGGAGCTACTGCCGTGATTTTTGAGGGAGCTTGAAGGCTTGTGTTCTTCATTTCATCAAAACCATTCAATGTGAGTATGTATTCCGCCTTACTCTTTGAAGTATTCATGCATTTTTATGCTTGATTTCATGATTCTTGGGACCTAATTAGACACCAACACTATTAAGTCTAAGGCTGAAACCTAAAATCCCTATGTCTAGTTCATTTTAGATTTACGACATCAATCTTATTGGTGATCAGACAACAAGAAGCATTAAGCTTAAGACTTAATAAGTAAACCTTTAAATTACCCAAACTATAAAATAACCCCTTATAAATTGGTGATATTAGAATTCTTCACAACCCCTAGATAACTAACACATAACTAGGGCTACTAAAAACTTAAAAGTAAAAGACATAAAGTAAAAATGCTGAAAAGTAAAAGACATAAAGTAAAAGCTGAAAAGTAAAATAAAATAAAATGCTAAGGTAAAAGGAATTACTTTTACTATTTACTATTTTAGATATCTCCCATAAAATAATATATAAACTTGTGATAATATTACCAACCGACCAATCTGGCGGTATCCTGATTAAGTCAAATTAAGTCCAACCAGCCATAAAGGCGGAACCAAAATAAACCTGCCATATAGGCGGTAAGAAAATTTAAATACCAACCGACCAATCTGGCGGTATCCTTTATTAGTCAGGTTTAAACGGGATTAAAATGAATTACCAACCGACCAATCTGGCGGTATCCTTTTTAAGTCAATATTTTAAATAGTGAATATATTATTTTTAAGGGAGATTAATCTAAATAGTAACATTAAAAGAATTACCTTTCACCCTAGCTGGGGAAGTTACCTCCTCATGGTGAATAGTAAAAACTGTAAAAAGTAAAAAGTAAAAAGTAAATTACTATAATTACAGAACGTTATTAAAATTATTTACAAAACTAAAAATTAAAAAAATAACTAAAAACTAAAAGAAACTTGAGAGAGAAACTCTCTATTTACATCAAAGAGATGAGAGAGAGTGGTGCCTCTAAAACTGAAATTTGAAGCTCTATTTATAGGCGCGGATAGGCATCGGGCGTCGCGACTCTGAGGCCTTTGGCGTCGCTACGCCAGCTTCTGTCGATGTGGCACGCTTTGGTTCGTCGGTTGCAGATTCTGGATAAGATGATAAGGTGACACGTGGCGAGGTGGTTGAGGCTCAATTATTGTGACACGTGGCGGCTTCTGATTGGTCGGCTAGATTCTTATCTGCCATATGTCAGATAAGGATTAGATAGCCAATAATTGATGCTGACGTGGCGGTGACGTGGTGACACGTAGGAAAGGGACTATCGGCACCGTAGGATTGCGACACGGGGCACTTCCTGATTGGCTGATGATGACGTGGCGGTGAGGTGGCAGTTTGACTTGGTCAACCTGGTGATGTGGCTGATGACATGTCAATGACGTGGAGTGACACGTGGCACACGTGCCGATAATGACTTTCGGCACCGTAGGATGATGATAAGTGGCACGTCGCATGTTACCAGATCGGCTGTGATGGTGACACGTGGCATGACGCACGTTAGCAAAGTCAAACTTTTCTCAGATTCTGATTTGTGGACTCAGCGCACGTTAGCACTGTTTGGCGCACGTTAGGCGCCGCGACTCTGAAGTTCTTGGCGTCGCGGCGCGGCAAATTACCAAAATGCCATTTTCATCCAATTTTCATTGTTTTGGCCTAAATCACCTCCAGAGTGTCCTGAAACTTTATTTATCTACAAAATAACACAAAACAAATCAAAATATTCACAAAACTCAAGAAACTATACAAAATATTAGGTTAAATGAGTGGGAATTAGTGATAGATTTACCACTCATCATCTACCGACGCCGCTTGTACTCGAAATGTTGCTTCTGGCTAGCTTCCTAGTGGTCCCTATCAATTAGCTAAATATTCAAGCTTAAGTGGGTGCACTTTGGTACTTAAACTGTATCCCCTGCTATTCACATCGACGTTAGCGATTTCGTTCTGGTTAAAGTTTATATTCTCTTTTGTACTTTCCTTCCATTGTTACTAAGTCTGATTTCTATTCTTTCACACTAACTCGTTCTCCAGCCTGGTAACATGCGAGATTACTCCCTCTATGATTTACCTTATGGTAGTAAGCTTATTTTCTCAGTCTTGTACTATACTACACATTTGCCAATACTTACCTAGTATTTCCTTTTACTGTTATTTCTCATTAATCGTTTCATTACCAAGCCTTTTGTTTATTAATATTTTGGTTTACTCTCATGTTCTGTTCCGTACCTAAAACTTCCATGATTTACATCTTTGTCCCCTTATCTGAGGAATGTCATATTTCGCATGTCCCAAGTCATGTTAAACACTGTTTCCTTATATTTTTGTCACTGCTTAACTAGTACCTCATCTCTTCATCATTCATCTAGATAACCTTCCTTCTAAATCTCTCTCTTAGAACTATTAATTCCTTTATTCTGATCATGTACTATATCTAAAGGTTTTTCTGTACCAATCTCTTCCAACTACGCATTCTCTTATTTCTGTGAATATCTTAAGACGAACATCGAAGCCTAACTTCTTTGTTACTGTATAACGAGGGTTGGGAGGGCGGGAACTTATCTTGAGGCTTTTCTATTCATGGTGATCTGGTGGAACATATCCTTCGTCTATGACTCTCGTGTCTACTTTTCTGGTGTTCTTTCCTATACTAAGGTACTACTACTAAAACTTATTTAGGGTGCCTTATCCAACCCAACTTCTGATCATTGTCAGCATTCAATCACTCCACCTCTTCCACAAAATCGCTCTAGAATCATGCTCTCTAATAACTTCCCGTACTGCCTTTGTAATCATTCATGTATTGTCTCTGTCATTTAACCCTCAGACTTTGTTATTTTCTAGTACTGCAATACTCTATTTTATATTTTTCCTTAAGAAACTTACTCTGCTACAAAGGTTCCTTAAACTTCTTCTTCCTTATATTCTGAAGACTCTATCAACTTCAATTACTTAGGACATCTTTTTCAGGATCTTTAGTTCAAGTTCTACTCTTTACCTAGTCTTTTCTTCGTACTACCACGAATTTTCTTATAAATTATTCACTATACTCCTGAAAATCGTTCTCCATGCTCTCTTGATACTTCTAAGTTTTTTTCTTCTTTACGAGTTCCTTAACTCAATGATGGCTTTAACCTAGTTCAACTTATCATAATTTCAAACTATTCGATCTCATACTCTTTATATATGATTCAATGAACTCAAATGTTTTGTTCGGTGTTATATGCATACTTGAATCAAGGTTTCCGGAAGGAAAAGTGCTTATTCATTCTGCAGGAAATTGATCGACTACTCCATGTCTCGGGGTCGCACAACTACCATTAATTCTCTACACTACTATCTTCTCGTTATGTTATCTTCGTGCCTGAATGCACTAAATTTCTTTATTACCTCTCGCGTTCCCCTTACCATTTGCACATCATATTATTTGCTCTACGCCTTGCTACTGAGGCTAATGGTGGTTCATTCTTCTGTCTGCTTCTTAAATCTCCACTACATATTCTTGCTATAAACCTCGAGTTGGTCACTATATTCTACCGTCCACACTAGTACTCTTGCCACTTCCTAAATATCTCTAATTTCATCGATTTGTTCTTATTTTCTTCTACGGATTCCTACTGACTTAGGCTTATCAGTGGGTTCTTCGACATTTGGTCTATCTTGTGGAATCCTACTAGTCTTGAAAACCTTATGTTGACGTGTCTAAATCTTTGAGTTATTCTGGGTTCTCTTCTTCATGCCTTCTGAGACTTCATGAATTCTTTTCTTGGTTATCTACCTTCCATGGTCTTTCCATTTCTTAAGATGAACCCCATTGGGTTTCTTACGGTTATCTATATTTATGCTGGTAGGAACTGCTTTATATCTCGTCGGTTCATTTCTTTATTTCTTGTTGGGTTTCTACATCCTGGTTCTAGTACTCTAGTCCTGATGGAGTCTATTACTCATGTAGGGTAAGTATGAGATAGACTCTGTCAGGACAGCCTCCTTAACTGATTTTACAGAGGAGTGATGATCTGGGTAGGTTGGGGTCTTCTTTATTGGATTCCTTGACTAAGGCATCTAATCCTTTTCCTGTTGTTATTCCTCTTATTGTCATATGGGCCTAGGTTTGGGAACCTGGAGACTCTGCGTGCTTATAGTACCTCACATCTATTAGAAGCCTCTACGACTATTCCTTATTTCTTGATTCTTCTGACTTATAACTATTCTTAACCATTCGGGGAGCTCGTTACCTATACGAAGTGTTCAAGAATTAATAGATCAACTGAAGAATTTCTGAGAAGGAAGAAATCTTACTTGTAAGGAAAGGACTTTACTTAGGTCTACTCGTTATATTACTTTTAGTTGGACTTGTTATATTCTACTTCTCTATCCCAAGTTCTGGTGTCTTCCATATTATTTTACTATGTGTCTCTAGTTCTTATAGGCCATGTCATTTTCTTATCTATCTGCTTCCATACCTCTATCTCTATTTGCTTCTGATTGCTTATTATATCTTTCACTTCTTTTTCTAGCTTTCTCTTTCTCTTTCTATCTTCCTGGGTGGGTACTCTTGAACTCAATATCTCTTTTTGTCTCTGGTTATCGAAACATTTATACCTTCTTTCTTACTTTCTTATAGCTTTTCTATCCCATTCCCTTGGGTAATTTTTCTTATATTTTACTTTCTGATTTCATAGGGCTGATTAATTTCAAGAAGATTCTTAACTTGGATCTAGAGTGTAATTGTTCTTGCGAGGAATACTATTTGAATAGTTTGGGAAAGTTTACTAACCTGTCTATGGATCTTGAGAACGTACTCGAGGATCGGATACTAGAGAAGTATTGCCTCGCATATGAGTATCTCGGACATACTGCGTATACCCGACCATATCACTCTGCCCACTGTTGTCACTGACTCCCTGGACCATGCTCTGATACCATCTTTGAAACATCCCCGATTCGTGACATGTTACCGGCAGGGGATAGACCGTACTAACCCCATAAGCATCAAACTCTCTAATCATGAACATATACTAATATTCATTTCTTTATTAATATGGGACCGTAGCCCAAGCAAAATATGACATACGAAATCAATATCTGCAAATAAAATCTTAATAATAGACTTTAACACTGACTGTCACAAGACTACTACATAACTTTCATTTGATTCTGACTAGACTCTCTCACTCTTTCTCTGACTTGGACTGATGGACTCCATACCCAAGTGACTGCATCAGTATCCGTCCTCTCGAGCTTGTCCTCCGAGAATACCTACAACCACAGAAAACTGGGAGTGGGGGATTAGATCGCTATTCGATCTAAGTGAGTGGAAGAAAATCTGAAATAAAATCATTTGGTTCTAAAACCAAAGTTTCAACGAAATAACTTATAGGAAAAATTTCTTTCGCTTGAAAACTCTTTAATAAAACTTCTCTTTCTACAATCTGCTTTTGAAAGTCTTGTTTCTGAAAATTGTTTTCAGAAAATATGGTATCTGAGAACTGAGCTGTAACTGAAAAACTTGACGTATAGGGGCATTACGTATCACCGTCCCCCAGATGCTTATCTGGAGCCAGGAATACAAAACCATGACTTTGGGTCATTACGTATCGCCATCCCCCAAAGCATGCCACTTATGTCCATGAAACTGGTGGTGTTGGGGCGTTATGTATCGCCATCCCCCAAGCCACATAACTAAAATTGGGGGTGCAGATCTATGCTACCCACCAAGCTCTGAAACTAGGGTCTAGGGGCGTTACGTATCACCGTCCCCCTAGCCTTGAACTATGATCTGGGGGCGTTACGTATCATCGTCCCCCCAGTCCTCTACATGTGCACATGTTCTCTATCCATCAATTCCAAACTGCATCGAGTTACATACTGGGGTGGGTTTTTCCCCCATGCCCCGAAAAACATAAAACTCATGCTTTAAATCTCAAAACTTGTATAAAACATTTTCTGAAAAATATTTCTTTCTTAATTAAATCTCAAATCATAACTATTTATGAAATGACTGTAATAATAAAATGTTCTATCGCCCTAAAGCGTGAAAGTAAATATGATATCAAAACTTAATAAATAAAACCAGTTTGAGAAAAGAGGTTCACTCACTGTGTTCAGAAACTGGCTGGAGCTATACCGCTTCGTCGAAGGAGATCGTAACTCTTACAATGGTTTATAGTGTTGGATAATATGACCCATAGCGTCACTATTTGTTCAGATCATGGTGTTGTTGTACAAATTAACTATGTGACAAAGGAGATTGCACTCTTATCATTTGTGATTAGATCACCTTAGATGTATAAATGATTAGAGGTCCCTATGATTTATACCTGGACGGAGAATGATATGAGACAGTATCAGTCCACGAAGGATTAATCATTAAATATCCCTAGCCGGAGTATTATCGAGACAGGACATCGATAATGCGGAATAGGCTAGTATTGCACTTGTGCGCGTTGTGAGGGCACAACGGCATAGTTCTCATATATTTAAGTATTGGATACTTATGCAAGTGCGATAGGAGGTTGTGTTTCACCGATGGTACGGGAAACAGCTTCGCTCTGGATAGACCCCTCGGAATCCCATTGGTATTATGACTATGTGTCTATGGGAGTCCGACATCAGGGTAGGTGTATTTGGTCTTAACCTGAGACTTGCACCGCTAATGCTTACGACAATCAATATACTTTAGTTGAGGTCGTCTAGGACTCTAACCGGTTCTGTGTACGCCAACTGCTGGGTATATTGAGAATCGTAGAGTATTTGGTGTGATGTCAAGATGGAAGTATCACTTCAGTCATAGTGGAGATGATGTCACGCAGGATACGGTATTAGTGCTCTTAAGTGTTGCGCAACCATCGGGATATTATGACTAGGTCATGCATATCCGATTATAGAGACTAGTTACCAGACATCCGACATGTGCTTCGGACGGGGCAGACACTTTTCCAGCCCCAGCCCTAGCACGTGACTATCCGATACTGGGCCGATATACACAATACTTGGTATACTACGCTTGATACAGATCTTAAATATTCTTAGATGGATATGACCGGAGAATTGGGTAGACTTCGTGCTTTGCTAGAAGCCGATTGTGTCTCGTAAATCGGTAGAACGTAGTACTTGGTACGTACGTGATTCGGATACTCCGACGACCGTATTTGCTGCCGAATTATCCGGGGATCTCATGGGTCGCTTCCCAATAATCCACCGATGACGTATGACTCGCACTTTTGTTAATCTGGGATTAATATGATGAGAGAGAAAATTAATCTGGGATTAATTACAGAGATATTTTATCTGGGATAAAATATCAATTTAAAGAGAGAGAATGATTAATTTGGAATTAATCGATTAATTAATATATTTGATATATTAAACGAAATTTGATTTCGACGCGGAATTAAAATTAGATTTTAATTCGGGCGAGCGAATTAATTTAGAATTAATTCGTTAGCGACGTGAATAGTGATTTCGCTAGGCGTAATCATTTAATTACGACGCGACGGAAAATTCGTTAATTTAGAATTAGCGAATCCGAGCCCGAGATCATTTGCGAGCGCATTCGCATTTCGAATTTGAGAGCGGCTCGTCAAATCAAGCGTCAAATCGCTAGTCGCATCAAGCGTCAAATCACTAGTCACTTTGAGTGATGTGACTTGACTAGATTGATTGATGGTGATTGGTGGAAGTTGTTGAAGCATTAAGGGCTTGACTTTTTCCAAATGGAAAAGTGGTATATGGTTTATTATTTTGGAAATAAAAGACACCTAATACACTTTACATTTTTCAACAACACTCTCTCTCTCTCACGTTGGTTTTTCTTTTTGGAGCCAAATATTGCTCATCTCTCTCACGCCATTTTTCTTCTTTTCTTTACTGGTTTGACCGTGAGTTTTGAAGCAAAAATGGAGGGAAGCAAGTGTGTTTTGTGGCAAAACAAGAGTGCTAGCACACTCCGGGATCATGCCAAGGTGATAAGGGAAGTATACCCATGAGCCGGGAAGCCAAATGTTGAAGCTTGGAGCTTCAAATCATGAAGACAAGGGACGAAATTCACTATTCACAGCAGCCCACTGCCTTGACAAAGTGAGCAGAATTCGAATTTTTGTTGCCCAAATCGTCGCTCAACCGCTCGATGTAAGTATTCCGCACTTCCGTCGTTGTATTCACTTGTGTATCATGCTTGAGTTTTGATCTTGGGACCTTTAAAAACTCCAACAATGGCATCAAGAGCTTAGGTTAAAAGCATGAAAAGTTAGGGCTAAAATTTGGGCAAACTTGATTTTGAGCATGATAAATTAAATTGGATGGATTTATATGCTTAATTGTGTTTGAATTGAAGATTGATTGGGTCAATTTCAAGAAAATGTGATTGGATCATTTTTTCCCCAAAAGTTTACCTTGGCCGAATTTAATAACCATTATATGTCTTGGGATTTTTGATTTTTGACAATTGGATGTGTTGGAAATCATTCGGGATGATGATTTGATGTCGATTGCGGAATCAATTGGATTGAATTCGATTCGGACGTAAAATCCCCAAATTGCCAAGTATGTCATGAAACTTGAAATTGGGTAAAATTGATTTGAGCATGCAATTATGAAATTGGATGATTAAGTATGCTTAATACATGTTTAATTGATGATTGGTTGGATCAATTTGATTAAATATTGTTTGGAACAAATTTCCCCAATTTTGATGTGTTGGCCGAATAGGAGTATGCCCAATCTTGGTAATTTTGATTTTTAATTCATTGGATGAGTTAGAATCAATTAGGATGTTGATTTAATGTCGATTGTGGGATTAATTGGATTGAACCAAATCGGATATAAAATCCTCTCCTTGGCCGAGACTTAAAGAGCATGTAATGGGTTTGATTTTAATCAAAATATGTTGGACATATGATGATGATTATGAGCATGATTAATTGTATGAATTGATGTTTTAGAAATGTTAATTTGGGTGATTAATCATGATATACACTTTAGGTAATTAAATTGCGAAATTGGATTTGTGTAATTTAATTAATTGGGCTAATTTTGGAAATTGAGCTTGAATTGTTGTTATTGGGCTTATTGGGCTTTGTTGTACAAAGTTTGTTTAGGCAAAATGGTTGGATCCAATTGGGCCCAAAACCGCATCCATAAAGCCCAAATGCAACATAATGGACCTTTGTAATTTAATTGGGCCTAATGGGCCAAAATTAATTTAAAGGCTTATGGGGTAAATCCCGGATTGGACTTTGGTTGCGGGTTTGACCCGAGTTGACCAAAACCACGCCTTAAGAAATTAATTAAAAGCCCATTGGACTTTAATTAAGTTGACGTTGGACGTTAATCGGACTTTGAGACCCGTAACAATTAAATTTGGAATTTAATTCGTAAAAGGTTTATTAATAAAGTGTGATATTTAATTTGGAATTAAATAGTGAATTAGAATTAAATACATATTAAATTGGATTTAATTATGTAGTTTAATTTAATTCTAGAATTTGTACTTAAGTACTTATTCGTAAAAACGAGTTTGACTCGAGCAAAATCAAATCGTTGTTTGAACATTGGATGATCACATAATTATCAGATTAATTAATTTGATTAGATTGATTGATAGCATGCTCTTGAGTGAATACATGGTTTGTGATACATGAATAATGTATATCGGATGGATATTAGATGGGTGGGGCAATTTTAGAAATTGTTGTAATAAATTTGATTTATTAATTGGACCTGCGTGTGCGCCTTATCACCTCCTATTCTTTGTATTCTCTTCTCACCTATTCCCCTCAATGTAAATGAGGTTTCTTTAGAAGTGTAGTGTAACGTAGGTAGAAGAAATATTGTGCTAGCGGGAGAGAGAAAGTGAGAGATTTGATCTAGGATCAATGTGTAAAATATCCATCCGCATATCATTATTATTTTATCTATGCGCTTTATTATGTGTTTAGAATGCATGTTTAAGGGTGTATGATGATGAGACCTTAACAAAGATAATAAATTGGTTGCCAATTTGCACACGAAAAACCCTCATCAAATATCATGCGTTTTTCCTTCCATTGAGTGATTCTTGCTCAAGATCCTAGATTGGCATGGGTTGTTGGCCAAAGTCAAGCCCTTGTCCGTCGAAGATGTGTTTGAATCACGAGGCTTTGTTCCATATTGGTGTCATGTCCAAGTTGTGGTTTTTTGGCCAAAGTCAAGACCACTTCTTGTCCATCGACATTGATTACGAAGCTTCCATGGTCAATGGGTCGCGCTTGACTGGGATCATTAGGTTTGTTGTGCCAAAGCCAAGGCCTAGTTGATTCAGAGGAAAAAGGTTAGGTAATACATTGGATGTATTGGCATATATAAGATATATGTTTCGGACTTGGATGTCCCCCTACCGGATCTAGGAATTGGATTGGATCCAATCGATCTTAGAGATCTACCTAGTTAATTATCATACAATTTGTTGGCCAAAGTCAAGATTGTGTGATATTTAACGGGATCCTAGCCCACTAGGAAACACGGTTTCCCGAGTACTCGACAGAGGGTTAGAGGCTCGACGAAAAAATAGTGGGAGGCAAGAATTGAATTTGCAATACTCGTTCAATTACTCGCCATACGCACTCATTTAAATTATTTCGTCATTAGATTAAATGTTAGTTGGACTAATATTTAAATTGTTGTTTTATTTAACAGTTGGACTGTATTATAGTTGATTATATATAATTGGATTATATTAATCAATATATTTGAATTAATTAATTTCAATTTACAGTTGATTTTATAATTGGATTATAGTAATCAATGTAATTGAGGTTAATTAATTTAGATTATATTTGATTATAAGTGGACTATACATCATTATAATAATTAAAAAAAATAGTACAACAAATCGTTGATTAAATAGTTGGACTATTAGAATCAAGATAGATATGAAAGATTAGTGTTTAAGACATAATCCTGGGTGAAAATGTATTTAAACGACTTTAATTTTCAAATCGGGAATAAATTTTCAGGATGTTCCTGGAAACTAATTAGTTATTTTTTTGATAAAATAATATTATGCCTAAGTCCGGAATTAAGCAAATAAGTGGAACATGATTTTTGGAATATTCATGTAATGATAACTTTAGTGCTTAATCCATAATACTTGTCATATAGACTCCTTAATTTCTTTATCAGAACTAAGGATTAGATTCTTAAAGTATGATATTGAAATTGAAGGATATTCAAAGATTAGATCTTGGAAGTACTTTTAAAATTGCAATAAATAATTCTTGGAGAATTAAAGACTATTCTCAAGGAGATAAAGTCAAAATTTGCAATTAGGCAAGTAGTGCAAGGCACACCATACTTCAATATTCTGGAAACCCGAGGCTTGGTCAAAGGCAACTGGAATATTGAAAATGACAAAGGCAAAATCATTATAGTCTTCTTGGAATATAAATGACATATCCCAAAATATCTGCACAATTGTGGCAAACAGAATCGCGAAGCGTGACTGTCGTTTGGACAAAGCAGACATGAAGGAATTGAAGACGAGCAAGGCTCTGACTTCAAATATGTTTGTCAAAATTATGTTCATACTAGTATTAAAATTGGATTTTTAGATACTTAATATGGTACATAATAAATATATATATTGATGTTTAGAATTTGCTATGAGCAGGATTAGAGAACTGTTATAATGTAACTAGTTTGACTAGATACATTATCTCTTTATCAGTGTTTAACCCACTACGGGTGAACCTTTATATTTTAGAACACTAAAGTGTTTTATTATATAAGGATGATATTGAGATAAACACATTAGATGTGAATAACAGAATTTATATTTTGAATATAAATAAATCTCAAATATATATAATGACAAACAAATAGCTCAAACTGATTTGATCAGAAGAAACTAATTATGGCATTGTTGTCTGGGACACAATCGAACAAGACTCGTATATCCACACTTTCGAAGAGTGGGTACTCAGACTGTTTTAATTCCAATCAAATAAAGTCAACGAATCTAGTTTATTGGGCAATGTGCCTAAAACACTATTTACTTGGTAAAAGTGTAAAATGTCATCGATCTATTAGCCCTTGTTCATATTGAAACAAGTGGGCCCATGTCTAGCTAGGCTAGATATGGATATGAATATTTCGTGACCTATACGGATGTGGCATCGCGTAATGGTTGTGTGTTTCTTGAGAAGAACACAAATCGGAAACTTTTAGTTTCAACACGAAATAGACAAATAGATCGACTATAGTATTATACCGTCACGGTAAGACCGTAATGGAAAATACTTAAGCAATAAGTTTCTTATATACTTGAAAGAGTATAGTATTCTTTCAAATGAGGACTCCTCCCGGAACACGTCAAAGTGACGGTGTGTCCGAACAGAGTAACCGAATTTTGTTGGACATGATTAGGTTAATCATGAGTCGCTCTGAGCTACCATTTCCTTCAACGGATAAGTTTTAACAGTGCATTAACTTATTTAGAATAAGGTTCCATAATAATCTGTTTGACAGATTACATATTAGATATGAACGGGAAGGAAACCGGGTTTCTCATTCCTGACCATTTGGGATGCTAGACATATGTTTGGATGATACCAAACTAGAACCCAAATTGGATAAGTGTCAATTGTAAGCTATCCTAGGGATACCATAAGTATTGTACTTATACATCTCACCAGAGAACAATTAGATTGTTGCTCACCATGCAGTTTTCCTGAGAGGAATACAGACATGCAGTGGTAAGTGGGAGAATAGTAAAACTCGATGAAAATCGGAGTAATACTATTCAAGGCACCTATTCCTAATGGAACACAAATAGTTCATCAAGGATGAAACTATTCCATTAATCTTCGAGTACACAAGAACCACGTAGATCGGAGAGAGTCAGAAAACAACCTGGGGTATGGGTTTCTGACCTCACCTCATAAAGATGTTAATCTTTTAAGGTATACCAACTGATTACGTATGAGGTAGTGATACAAGGTATCGACTCCCTATTATGACAAAGTGTCATGAGTCCGAAATGGATTCCATGTATATCAACAAGTTTGGATACTAGTTGATGTACCATAAGACATTGTGCCTATTGGTACTTTATAAGTCTTCAAGGAAGACATACATGGAAGGCAACATACCAACGTACTAAGCTAGGCTTGTAAAGAAAAGCTAGAGTTATCAACATTGTGTTGATTACAACGAAACCTTTTACCTGTTGCCATTATAAATCCATTTGGATAATGCTTGCTAAAGCTGTGTATTTCATTTATGAAATATGACAGCTTAACGGAAAATCGCTTTCCTGAAAAGGAAACCTTTCGGAGGATGTTTATAACATCCTGTCGGTTTTGTCGTACCATAACAAGCAAACAAGGTTTACAGGTTATTCGATCCATGTTTGGATTGAAGCAAGCATAGATTCTTGGAATTATCGTTTTGATGTAATCATAAAGGAGTATGATTTAATTCAAAACAATATGATTCTTGTGTATATAAAAGGGTTAGTGGGAGTGCACTGACATGAATGTCATGTAAGATAATGATAATATGTCATTTCTTGGAAATGATATTCCCATAAAATAATCGGTGAAAGCTTGGCTTTCCTGATAACGACTATGAGTCGTAACAAAGGTACTATACAATAGTATAACGGTACAGTGAGCTGGAAATCTTCCAAGCAATATATTGTTGCCGGATAAACAACAAATGCGGATTATTGCTGCAGCTGAGGCAGCAATAGAAGCCATTTGGATCGATAATAAATCTAATTAGATTAGATATAGTTCTGTTAGCGGCTGAGCTAGGCGTCAGCACAGGCTAAGGAATTAAAGGTCTCATCGACGATCCAAATATATACTTCTATATTCATCTGATTCGTTCGGATCATACATCGTGGCGATGTGGTGATCGTATAAATTGCATCAGACGATAATCATGGAAATCCGCTGACGAAAAACCTTTTCTCAACAATTTGAGCAAACCGTACATAGTTCGGGTGTTAGACACTCGAGTGACTGGCTATGTGCCAAGTGGGAGATTGTTGGATAATATGACCCATAGCGTCACTATTTGTACAGATCATGGTGTTGTTGTACAAATTAACTATGTGACAAAGGAGATTGCACTCTTATCATTTGTGATTAGATCACCTTAGATGTATAAATGATTAGAGGTCCCTATGATTTATACCTGGACGGAGAATGATATGAGACAGTATCAGTCCACGAAGGATTAATCATTAAATATCCCTAGCCGGAGTATTATCGAGACAGGACATCGATAATGCGGAATAGGCTAGTATTGCACTTGTGCGCGTTGTGAGGGCACAACGGCATAGTTCTCATATATTTAAGTATTGGATACTTATGCAAGTGCGATAGGAGGTTGTGTTTCACCGATGGTACGGGAAACAGCTTCGCTCTGGATAGACCCCTCGGAATCCCATTGGTATTATGACTATGTGTCTATGGGAGTCCGACATCAGGGTAGGTGTATTTGGTCTTAACCTGAGACTTGCACCGCTAATGCTTACGACAATCAATATACTTTAGTTGAGGTCGTCTAGGACTCTAACCGGTTCTGTGTACGCCAACTGCTGGGTATATTGAGAATCGTAGAGTATTGGGTGTGATGTCAAGACGGAAGTATCACTTCAGTCATAGTGGAGATGATGTCACGCAGGATACGGTATTAGTGCTCTTAAGTGTTGCGCAACCATCGGGATATTATGACTAGGTCATGCATATCCGATTATAGAGACTAGTTACCAGACATCCGACATGTGCTTCGGACGGGGCAGACACTTTTCCAGCCCCAGCCCTAGCACATGACTATCCGATACTGGGCCGATATACACAATACTTGGTATACTACGCTTGATACAGATCTTAAATATTCTTAGATGGATATGACCGGAGAATTGGGTAGACTTCGTGCTTTGCTAGAAGCCGATTGTGTCTCGTAAATCGGTAGAACGTAGTACTTGGTACGTACGTGATTCGGATACTCCGATGACCGTATTTGCTGCCGAATTATCCGGGGATCTCATGGGTCGCTTCCCAATAATCCACCGATGACGTATGACTCGCACTTTTGTTAATCTGGGATTAATATGATGAGAGAGAAAATTAATCTGGGATTAATTACAGAGATATTTTATCTGGGATAAAATATCAATTTAAAGAGAGAGAATGATTAATTTGGAATTAATCGATTAATTAATATATTTGATATATTAAACGAAATTGGATTTCGACGCGGAATTAAAATTAGATTTTAATTCGGGCGAGCGAATTAATTTAGAATTAATTCGTTAGCGACGTGAATAATGATTTCGCTAGGCGTAATCATTTAATTACGACGCGACGGAAAATTCGTTAATTTAGAATTAGCGAATCCGAGCCCGAGATCATTTGCGAGCGCATTCGCATTTCGAATTCGAGAGTGGCTCGTCAAATCAAGCGTCAAATCGCTAGTCGCATCAAGCGTCAAATCACTAGTCACTTTGAGTGATGTGACTTGACTAGATTGATTGATGGTGATTGATGGAAGTTGTTGAAGCATTAAGGGCTTGACTTTTTCCAAATGGAAAAGTGGTATATGGTTTATTATTTTGGAAATAAAAGACACCTAATACACTTTACATTTTTCAACAACACTCTCTCTCTCTCACGTTGGTTTTTCTTTTTGGAGCCAAATATTGCTCATCTCTCTCACGCCATTTTTCTTCTTTTCTTTACTGGTTTGACCGTGAGTTTTGAAGCAAAAATGGAGGGAAGCAAGTGTGTTTTGTGGCAAAACAAGAGTGCTAGCACACTCCGGGATCATGCCAAGGTGATAAGGGAAGTATACCCATGAGCCGGGAAGCCAAATGTTGAAGCTTGGAGCTTCAAATCATGAAGACAAGGGACGAAATTCACTATTCACAGCAGCCCACTGCCTTGACAAAGTGAGCAGAATTCGAATTTTTGTTGCCCAAATCGTCGCTCAACCGCTCGATGTAAGTATTCCGCACTTCCGTCGTTGTATTCACTTGTGTATCATGCTTGAGTTTTGATCTTGGGATCTTTAAAAACTCCAACATAAAGTTGATAACTTGATTAGCCTAAAAACTACGATATGTGTTCTGGAACTAGGCTAATCTACTAAATTCAAGTATGTAATATCGTAACTTGGTGTATCATATTTGTACTAAGATGTAATGTGTGCATACAAACTGATTTGAGACCTTAAGGGTGTCTCTAACACGCTAAGGTGGAAATGAGGTGCTTACAAACTGATTCTGGAAAATTTTGTACCACGCATCGTGACCTAAATCCTTACGCGTCGCAACGCGCGGCGTCTAGAAATGTGCCATCATTTTCTTCTTGCGCGTCGCGACTCACATCCCTTTTGCGTCGTGACGTGAGGCAGTTTTCCAAGATTCTGCCCCTTTCTTCTTCAATTCCAATTCTCCTAAAACAAAACTCTAACATTCCCATACTACAACCAATACTCAAAACACCATAATACTCTCAATTCCACATAAACTAAGTCATCATCTCATCAACAACTAACTTTCAATCTATTCCATATACTCTATAAGTTTAAACCCAAAACTTAACAATTTTCAATCCATATGGTTAATCACACAATTATCATCTAAATCATCATCACACCCAATCACCTACACATAATAATCATCCCAACATCACTATTCAATCATCATGCCTCTAAATCTAACAATTAAGTTTATGGTAAAGTATATTACCTTCTTTCTTGTTGTTGATTCTTCTTTATCCATCATGGTTGTTTCTTTCTATTTTCCTTCTTGCTTGGTGAATGGACATCACCTATTGCTCCTTCTTCTTTCTTCTTCTTTTCATTCTTCCTTTTCCTTTCCTCTTCTTCTTCTTCCCCTCTCCCTCACGTTTTCTTTCTCATTTTCTTATTTCTTTCTCATTTTTTGAAATATGGAATAGTAACCACCTTATATACTAGGGCTCACTTGATATTTGGAAACTTGTGGAAAAGTGTAGAAATATGGGGAAAATTTGAGATTATTCTAGATAGGTCTGCGGCACTATTCATCCAAAATTTTGATCTGTGTTTTTGACTCACTTCTCGTCCAAATTTGGAAACATGTACAACACGAAAGTTGTAGATTTCAATCTCATCTTTCCGACGATATAAAATTCGTAAAAATAGAATTTCATACGAAAAATATATGGCCCAAATACCATGGGCTTTCCAGAATGGAACATCGTAAAACGTTTCGCTTCGAAGTTTCGAGGAATTTACCGACCATCCCCAAAGTCGCTCCATGATTGTATAAATATATATACTCGGACATAATTTATATTACGTATCACTCGCTCCACGATGTAACAGTTCTACAATACAACAGTAGTAGAAACTACCGGTCTTTATAATACTGTGTACACCAGACCACAGCACTCTGCCCACTGCAGTCACTAACTCCATAGATCAAGCTATGATACCATCTTTATTGTAGGGGTTTTATAGGGAATATCTGGTAACGCAGCAGAACGCGGAAAATCAAAATTTTCCTATTTCAATAATTTTTTTTCGATCAACTAAATAAACTTATTTATTTAATTACTCAATACTTAAAAATTGAAATTTAACTCAAGAAATCATATTTCTTAAAAATTACCGTTTGACCCATAAACTTTACATTTTATTCATTTTGATTCCTCAAATTGTCAAAAATAATTTTAGATGATTCTAAATCAATTAAAAATAATTTGGTCCATTTTTATTTCAAATTGCAACAAAAACTCCAATTTATTTCAAATTGCCGAACAACCTACTATTTTTCAATTTTTACAATTTGGTCCATTTTTGTTCAAAATATGTCAATATCAAATCCAATCAACCCAAAAATTAATATGCATCATATACACATCATAATACATCACATATAAGAAAAGCCACAAATTTGGAAAGGTTTATGAACCATAATTTTATAATTTCTTAAAATTGACAAAATACATAAAATTGAACAAATTCAATACTTTAATTCAATCTTTGCTACACCAAACAAGTCTCACTACCATAAAAAAACTCAAGAAAAACTCTAGTTCATCATTGAGTGGCTAAGCAACTCTAGAATGGCAACTTGATTACTAATTAATCAAAAAAGAGCTTAAGAACTCATTTCAAGCTCACTTTGTTATCATACATGCTTTCATCTTTCAAACAAGTTCACAACTATTTAAACATAAACTAAACGTGAAGAGACAACATCCAAGAAACACATGTTGAAGCTAAGCATGATAGAAAAAATTTCTTAGTTGAAAGGTTTAAGGAAAAACTTACAAAATCCAAATATTTTCCAAGCTTTTTCTTTGGTTCTTCAACTTTGCTCTCAACTCTTTTGTTATGTTTTTGGTAACTTGTTTTAACCTAATGAATGGAAAATGAAACAAAACAATTTATACTCACCAAAAATGCCATTGGCTGAATTTCGGAGCATAAGTAAATATCTAGATATTTTATTTTTGTTTCATTAATCCATTAATCAACTTGTGTATATGATCATTACTTCATGTAATGATTTACAACAAGTCAAATAAAGCAACTAAAGTCATCTCCAAAAAATATCATAACTAAAGATATATATATTTTTAATTACTTTAATTATTTAACAATTAAGTAATTAAATAATTATTTAAATATAAATATTTTAAATATATGTATTATATTTACTTTAAATAGCCAAATGCATATATATTTATGATATATGTCAGATATCACAATTCGACATTTAATTAATGTGTATTTAATAAAATCATTCATTAAATACAAATACACATTAATTAGGAAATAACCATTAGGTCCATTTGCATGTATTTTTCATTTAACCTTTAAACGACTTATAAATAATCAGTATTATTCATAAAAGTTGCTCTAGTGCTCTACGAGTATATTTCACTAGTGAGACTCTCTAGATTCATGCATATCCGTCACGAAATCCAATTTTGTGTCCATAATTTACCCACCTGTAAATTATGACGACCACGGATAAACTCACTGAATCATACAGGTCGAGGTCATGGCATATCTTTAATTCCTCTGTCACAGGTATCCTGATATATCCCAGAGATATAGATGTAAATGTTAAATCTCTATAGGGATAATCTTGTCGACGTCTCTATTAGAAATCTCTAAAAGAACACTTAGAACTTACTTCTAAAGTGTACCACGGGCCCATGGTCTATATCTGATTGCTAATCATATAAGGACCACCTATGCTCTGTACACAGAACTGACAGATCTTATCTTGACACACACATGACACCTTGAGGATCTATCCACAACAACGAACAGTCGGAGGTCTGATCTAAATAGATCGGTTACGTGACTGCCATCTATGTATGGAAGATATCTCATGTGCCCACATTGGTATCTCAAGTAGAAGAATCATAAAAGCTACTCAACCCAAGAAGATTCTTATTGACGTTGGTGTACCATCTATTAAGAATCTTCGGTGAGTCGTTCAATGTTTATCCGTTATAAATACCTACATTCTATACGAGTCTCCAAGACTCATGGTTCATTGAGAAACCATTAGAATCATATATTCCAGTATACGACATGTACCAGTCCCAACGGGTTTACTTTACTGACCAAATAGTGTAAACCTCGACCAGGAATAGTCTAAGAATGATAACGTCATGATATAACACAATGTCAGTTGCGACGCTTTTGCAACTACATTATGACTAATCATTCTAAGGTCAATTACGTCTTTACCATATTAAGAGATATATTATATTATAGAAACTGCTTATTTTATTCATAATAAAACGTTTACAAGAGTATTTACAAGGAAATAGAACAGGGAATTGGCGCCCCAACAAATGTAACATCCCCAATCCGGGAGGTATTACCGATAGAGAATAGGCCGTACTATTCCCCTAAGCATCTAACTTTCAAAAAATACTAAACTCATCTGATGTATAAACTCATGCACCAGACTGATGCCCAACTCAAGTCATAAATCCATAATGTTTTTTAAACTTAATACTCAAACAAACTACCATCAGTATCCATCCTCTCGAGCTCATCCTCCAGGAATACCAACAAAATAGAGAAACTGGGAGTGGGGGGTTAGATCGTTTGAATGATCTAAGTGAGTAGACGATTTAAAATGAAAACTGAAATACTATTATGAAAATGTTTGGTTCTAAAACCAAAGTTCAGGAATAGCTTAATATAAAAAAAAATTTCCTTGTTTGAAACTCTGAACTCTTTTCTAATAATCTGGTCTAAAATCACTTTTGTAAAACTTATCTTTTCTGAAAGTCTCTTATACAACTTATGTTTCTGAAAACTTTCCTTTCAAGAAAAATTTTCGGAAACCTGTATCTGAAAACTATTTCTGAAAACTTGTCTATGTCTATGAAAACCTGACGTATGGGGACGTTACGTATCGCCGTCCCCCCATACGCCTAACTAGAGCCAGGAATGTAAATCCATGACTTTGGGGCATACATATCGACATCCCCCAAAGCATGCCACTCATGTCCTTTGAACTAGTGGTCTTGGGGTGTTATGTATCGTCGTCCCCCAAGCCACTGAACTAGAACTGGGGGTGCAGATCTATGCTACCCTCCAAGCTATGAAACTAGGATCTAGGGGCATCTGTCATCCCTAGTTCTGAACTAGGATCTGGGGGCGTTATGTATCGTCATCCCCCCAATCCTCTACATGTGCCCATGTCCTCTCCGTCAATTCTATATTTGTGACAAGTTACATACTGAGGTGAGTTTTTCTCCCATGCCTCGAAAACACAAAATCATGCTTAAAAACATCTTTCTGCTAAATCATTTCTCAAAATATGCTTAATCAAAATATAGCTGAAAGAGAAATTGTCTAACGCCCTAAATACGAGAAAGTAAGTCTGTCAGGAAAAATAACAAAATAAAAATCATCTTAAAGGAAAAGTGTCAACTCACTGGTCTGAAATTTAGCTGGTGCTATGCCACTCGTCGAAGGGAATCACAGTTCATGCGATGATCTATAATTGAGAAACTCAATCAGAATATAAGTAGTGGAATATGCTTTGAAACTAGGTTAAATCTAATCATTTGAATACTTATTATCACTTCAAGGCGCATAATATCTATACTATGATGTAATGTATGTATACGGGCTAACACGAGTCCCTTAGGATGGCCCTTAACACGCTAGGGTGAATCTGGAATGAACTAAAATTGATTTTGGGAAAATTATATCTTCACGTCGTGACGCAGGTTCTTGCATGTTGCGACGTGAACAATTCCAAAAACATATGCACTACAATTTCCAGTTCGCGTCTCCAAAAATGAATTTGCCTTAATTTTCCAGTACGTGTCACGACTTTAACCTCTTCGGCGTCGCGACGCGCATCTAATTTCAATTTTTAGACATTTTTTTTCTCAAGCTTATCTTACCCAAATGCATCCTCAATACTACTACACTAAATTTATTACACAAACCATTCCATTAAGCCTCAATAAACATCCACAAAACTATCAATATCTCACTCAATATCAACTTAAATCTATTCTATAAACTTCACTTAGTTTTACACCCAAAACTTTAACAAGTTGGGGGTTTCCCCAATCACCATTTTCTTAGCATAACAATCACTCAATCATAATCATACTCAAGCTCTCAACATGCTACAATTATTAAATCATTAAAACTCAAAGTTTTACAATTTGGGTCATGTTTTTCTTACCTTTTTCCTTTGATTTCCATCACTTCTCCAAGCCTTAATTGTTGCTCATATTCTTCTTTGCTTCTTCTTTATTTTTCTTCTCTTCTTGTTCTTTCTCTCTTTCATGTTTTTCTTCTCTTATTTTTCTATTATGAAAATGTGAATAGTACCACATATATATACTAGGACCTTTTTGATATTTTCGTGTATAATTTAATGAAATAAAATTGGAAAAATTGAGAAGTTTTGAGAATTGTCTAGACTCATCCTCAGATACTATTCACCCATATTTTTCAGTCGCATTTTTGACCTACTTCTGCTTTGAATTGGAAAAGTGTTCAACATGAAAGTTAAAGGTCTTGATCTCATCTTTCCGACTATATAAAATTCATAAAAATCGGAATTCGTATGAGAAAGTTACGGCCGAAATACCCTGAGCTGTCCAGAGTAGAACATCGTACCATCTAGTATCAGAATTTTCTAAGGTTTAGACGACTGTTCTCCAAAGTTATTTCATGAGGGTATATATGTCGAGATATGATTTATGTTATGTGATACTAGTCCCATGAGGTAATGGTAGTTGAGATTCCCGGTCGTTACAAAAATTGATCCGCCTAAAGGAAAAGATGATGGGAAAGATGAAACATCTAATAAATTTAGGCCCAATATCGAGATTACACCATCCAATAATAGATATATCCATTGCTTCAAGTGTTTCGGTAAATGTCACATTACTTCTCAACATCCAAACAAGAGAGGGATAGTGATGAGGGATAATGAGGTGTTGGGATATATGCCTTAGAGCTTCATTTAATTTGTAAACGGAATTTTTATTTGAAATAATAGATAAATTATTTATTTTGATTTAAATCGCATATTATAAATTTTCTAGTTTACCATTGATTACTATGTGCTTTCAGGCTTAGTGTATGAGTGTTATACATAAGAGGATTTAAGTATGAAGATAATAATATAAAATAGTCCATAGAGAGCAAACAAAGCAGATGCTTTATTTGTGGTGTATTTATAGCTCTGATACATTCTATAAATAAAGAAATTCATTTCAATATACTAGATGATCATAAATGGATTGATCTAAATCTTGAGTGTATTACGAAATCCTTCATGATAGGCTATGTCATTTGATTTACAAAGGTGAGATTGGAGTAGAAATCACGACCAATAACTACGTACTTTTGGGACATGGTTTGATGTGTAGATGGAGACGTTTTACATAGATATAGAGTTCACTCTTTCTTGCGAAAAGTAGAGGAGTATCTTTCTCAGGAGTTAATTCGAAACTTGAACGATTAGGGCACTCAAGTCTTTCTATTACGAATAGAAAGATTAATATTCATAA
Organism: Zanthoxylum bungeanum; assembly: GCA_019454045.1. NCBI lineage: Eukaryota > Viridiplantae > Streptophyta > Magnoliopsida > Sapindales > Rutaceae > Zanthoxylum > Zanthoxylum bungeanum. The sequence continues at coordinate 178,756 of SKCR01037488.1, read as the reverse complement.
TAGTTATAAATAAATCTTTTATTAGAGAATCAATGGTACTTAAGGTAAAAATAATTAGAGGGGTATAATAGATATTTTTACTCGACTCTAATTATGAGATACTCATGAAGGGTCAATCCATATGTAATGATTATATCAATGGTCACCGACGTAGTTGGCTTATTTTATATATATACAGCAATAAGAGTGCAATTTTAGGTTCTTAGTGGAATAACCTAAAGTTAATAATTCGAAATTTTTAATTAAAGTAACTAATATTCCAAGATTATTGGAGTTAGGAACTGTAGGTCCATTTAGTCCCCATGCTAACTCGATATACCGCAAATGATATATAATTGGATAGTCCAATTATAAACTCATATACATTATAAATTTTAATATGATTAATAATTAAAGTCACACTTGAAACTTATATTAAAAAATTTTAATTTAATGTTTTCCAAGTAAATTATTCTTAGATAATCATTTAATTATATAATATTAAATTACATTTTATAAATTAAAGATTAATTTTTGAAATTGATGAGTTTGGAAAATTTGATTCTTAAAAGGTCATCATTTTTAAAATTTGGAAGTCACATGTTTTAATTTGACAACATGTTATTGTATTATTTAAGACATAAATAAATTTTGGAAGTTACAAAAAAGGCCATGGTGGCCAAATTTTTCAAGGGTGGATTTTGTTTTATTTTTTATTACAAACTAAACCATAGATATAAAAGAGAAAATTATTTTTATTTTTACATTAATCATATTTTCCTAACCCTAAGCACTTTTGTTCTTTGTTTTTCTCTCAAAATTTGAAAGAAAAGAAAGAAGAAAAAAAAAGAAAAAAAATTGATGTGTGATAATTTTTAATCTTTAAAGTATTTAGGGATTCATTTTGTGAGAACATAGCCCACTCTATCTTTTATTGTTTGCGAGCCATAGTACGGAAGACCTTTTGGATACGAAACAAAAACCTCATTCTTCACTTTCTAGGAACACTCGGCAGTGAGCAGAAAAATCTGCTCACTGCCGCGGCTTTCTTCTTCATTTTGGGGACTGATTTGTCTTAGGTTTTTGGTGTATTTATTTTGGGACTTTATGGGCTGAAATAAGAGTGTTTTGGGGCTGATTTTAGAGTAAAATTCAGATATGATCTTCTGCCCAAAAATCAGCAAACACAGTGCAGTTTCAGTGTGTGCAATATGTGATTATGGGTCGCATCTACACTGCTGTGTTGGGGCTGTTTGGAGGCTATTTTGTGTTGTTAAAAATATTAAAAATAACACAAATTAATGGCTAAAGGGGCTGAACAGTTTCGATAATAAGGAGGGAATAGCAGAAAAATATTTCAAGTCGATCCCGGTATGAAGAAGAAGAAGAAGAAGAAGAAGAAGACACTTACATTGAACGAATTTTGGATGCGTTGATAACGAAAATTTTTCCTTTGAGAAGTCCTCCAAGATCTCCTCTTTGAAGTTGAATCCAAGCTCTAATCTTTGATGTTGATTCCAAGATCAAGGGATTAGTTTCCCTAACACCTTATATGATTCTTTGTGTGCTAGCACCTTTGGAAATTTGCAACAAATTTTCTTCTTGTGAAAGTGATGAATTCGGCCAAGCCTAAGGGAGAGAGTTTGGGCGTGAACTTGAGAAGAGAGAAGAAGTGTGAATGACTTGTGTATTTGATTTCTAAAATAAAAAAAATAAAAGATATACCAAACCAAGTTTAGGTAATAGTCAATCAACTTTACTTTGAGTGTAAAATAAGTTTCCATCATTTCCTACAATAACTTCCATCACCAAAAAGGTGAATGAATGACTAGTGATGTGACTTGTGGGCCCCACTTGAATTCAAAATCCGAGTGGGCCCGTAAACACTCCCGGGCTCGGGCTCGCTAATTCAGAATTAACGAATTTTCCATCGCGACGTAATTAAATCAAATTTAATTAAATAATTATGCCTAGTAAAATTACTCTTCACGTCGCTAGCGAATTAATTCTAAATTAACTCGTTCTCCCGAATTAAAATCTAATTTTAATTCCGTTACGAAATCTAATTTCATTTAATATTTCGAATATATTATTTTATCGATTAATTCCAAATTAATCGTTCTCTCTCTTCAAATAGTATTATATCCTAGATAAAATCTCTCCGCAATTAATCCTAGATTAATTATGTTCGAATCATACGTCATTGGTGAATCTTCGGGAAGCGACCCATGAGATCCCTGGATATGTTGGCAGTAAATCTGATCGTCGACTATCCGAACAAGTACGTACCTGGTACTACATTTATACCGATTTACGAGACATGGTTGGCTTCTAGCAAAGCACCGTGCCTACCAAATTCTCCAGAAATATTCTTAAAGGAATATATAATCTATGTCAGGCGTAGTATACATAGTATTGCGATCTAGTATCGGATGTCACATGCAAGGCCTGGGGATGGAATAGTGTCTGCCCTGTACGAAGCATATATCAGATCACAAGCAACTAGTCTCTTTAATCGGATAATCATGACCTTGTCATATTATCCCGATGGTTGCAACCAATTAGAGTATCAGTTCTGTATCCCTGCGTGATCATCATCTCCATATGACTGAAGTGATACTTCCATCTTGACATCACACCCAATATACTACGATTCTCATTAAACCCAGAAGAGGCGTACACAGAACATGTTAAAGTCCTGGACGACCAAAACCAAAGCGTATTGATTGTCGCAAGTACTAGCGATGCAAGACTCAGGTTAAGACCAAATACACCTACCCTGATGCGGATTCCCATAGACACATAGTCATACTACCAATGGGATTCTGCGGGGTCTATCCAGAGCGAAGCTGTTTCCGTACCATAGGTAAACACAACCTCCTATCACACTTGCATAAGTATCCAATACTTAAACATATGAGAACTATGCCGTTACGCTTCCATAACACGCACAAGTGCAATACTAGTCTATTCCGCATTATCGATGTGATATTGTCTCATATCTAATAATCTGGAACTAATCATAAGGAATTTTATCATTTATATATTAAAGTAATCAAATTACAAAATGATAAAATGCAATTTCCATTGTCACATAGTTAATTTGTATAAAAACCACAATGTCTTTTACAAATAGTGACGCTATGGGTCATAATTGTCCAACAATCTCCCACTTGGCCTATAGCCAATCACTCAAGCATCTAACACCTGAACTATGTACATGTCGATCAAACTTTTGCTGAGGAATAGCTTTCGTCAGCGGATCTGCAATGTTGTCCTCTGATGCGACCTTCTCGATCTTCACATCACCATGATGTATGATCTCACGAATCAGATGGAAACGTCGAAGAACATGCTTGGATCATGATGAGACTGCGGTTCCTTAGCCTTCGATATAGCCCCGTTATTGTCACAATACAATGGAACGGGCTCAGCCGCTAACAGAATTACTCCTAATCCAATTAGGAATTTACGGATCCAAATTGCCACTTTTGCTACTTCAGCTGCAGTAATATACTCCGCTTCTGTTGTTGAATCGGCAACCGTCTCTTGCTTGGAAGATTTCCAGCTTACTAGTTCGTTGTTCAAACAAAATATGTACCCGGATTGCAACTTGTTGTCGTCTTTATCGGTTTTGAAACTTGCATCGGTATACCCAGTTACCTCAAGTTCTCCATCTCCAAAGATTAAGAAAGCATCATTAGTTCGTCTAAGATACTTAAGGATATTCTTAACCGCCATCCAGTTACCTTCACCTGGATCGGCCTGATAGCGACTACACATGCTCAAAGCATACGAGACATCAGGTCGCGTATATATCATGGCATATATGATCGATCCAATTGCCGAGGCGAACGGTATCTGACTCATGTTGTCTCTCTCATCTTGAGTTTTAGGACACATGTCCTTAGATAGAGTGACGCCATGTGATACTCGCAACAGTCCCCTATTAGACTGATCCATGTTGAATCTCTTCAACACTTTGTCAATGTACGTGCTCTGGGAGAGTCCAAACAGCTTTATAGATCTATCCCGGTAGATCTTTATTCCCAGAATAAAGGCTGCTTCTCCCAGATCCTTCATGGAGAATTTTAATGAAAGCCAAGCTTTCACCGATGTTAACATGGGAATGTCATTGCCAATAAGCAATACATCATCAACGTAAAGGACAATGAATGTCATTGTGCTCCCACTAACCTTCTTATATACACAAGGATCATCCTCGTTTTGAATGAAATCATATTCTTTTATGATCTCATCAAAACGTTGGTTCCAAGAACGCGATGTTTGCTTCAATCCATAAATGGATCGATTTAACTTACAAACCATGTTTGCAAGTCTTGGTACGAAAAAACCGTCAGGCTGTTGCATATAAACATCCTCCAAAAGGTTTCCATTAAGGAAAGCGATTTTGACGTCCATCTACCATATCTCGTAATCGAAATATGCAGCAATAGCAAGCATTATCCGAATGGATTTAATCATGGCAACGGGTGAAAAAGTTTCATAGTAATCGACACCATGTCGTTGACGATACCCTTTCGCTACAAGCCTATCTTTGTATGTTTATACGTTGCCATCCATGTCAGTCTTCTTCTTGAAGACCCATTTGCAACCAATAGGCTTTACACCTTCTGGTGCATCAACCAGTGTCCAAACTTGGTTGGTGTACATGGAATCCATTTCAGAATTCATGGCATCTTGCCAGAAATCGGAGTCGATACCTTGTATCGCTTCCTCATACGTAACCGTCTCGTCTTCCTCAATAAGATTAATATCCACATGAGGTGAGATCGGAAACTCATACCTCTCAGGTTGTTTTCTGACTCTCTCCGACCTACACGATTCTTGTGTATTTGAAGATTATGGTACAGTCTCATCCCTGATGGACTGTTCATGTTCCATTAAGGATTCTGTGCCAGGAACAGTATCACTCCAATTTTCATCGAGTTCTACTTTCCTCCCACTTATCACTGCATTTAGGAATTCCTTCTCAAGGAAAACCGCATATAGAGCAACAAATATTTTGTTCTCTTGTGGGTGATATAAGTAATATCCTTTGGTTTCCCTAGGATATCCTACAAATAGGCATTTATCCGATTTGGGTTCTACTTTGGTACCTTCCAAATGTTTGACGTATGCCCAGCAACCCCAAATCTTTAGGAATGAGAAAATCGGTTTCTTTCCTATCCATATTTCATACGGAGTCTGTTGAACAGACCTTGACAGAGCCTTATTCAAAATAAGTATTGCACTGTTCAATGTATATCCGCAGAAGGAAATAGGTAGCTCTGTGCGGCTCATCATAGACCTTACCATGTCTAACAAAGTTCAATTTCTCCGTTCGGACACACCGTTTAATTGCGGTGTCTCGGAAGGAGTCCACTGTGAAAGAATACCATATTCTTTCAAGTAATCGAGAAACTCATTGCTTAAGTATTCGCCACCACGGTCCGACCGTAATGTCTTAATACTTTTGCCGATCTGTTTTTCTAATTCGTGTTGTGTCTCATAAGATACACATAACCATAACGCGATTCATCATCCGTAAAGGTTACGAAGTATTCATATCCACCTCTAGCCTGGCTAGACATGGGCCTACATACGTCACTATGAACGAGGGCCAACAGTTCGTGCACCTTTTGTTGGGAAATCTCTAAGTCCCGAGGATCAATTATCAAGCAAGAAACATAAGTGCAAATACACGAGGAAGTTGCGGAATACTTACATTGATCGGTTGAGCGATGCGGTGAAGAACAAAACTCTTTTATGTCCTCCTTGAGCTCTCGGCAGTGAGCATTTTGGTGTCCTCCAAATTTGGCTTTTGCATGATCCATCAAGCTCCAAGCTTTGTTTGGTCATTCCTAGCTCACAAGTGGGTTTCCCTATCACCTTTGTATGTCTCCATAGTGTGCTAGCACTTGGTAATTTTACCACAAAATCACCATGAAACTTCTCCTTATTCTCGGCAGTTCACTGAAAAATAGAAGAAAGAAAATGGCCATTTGGCCGAGAGAGAGAGGAAGAGAAAGGGAGAGAGTGAGATATGTTGGTTGGTTAGAATTTGTGTATCTAATACACACTTTTAAATTTCCAAAATTCAATTAATGGATTTACCAAAATTTTGGCTTTCCAAAAGTCAAAACATAATGCCAACCAACAACTTCTAACAACTACTATCAATCACATCAAAAGTGACAAGTTGTCACATCAATCGATTGACTAGTAATTTGACGCTTGATGTGACTTGCGAGCCGCACTTAAGTTCGCAATGCGAGTGCGCTCATAAACACTCCCGGGCTCGGGATTATGTGTTTCTTTTGAAACACGAATCAGAAACTTTTGATAAATTCAAAGAGTTTCGACACGAAGTAGATAGACAGATCGGCTAAAGTATTAAACCATCACGATTGGACCATGATGAAAATACTTAAGCAATAAGTTTCTCAATTACTTGAAAGAGTATAGTATTCTTTCATAGTGGACTCTTCCCGGAACACCTCAAATTAGCGGTGTGTCCGAACTGATAAACCGAACCTTGTTGGACATAGTAAGGTTAATTATGAGTCGCTCTGAGCTACCATTTTCCTTCAAGGGATACGCACTAAACAGTGCAAAACTTATTTTGAATAAGGTTCCATGAAAATCTATTTGACAGACTTCATATTAGATATGAACAGGAAAGAAACAGGGTTTTCTCATTCCTGAAGATTTGGGAATGCTAGGCATATGTTTGGATGATACCAAACTAGAACCCAAATCGGATAAGTGCCTAATTTGTAGGTTATCCTAGGGAAACCAAATTATATTACTTATACAACTCACAAGAGAAGAATGTAATTTTTGCTCTCCATACGGTTTTCCTCAGAGGAATACCTATATGCAGTGGTAAGTGGGAGGAAAGTAAACCTCGATGAAAATCGGAGTGATACTGTTCCAGGCACCGATTCCTTAATAGAACACAAAAAGTTCATCAAGGATGAAATTGTACCATAATCTTCGAATACACAAGAACCGCGTAAGTCGGAGAGAGTCAGGAAACAACCTGGGAGGTAAGGGTTTCTAATCTCACTTCATGAAGATGTTAATCTTATTGAGGAATACGAACTGACTACGTATGAGGAAGTGATACAAGGTATCGACTCCCTATTATGGCAAAGTGCCATGAAATTCGAAATGGATTTCATGTATACCAACCAAGTTTGGACATTGGTTGATGTACCGGAAGGCATTGTGCCTATTGGTACTATATGAGTCTTAAAGGAAGACATACATGGATGGTAACATACAACGTACAAAGCTAGGCTTGTATCGAAAAGGTATCGTTATCAACATTGTGTCGATTATGACGAAACCTTTTACTTGTTGCCAAGGTTAAATCCATTTGGATAATGCTGCATGTTTCATTTATGAAATATGGCAGCTGAATGTCAAAATTGATTTCCTTAAACGGAAACCTTTTGGAGGATGTTTACAACATCCTGACGGTTTTGTCGTACCAAAACAAGCAAACAAGGTTTGCAAGTTAATTCAATCCATTTATGGATTGAAGCAAGCATTGCGTTCTTGGAACTATCGTTTTGATGTAATCATAGTGGTATATGATTTAAGTCAAAACGAAAAATGATTCTTGTGTATATAAGGAGGTTAGTGGGAGAGCACTGACAGTGAATGTCCTACATAATAATGATATATCATTTCTTGGAAATTACATTCCCATAATACAATCGGTGAAAGCTTGGCTTTCATAATAATTCTCCGTAGAATACTTGGGAGAGACAACCTTTATTCTAGGAATAAAGATCTACTGGGATAGATCTAAAAGTTGTTGGCACTCTCTGAGAAATCGTACATTGAAAGATATGTACGCGACCTGGTGTCTCATGTGCTTTGAGCATATGGAGTCACAATCAGGCCAATCCAAGTGATAGTCACTGGATTGATATTAAGAACGTCCTTAAGTATCTTAGATAAACTAAGGATGCTTTCTTATACTATGGAGAAGGAGAACTTGAAGTGACTGGGTTCACCGTTGCAAGTTTCCTAACCGATAAAAATGACTATAAGTCATAATAAAGGTACTATATAGTTTGAATAACGGAACAGTGAGCTGGAAATCTTCCAAGCAAGATACTGTTGCCGAATAAACAACAAAAGCGGAATATTATTGCAGCTGATGAAGCAATAGAAACCATTTGGATCTATAATAATCCTAATCAGATTAAGAGTAGTTATGTTAGCAGCTGAGCTAGGCTACAGCACAAGCTAAAGAATTAATGGTCTCATCAACGATCCAAGTATATACTTCAACTTTTCATCTGATTCGTTGGGATCATACATCGTGGCGATGTGATGATCGAAAAAATCGTATTAGATGATAACTTTGCAAATCCACAGACGAAAGCAGTTTCTAAGCAGAAGTTTGAACGGACCGTACATAGTTCAAGTGTAGGACACTTGAGTGATTGGCTATAGGCCAAATGGGAGATTGTTGGACAATTATGACCCATAACATCACTATTTGTACAGAACATGGTGTTGTTGTACAAATTAACTATGTGACAAATGAAATTGCTCTTTTATCATTTGTAATTGGATTATCGGGATATATAAATGATAAAAGTCCATATGATTAGTTCCGGATTGATAAGATATGAGACAGTATCAATCCATGAAGGTTTAATCATTAAAACATCCATAGTCGTAGTATTATCGAGATTGTACATCGATAATGCGGAATAGACTAGTATTGTACTTGTGCGTGTTATGGAAGCATAACGACATAGTTCTCATATATTTGGGTATTGGATACTCACGCAAGTGTAATAGGAGGTTATGTTTACCGATGGTACGGAAACAGCTTCGCTCTGGATAGACCCTTCGGAATTCCATTGGTAGTATGACTATGTATCTATGGAAGTCCGAATCAGGGTAGGTGTATTTGGTCTTAACCTGAGACTTGCACCGCTAATACTTGCGATAATCAATATACTTTGGTTTTGGTCGTCCAGGGCTTTAACAGGTTTTGTGTACGCCTCTTCTGGGTATATTGAGAATCGTAGTGTATTGGGTGTGATGTCAAGATGGAAGTATCACTCCAGTCATAGTGGAGATGATGATCACGTAGGATACGGAACTGGTGCTCTTATATGCTGCAGCTATCGGGATAATATGACAAGGTCATAGTTATCCGATTATAGAGACTAGTTACCAGAGATCCGATATGTGCTTCGTACGGGGCAGACACAGTTCCAGCCTCAAGCCTAGCATGTGACATCAGATACTGGATCGCAATACGCAATACTACGTATACTACGCCTGATATAGATTACATATTCCTTTAAGAATATTTCTGGAGAATTGGGTAGGCACGGTGCTTTGCTAGAAGTCAACCATGTCTTGTAAATCGGTAAAAATGTAGTACTATGTACGTACGTGTTCGGATAGTCCGACGACCGGATTTACTGCCAACATATCCGGGGATCTCATGGGTCGCTTCCCGAAGATTCACCGATGATGTATGACTCGCACATAATTAATCTGGGATTAATTATAAGAGAGAGAAAATTAATCCGGGATTTATTACGAAGATATTTTATCTGGGATAAAATACTATTTATAGAGAGAGAACGATTAATTTGGAATTAATCGATAAAATAATATATTCGATATATTATACGAAATTAGATTGTGACGCGGAATTAAAATTGGATTTTAATTCGGGCAAACGAGTTAATTTAGAATTAATTCGCAAGCGACGTGAATAGTAATTTTGCTAGGCATAATTATTTAATTAAATTTGATTTAATTACGTCGCAACGGAAAATTCGTTAACTCGAAATTAGTGAACACAAGCCCGGGAGTGTTTACGGGCCTACACGCATTTCGAATCAAGTGGGGCCCACAAGTCACATCACGCATCACATCATTTGTCATTGTTGTGATGGAAGTCACATCTACTTTGAGTGATGTGATGCTTGTCACTTTTTGTGATTGATGGGGGAGGTTGAAGACTTTAAAGTCTTGTACCAAAGTTTTGAATTTAGAAAAATGGTAATTGATTTTTGAAATCAATAACCAAATACACAACACACATTTTTCTTTTCCCTCTCCTCTCTCTCTCATTCGGCCTTGGTGACATTTTCTCTCTAATTTCTTGGCTTGGCCGAGAATAAGAAGAAGCAAAAGGGGAAATTTTGTGGCAAAATTTTCCAAGATGCTAGAATATCCAAGGGGTCTTACAAAGGTGATAGGGAAACCCATTCATGAGCATGGAATCTCAAAAAAAAGCTTGGAGCTTGGAGGACATCCATGGAGAAGCTTGGCCGAAACCAGGAGCACAAAAAGAAGGCATGTCCGAGAGCTTCAAGGGAGCATAATTTTTGTGTTTCATCGCATCCAAAAGCCGATCAAAGTGAGTATTTCCGCAACTTTACTTTGATGTATTCGCACTTTTCATAGCTTAATTTGATCTTGGGATAACCTAGAAAACCCAAAAAGTTCCTAGAACAAATCACTCTCTTTCCTCTCCCCGGCTAGCACTATTCTGACTTCTACTCAATTACATAATACAATTAAAGAAACCTCATTAACATTGAGGGGAATTAGGTGAGAAGAGACTTACAAAGAATCGAGAGATAAGGCTGGACACGCAGGTCCAATTTAATAAATTCTAAATTTACAACAATTTCGAAAATTGCCATTTCCCTTCTAATATCCATCCTATATACATTATTCATTCAACACATCCATGTATTCACACAAAGCATGTTATTCAACAAATCTAATCCAATTAATTAATCTTTGAATTAAGTGATCATCCAATGTTCAAACAATGATTTGATTTGCGCGAGTCCAACTCGTTTAAGAATAAGTACTCGAAGTACGAATTATTGAATTATATCGAACTAAAATTTAAATCTAATTTAATTCGTATTCAATACTAATTCTATATTTAATTCCAAATTAAATAATTACACTTTTAAATGCGCCTTTACGACTTAGATTCCAAATCTAATCTAAATGGGTCTCAAATCCCAATTAACATCCAATGTCATTTAATTAAAGTCCAATGGGCTTTCAATTAATTTCTTAAGGCATGGACTTTGGTCAATATGGGTCAAACCCAAATACCAAAGCCCAATTAAGGAATCACCCTATTTGCCAAGAAACCAATTTCGGCCCATTAGGCCCAATTAAACATAAAAGGCCCATTTGTTATATTTGGACTTAATGGAATGGTTTAGGCCCAATTTGGATCCAATCCAATTGTCCTAAACCAACTTGGCCCAACCAAGCCCATTAGGCCCAAATACAAAATTATAAGCCCAATTCTAAATTAAGCCCAATTAATTAAATTCTAATTTTCCAAATTTCAAAATTTAATTAATTAAAGTGTATTGCACTAATTAATTATCTAATTTAACATTTCCAAAACATCAATTTATTTAATTAATCATGCATATTAATCATCAATACATGTCCAACATTATTCTTACAAAATCATCTCATTTCCATGCTTACATGGTCACGACATTTGTAGGGATTTTATATCCGATTCTGATTTCAATCCGATTGAATCTCAAATCAATATATCCATGTCTTTAAACTCATCCAATCATCAAAAAACAAAAATACCATGACTTTAGGGAATATATTGTATTCAGCCAAGCCAAGAATAATTGGCAAAATTAATCCAATTAATTTTTCTTCAAATTCATGCATAACTCTAAGTTATCAAAATTCAAGCATACTCAAACAAATAATTTGATTAAAATATGATCAAATCAAAAATACCGTAATTTTAATATATAAACCCTAATCAAATTTCATGCTCAAATAGGCTTTGATACCATTGCTGAATTTCTTAAGTGTCCCAAGGTCAATTTAAGCAATGAAATAATGTGAATACGTAATGAAGTATGGCGGAAACACACTTACATTGAACGGATTTTGGATGCGTTGATAACGAAAATTTTTCCTTTGAGAAGTCCTCCAAGATCTCCTCTTTGAAGTTGAATCCAAGCTCCAAGCTTTGATGTTGATTCCAAGCTCAAGGGATTAGTTTCCCTAACACCTTATATGATTCTTTGTGTGCAAGCACCTTTGAAAATTTGCAACAAATTTTCTTCTTGTGAAAGTGATGAATTCGGCCAAGCCTAAGGGAGAGACTTTGGGCGTGAACTTGAGAAGAGAGAAGAAGTGTGAATGACTTATGTATTTGATTTCTTAAATAAAAAAAATAAAAGATATACCAAACCAAGTTTAGGTAATAGTTAATCAACTTTACTTTGAGTGTAAAACAAGTTTCCATCATTTCCTACATTAACTTCCATCACCAAAAATGTGAATGAATGACTAGTGATGTGACTTGATGTGACTTGTGGGCCCCACTAGAATTCAAAATCCGAGTGGGCCCACAAACACTCCCGGGCTCGGGTTCGCTAATTCAGAATTAACAAATTTTTCGTTGCGACGTAATTAAATCAAATTTAATTAAATAATTATGCCTAGGAAAATTACTATTCACGTCACTAGCGAATTAATTCTAAATTAACTCGCTCGCCCGAATTAAAATCTAATTTTAATTCCGTTACGAAATCTAATTTCATTTAATATATCGAATATATTATTTTATCGATTAATTCCAAATTAATCATTATCTCTCTTCAAATAGTATTTTATCCTAGATAAAATCTCTCCGCAATTAATCCTAGATTAATTATGTTCGAATCATACGTCATTGATGAATCTTCGGGAAGGGACCCATGAGATCCCTGGATATATTGGCGGTAAATCCGGTCGTCGGACTATCCAAATACGTACGTACCTAGTACTACATTTTTACCGATTTATGAGACATGGTTGGCTTCTAGCAAAGCACCGTGCCTACCCAATTCTCCAGAAATATTCTTAAAGGAATATATAATCTATGTTAGGCTTAGTATACGTAGTATTGCGTATTGCGATCTAGTATCGGATGTCACATGCAAGGCCTGGGGCTGGAATAGTGTCTGCCCCGTACGAAGCATATATCGGATCACAAGCAACTAGTCTCTTTAATCGGATAATCATGACCTTGTCATATTATCCCGATGGTTGCAACCAATTAGAGTACCAGTTATGTATCCCTGCGTGATCATCATCTCCATATGACTGAAGTGATACTTCCGTCTTGACATCACACCCAATACACTACGATTCTCAATAAACCTAGAAGAGGCGTACATAGAACCTGTTAAAGTCCTGGACGACCAAAACCAAAGCGTATTGATTGTCGCAAGTACTAGCGATGTAAGTCTCAGGTTAAGACCAAACACACCTACCCTGATGCGGATTCCCATAGACATTTAGTCATACTACCAATGGGATTCTGCATGGTCTATCCAGAGCGAAGCTGTTTCCATACCATAGGTAAACACAACCTCCTATCACACTTGCATAGGTATCCAATACTTAAATATATGTGAACTATGCCGTTACGCTTCCATAACACGCATAAGTGCAATACTAGTCTATTCCGCATTATCGATGTCCAGTCTCGATAATACTACGACTAGGGATATTTAATGATTAAACCTTTATGGATTGATATTGTCTCATATCTAATAATCTAGAACTAATCATAAGGACTTTTATCATTTATATATTAAAGTAATCAAATTACAAAATGATAAAATGCAATTTCCATTGTCACATAGTTAATTTGTACAAAAACCACAATGTCTTTTACAAATGGTGACGCTATGGGTCATAATTGTCCAACAGAAAATTGACCCAAAACTTGGTTTGTTGGATTTTGAAAAGACGATGACAGAATTGAGATGTTGGTATGATAAAGATTGCATATTGGTGATTGAATAGTAAAGAAAAAGATTGTTGAAGTTAAGTACCCAAATTTTGAAAGTTTTAAAAGTTTAGTTAAAACAAGGATAATGAGATTTAAAGATTTGTTTGAAGTTGATGTAGGAAATGCTTTCCTCGCGTAGCGGAAACGTCTTAGGCACACAGATCGGACTTGAAATTTTTTTTTGCCCTTCTCCTTTAATTACCGAATGGAACCAGCAGTACCACTGAAGTTTTTCTACTGTTTTAAGAAAAATTTCATCCCTAGAACAGCCCCCAAACAGCCCTCGAACAGCAGCATAAAACCATACTGTTTTAGCACCTGAAATACACCCAACACACTCCCGAACAGCCCCTGAAATTGCGTGGATAGTGGCTGTGTTTTGGTTCTGATTTTTCACTTGAAAACAACCCTAACACAGCCCCAAAGCACCACTATATATTCCCCAAATATTCTGGATTAAAAAGAAACCAAACCAGGTTCCGTTTCACCAAGCAAAGGGGCGGCAATGAACAATTTATAGCCTCACTGCCGTGAATAAGAAAATAAGATTAAGATTAAGAAAAGTTCGACACCACAAAGTCTTCCAAGCTATTTCTCGTTACCAACGAAAACTTGTGTGGGCAAGACTCATAAAATAATCCCTAAACTATTTAGTGATTAAGTCACACAACAACGTTTCTTATGATTTTTGTTTATCTTCTTTTTCTTTTGTTTTTGGTTTTCTAAAATTTTGAGAGAATTAGAGAAGAAGAATAAGAAAGGTGTCTAGGTTAGAATGAGATGCTTGTCAAAAGAAAAATCATATTTTCCTTTTTATACTTAGGGTTTTAATTTTACAAAATAAAACGAAACCCTACCTATTCCTCCTAGTGTATTTTCGGCCAAGGGTTTATTTTTCAATAATTTTGTAACATCCAATATTAAATTCCATAAATAAGATATATGTTACAAAACTAATGAGTTATTACCTTTCAAAAAAGTGTAACTTCCAAAATAAAGCCAAGGGTTTCCAAAACCCAAAAATTGGGATTCCAAATTTAACCTTACATTAAATAAATTTGGAATTCCTAATTTGACCTCACATTAAATTATATCTTATATAATTTAATACATTTTTTAAAATATCATATATTTAATAAAACCTTATATTAAGTTTTAATATAAAATTTCAAGTGTGACAAAAAATATCATTAATCATATTAATAATATTTATACCTTTGTGAGTATATAATTGGACTTTCCAATTATACTAAATCCGCTATAGTAGTTCGAGCTAGCACGGGGACCAAATGGACCTACGGTTCCGAGCTCCAATAATCTGGAAATATTAATTAAGCTCTTAATTAAATATTTTGAGTTATTAACTCCAGGTTATTCCATTAAAAACCCGAAGTTGCACTCTCGTTGCCGCAGATGATATATTAAGCCGAACCAAATCGGTGTCCATCGATATAGTCACTACATATAGATTAACCCTTCACGAGTATCTTGTATTTAGAGTCGGGTCATAATGTCTGTTATACCCCTCTAATTATTTTTACCTTAAGTACCATTGATTCTCTAGTGAACGATTTATTCATAACGATTTTGAATTTTAATCTTTCTATTCGTAATAGAAATACTTGAGTTCTCTAACCGTTCAAGTACCAAATAAACCCTTAAGAAAGATACTCCTCTACTTCTCGTAAGAAGAAGTGAACTCCATATCTATGTAAAACGTTCCCAGCTACACAACAGACCATGCCCCCAAAGTACGTAGCTATTGGTCGGGACTGCTACACCAACCTCACATTTATAAATCAAAGGACATAGCCTGCCATGCAGGAGTTCGTAGTACACTCAGGATTAAGATCAATCCATATATGACCATTTAGTAGATCGAAATGACTTTCTTTTTTTAACCGATATTAAAAGAATGTCATTTCTATCTGGGTCTAGTCATATATGATCACATCATACAAGATGCCTCCATTCTCATGTCTCTACATGGATGATCCCGGATCAAGGTCGCCATACAATTATAGAATGGACCGCAGCTATAGATAAACCACAAACAAAGTACCCACTTTGTTTGTTCTCTATGGAATATTTAAGATTGCTAACTTTAGACTTAAATCCTCTTATGTATGACACTCATACAGTAAGTCTGAAGGTATATAAGTAATCTAGGGTACTCAAGATAATTTATAATATGTGAATATTAAACAAACACTTTGATAAATGAATAATGCATCATTTTATTTCAAAACACATAAAGCCATTTACATTACACGTAGTTCTAGGGCATACATCCCAACAGTTGTTAAATTGATGAAGAATATGTGAATTTGAAGTTCAATAGATTAGTTTGTGCAAAAATCTTGTTATAGAAGTGTTTGTGGGGCTTTTGGAGCAAGATAGGCTTTAGAAAACAAGTCTAGAATCCTGGAAAATGTTGGGTTTTCTAGGTCAAACCAAGATCAAATTAAGCTATGAAATGTGCGAATACAACAAAGTAAAGTTGCGGAAATACTCACTTTGATCGGATTTACGATGCGATGAACACAAAAATTTTCCTTGCTCCATTGAAGCTCTCGGCCAAGCTCCTCTTTTGTGCTCCAAGTTTCGGCCAAGGTCCCATTTGTGTGCTCCAAGCTCCAAGCTTTGTAAATGGATTCCATGCTCATGAATGGGTTTCCCTATCACTTTTGTAGGACCCCTTGGATGTGCTAGCATTATGGAAAATTTTGCCACAAAATTTTCCCTTTTGCTTCTTCTTGTTCTCGGCCAAGCCAAGAACTTAGAGAGAAAATGGCACCAAGGCCGAATGAGGGAGAGAGAGAGGGAAAATGAAAATGCGTTGTGTATTTTTTTTCAAAAACAAATACCAATTACCAAATTCAAAATTTGGTACAAGACTTTAAAGCCTTCAACTACTTCCATCAATCACAAAAGTGACATGCATCACTTCACTCAAAGTTGATGTGACTTACATCACAAGAATGACTAATGATGTGATGCGTGATGTGACTTGTGGGCCCTACTTGATTTGAAATGCGAGTGGGCCCCCAAACACTCCCGGGCTCGGGTTCACTAATTCCGAATTAACGAATTTTCCGTTGCGACGTAATTAAATCAAATTTAATTAAATATATATGCCTAGCAAAATTAATATTCACGTCGCTAGCGAATTAATTCTAAATTAACTCGTTCGCCCGAATTAAAATCTAATTTTATTTCCACGTCGAAATCTAATTTCGTTTATTATATCGAATATATTATTTTATCGATTAATTCCAAATTAATTGTTCTCTCTCTTTTATAGTATTTTATCCCAGATAAAATATCTCTGCAATTAATCCTAGATTAATTTTTTCTCTCTAATAATTAATCCTAGATTAATTATGTCCAAGTCATACGTCATTGGTGAATCTTCGGGAAGCGACCCATGAGATCCCCGAATATGTTGACAGTAAATCCGGTCGTCGGACTATCCGAACACGTACGTACCTAGTACTACGTTTTTACCGATTTACAAGACATGGTTGGCTTCTAGCAAAGCACCGTGCCTACCCAATTCTCCAGAAATATTCTTAAAGGAATATGTAATCTATATTAGGCGTAGTATACGTAGTATTGCGTATTGCGATCAAGTATCGGATGTCACGTGCTAGGCCTGGGGCTAGAATTATGTCTGCCCCATATGAAGCACTTATCAGATCTCTGGTAACTAGTCTCTATAATCGGATAAGCATGACCTAGTCATAATATCCCGATAGCTGCAGCATATAAGAGAACCAGTTATGTATCCTACGTGACCATCATCTCCATATGACTGAAGTGATACTTCCATCTTGACATCACACCCAATACACTACGATTCTCAATATACCCAGAAGAGGCGTACACAGAACCTGTTAAAGCCCTGGACGACCAAAACCAAAGTATATTGATTGTCGCAAGTAATAGCGGTGTAAGTCTCAGGTTAAGACCAAATACATCTACCCTGATTCGGACTTCATAGACACATAGTCATACTACCAATGGAATTCCGAGGGGTCTATCCAGAGCGAAGCTCTTTCCGTACCATCGGTAAACACAACCTCCTATTAGACTTACATAAGTATCCAATACTTAAATATATGAGAACTATGCCGTTATGCTCCCATAACGCGCACAAGTGCAATACTAGTCTATTCCGTATTATCGATGTCCAATCTCGATAATACTACTACTAGGGATGTTTTAATGATTAAACCTTAGTGGATTAATATTGTCTCATATCTTATTAATCCGGAACTAATCATATGGACTTTTATCATTTATATATCCCGGTAATCCAATTACAAATGATAAAAGAGCAATTTCCTTTGTCACATAGTTAATTTGTACAACAACACAATGTTCTGTACAAATAGTGATGCTATGGGTCATAATTGTCCAACAATCTCCCACTTGGCCTATAGCCATTCACTCAAGTATCCTACACTTGAACTATGTACGGGTCGCTCAAACTTCTACTCGGAAACTACTTTCGTCAGCGGATTTTCAAAGTTATCATCTGATGTGATTTATTCGATCATCCCATTGCCACGATGTATGATCCGAATGAATCAGATGAATAGTTGAAGTATATACCTGGATCGTTGATGAGACCATTAATTCTTTAGCCTGTGCAGTAGCCTAGCTCAGCTGCTAACAGAACTACTCCTAATCCAATTAGGATTATATAGATCCAAAGTGTTTCTATTGCTGCCTCAGCTGTAATAATATTCCACTTTTGTTGTTTATTCGACAACAGTATCTTGCTTGGAAGATTTCCAGCTCACTGTTCCGTTATTCAAACTATATAGTACCTTTATTACGACTTATAGTCGTTATTTTCGGTTAGGAAACTTTCAACAGTGAACCCAGTCACTTCAAGTGACTATCACTTGGATTGGCCTGATTGTGACTTCATATGCTCAAAGCATATGAGACATCAGGTCGCTTACATTTCTTTCAATGTACGAGTTCTCGGAGACTACCAACAACTTTTAGATCTATCCCAGAAGATTTTTATTCCTAGAATAAAGGTTGTCTCTCCCAAGTATTCTACGGAGAATATTTCATGAAAGCCAAGCTTTCACCGATTGCATTATGGGAATGTCATTTCCAAGAAATGATATATCATCATTATATAGGACAATCACTGTCAGTGTGCTCCCACTTACCCTCTTATATACACAAGAATCATTTTTGTTTTGAATTAAATCATATACCATTATGATTACATCAAAACGCTGGTTCCAATAACTCAATGCTTGCTTCAATCCATAAATTGATCGATTTAACTTGCAAACCTTTTTTCTCATTTTGGTATGATAAAACCGTCAGGATGTTGTAAACATCCTCCAAAAGGTTTCTATTTAAGGAAAGCGATTTTGACGTTCATCTGCCATATTTCATGAATGAAACATGCACCATAAGCAAGCATTATCCAAATGGATTTAACCATGGCAACAGATAAAAGGTTTCATCGTAATCGACACAATGTTGATAACGATACCTTTTTCGCTACAAGCCTAGCTTTGTACGTTGGTATGTTTCCATCCATGTATGTCTTCCTTGAAGACTCATATTGTAACAATAAGCACAATGCCTTCCGGTACATCAACCAGTGTCCAAACTTGGTTGGTATACATGGAATCCATTTCGGACTTCATGGCACTTTGCCATGATTGTGGTACAGTTTCATCCTTGATGAACTGTTTGTGTTCCATTAAGGAATCGGTGTCTGGAACAGTATCACTCTGATTTTCATCGAGGTTTACTTTCCTCCCACTTACCACTGCATATAGGTATTCCTCTTAGGAAAACCGCATGGCGAGCAACAATTACATTGTTCTCTTGTGAGTTGTATAAGTACTATACTTTGGTTTCCCTAGGATAACCTACAAATTATGCACTTATCCGATTTGGGTTCTAGTTTGGTATCATCCAAACATATGCCTAGCATACCCAAATCTTCAGGAATAAGAAAACCTAGTTTCTTTCCTGTTCATATCTAATATGAAGTCTGTCAAACAGATTTTCATGTAACCTTATTCAAAATAAGTTTTTCACTGTTTAATGGGTATCCCTAGAAGGAAAATGGTAGCTCAAAGCGACTCATGATTAACCTTACTATGTCCAACAAGGTTTGGTTTCTCAGTTCGGACACACCGTCAAATTGAGGT
Organism: Zanthoxylum bungeanum; assembly: GCA_019454045.1. Taxonomy (NCBI): domain Eukaryota; kingdom Viridiplantae; phylum Streptophyta; class Magnoliopsida; order Sapindales; family Rutaceae; genus Zanthoxylum; species Zanthoxylum bungeanum. The sequence goes on along the minus strand of SKCR01037488.1, from coordinate 158,731 downwards.
GTTCCATGAAGAGTCCATATTGAAAGAATACTATACTCTTTCAAGTAATTGAGAAACATATTGCTTAAGTATTTTCCACCACAGTCTAACCGTGACAATTTTAACACTCTTGCCGATCTGTTTTTATACTTCGTGTTGAAACTCTTTGAATTTATCAAAAGTTTCCGATTCGTGTTTCAAAAGAAACACATAACCATAACGCGATGCCACATCCGTAAAGGTTACGAAGTGTTCATATCCACCTCTAGCCTAGCTAGATATGGGCCCACTTACGTCACTATGAACGAGGGCTAACGAATCGGTGGCACTAACACTTTTACCAAGTAAAATGTGTTTTAGGCACTTTGCCTATTAAACTAGATTCGTAGACATCATTTAAATAGAATCAAATCCGTCCTAGTATCCACACTTCGAAAGTGTGGATATACGAGTCTTGTTTAATGTGTCCCAGACAACAATGCCACTATTAAGTCTCACTTGATTAATTCAGTTTGAGCTATTCGTTTGTCATGTCATATGTTTGAGATTCATTTATATTCAAAATATAAATACTGTTATTCACATCTAATGTGTTTATCTCAATATCATCTTTATAAAATGAAACACTTTAGTGTTCTAGAATAGAAAGGTATACCCGCAACGAGTTATACTCTGATATAGAGATAATGTTTCTAGTCAAAATAGTTACATTTTAACAGTTTCCTAATTTAAGTACACACCCAAATGGTAGTTCCTAAACTTAGGTTTTTACGGTTAAAACAACGAATCTCATCCCATTTTTTACTCGCAGGTCAATCCTAACTAAAGTCAGTCTCCTGCTTATCAGCAGATTCTGCACATCAGTACATATATATGTGTTGGACAGTTATGACCCATAGCGTCACTGTTTTGTAAAAGACATTGTGTTTTTGTACAAAATTAACTATTTAGTAATGAAATTGCCTTTTACCATTTTGTAATTTATTTATTTTCATATATAAATGGTAAAAGTCCATATGATTAGTTCTGTATTGAGATGATATGAGACATTATCAATCCATAAAGGTTTAATCATTAAATATCCTTAGTCGTAGTATTATCGAGATTGGACATCGATAATACGGAATAGACTAGTATTGCACTTGTGCGCATTGTGAGGGCATAACGGCATAGTTCTCATATATTTAAGTATAGGATACTTATGCAAGTGTGATAGGAGGTTGTGTTTTTCCGATGGTACGGAAAACAGCTTCGCTCTGGATAGACCCCGCGGAATCCATTGGTAGTATGTATATGTGTCTATGGGAGTCCGCTTCAGGGTAGGTGTATTTGGTCTTAACCTGAGACTTGCATCGCTAGTACTTGCGACAATCGGCAAACTTTAGTTTTGGTCGTCCAGGACTTTAACAGGTTCTGTGTACGCCTCTTCTGGGTTTATTGAGAATCGTAGTGTATTGGATGTGATGTCAAGATGGAAGTATCACTTCAGACATATGCAGATGATGATCATGCAGGGATTCAGAACTGGTTCTCTATAGTGTTGCAACCATCGGGATAATATGACAAGGTCAAGATTATCCGATTTAAAGAGACTAGTTTCTTGATATCTGATATGTGCTTCGTACGGGGCAGACACTAATACAGCCCCAGGCCTCGCATGTGACATCTGATACTGGATCGCAATACACAATACTACAGTATACTACGCCTGTTAAAGATCGTATATTCCAGTAAGAATATTTCTGGAGAATTGGGTAGGCATGGCGCTTTGCTAGAAGCCAACCTTGTCTCGTAAATCGGCAAAAACGTAGTACGAGGTACGTACGTGTTCAGATAGTCCGACGACCGTATTTACTGCCAACATATGCAGGGATCTCTTGGGTCGCTTCCCGAAGATTCAACAATGACGTATGATTCGAGCTTAATTAATCTGGGATTAACTGCGGAGAGACTTTATCTTGGATAAAGTACTATTTGAAGAGAGAGAAAGATTAATTTGGAATTAATCATTAAAATAATATATTCGATATATTATTCGGAATTAGATTTCGACGCGGAATTAAAATTAGATTTTGATTCGGGCGAACGAGTTAATTTAGAATTAATTCGTTAACGACGTGAATAGTAATTTTGCTAGGCATAATTATTTAATTAAATTCGATTTATATTACGTCACGACGTAAGTTTGTTAATTTGGAATTAGCGAACCCGAGCCCAGGATTGTTTGCGGGCCCACTCGCATTCGGAATCGAGTGGGGCCCACATGTCACATCAACCATCACATCATTTGTCACTTAACTCACTTTAGTATGATAGGTTTAGGTGAGTTGGTGAAAGAGTGATATACACTCCAAATCTTGAAAAGGTGAAAGACATGTTGACTTAAACATTTACCAACTTTTGGTATATCTTTCACAATTGTTTTTTAAACAATTACCATTGATTTTTGAAATCAAAAATATCATCTTCTCTCTTCTCTCCAAAGGCCGAAACTGTGAACAGTTTTTGACTCTCTCCCATTTCATTTTCTTAGCAAAATTTGTGAAGAAAAGGTGTGAGTTTTTGTTGCAAAAATTCACCAAGGGCTAGCACTCTTCAATGATCATCAAGAGGTGATAGGGAAACCAACACAATAGCTTGGAAACTCAAGGAAAAGCTTGGAGCTTCTACCTTTCTCTTGGCCGATTCTAGGAGCTCTTGGAGGAAGAAATTTTGTTGTTCAGCACATCCTAAACCGATCGTTGTAAGTATGTTTCTGTAGGAGTTAAATCAAGTCCCAAGATCAACAAATCAAGCATAAAAAACGCATATGAACACATCAAAGGAGGTGCGGAATCATAACTCACATTGAACGGTTTTGATGAAATGAACACAAGTTGCGTTTTTGCCTCCTCCAAGCTCACGGCAACAGCTCTCCAAGGCAGTGGGGTGCACGGTTTGGACTGGTTTGGTTCCTCCAAGAATCGGCCATGCATGGACTCCATTGAAGCTCAAAGCTTCAAGCTCCAAAAATTAAATCCAAGCTCATGAAGACACTTCCCTATCACCTATGTATCACTCATGGTGTGCTAGCACTAAGTCTTCTTCAATTTGCTTCTCAAAAATTCGGTGAAACCAGAAAAATCAAGAAGAAAATCGGCAGTGAAGCCGTGAAGAAGATGAGAGGAAAAGAGAGGGAAAATGATTTTCACGTGAAACCGTGAATCGAGAGAGAGAAAAGGTAAATGGTTTTACTTATGTATTTATTTTATTTCCAAAAATAAAATCAAATACCAAAAGCCTTTTCATTTACCAAGTACAAAAGTCAAAAAAGCAAAAAAGTTTTCATCATTTCAACTTTTTACTTTAAGTCACATCACATCACTTTAATAAAGTGATATGTTGTCAAGTCACATCACTCAAAGTGACAATTGATTTGACGCATGATGTGACAAACGATTTGACGCTTGATGTGACTCGCGTGCCGCGCTCGAATTCGAAATGTGAATGCGCTCGCAATCACTCTCGGGCTCAGGTTCGTTAATTCCAAATTAACGAATTTTCGGTCGCGTCGCAATTAAATGATTACGCCTAGCAAAATCACTATTCACGTCGCTAACGAATTAATTCTAAATTAATTCGTTCGCCCGAATTAAAATCTAATTTTAATTTCGCGTCGAAATCCAATTTCTAATAATATATCAAATATATTATTTTATCGATTAATTCCAAATTAATCGTTCTCTCTCTTTAATTAATATTTTATCCCAGATAAAATATCTCCGCAATTAATCCCAGATTAATTTTCTCTCTCATCGAATTAATCCCAGATTAATTCTATCTCTCTCTTCTAATTAATCCCATATTAATCAAAGTGCGAGTCATACGTCATCGGTGAATCTTCAGGAACCGACCCATGAGATCTCCGGATATGTTGGCAGTAAATACGATCGTCGGATACCGAACACTGTAACACGTACCTCGTACTACGTTTATATCGATTTACAAGACAAGGTTGGCTTCTAGCAAAGCGCCATGCCTACCCAATTCTCCAGAAATATTCTTACAGGAATATATAGATCTGTATCAAGCGTAGTATACCGTAGTATTGTGTATATTGGCCCAGTATCGGATAGTCACGTGCTAGGGCTGGGGCTGGATAAGTGTCTGCCCCGTCCGAAGCACATGTCGGATGTCTGGTAACATAGTCTCTATAATCAGATATTTATGACCTGGTCACAATATCCTGATGGTTGCGCAACACTTAAGAGCACTAGTACCGTATCCTGCGTGACATCATCTCCAATATAACTGAAGTGAGTGATACTTCCGTCTTGACATCACACCCAATACACTACGACTCTTGATAAACCCAGAAGTGGTGTACACAAAACGGGTTAAAGCCCTGTACCACCAAGACCAAAGTCTACCGATTATCGCAAGTATTAGCGATGCAAGTCTCAGGTTAAGACTATACACACCTACCTTGATTTCGGCCTCCCATAGACACACATAGTTATAATACCAATGGGATTCCGAGGGGTCTATCCAGAGCGAAGCTGTTTCCCGTACCATCGGTGAAACACGACCTCCTATCGCACTAAGTATCCAATTCTTATATATATGAGAACTATGCCGTTGTGCCCTCACAACACGCACAAGTGCAATACTAGCCTATTCCGCATTATCGATGTCCAGTCTCGATAATACTCCGGCTAGGGATATTTAATGATTAATCCTTCGTGGATTGATACTGTCTCATATCATCTCAATCCAGGAACTAATCATATGGACCTCTCTTCATTTATACATTTATAGTGATTTAATCACAAATGATGAGAGTGCAATTTCCTTGTCACATAGTTAATTTGTACAACAACACCGTGATCTGTACAAATAGTGACGCTATGGGTCATATTATCTAACAATCTCCCACTTGGCACATAGCCAGTCACTCGAGTGTATAACACCCGAACTATGTACAATTCGCTCAAATTGCTGAGGAAAGGTTTTCGTCAGCGGATTTACTTAATTATCGTCTGACGCGATTTACACGATCATCACATCGCCACGATGTATGATCCGAACGAATCAGATGATATAGAAGTATATATCTGGATCGTCGATGAGACCTTTAATTCTTTAGCCTGTGCTGACGCCTAGCTCAGCTGCTAACAGAACTATATCTAATCTAATTAGATTTTTTATCGATCCAAATGGCTTCTATTGCTGCCTCAGCTGCAGCAATAATCCGCATTTGTTGTTAATTCGGCAACAGTTATCTTGCTCGGAAGATTTCCAGCTCACTGTCCCAGTGTTCAAACTTTATAGTACCGCAGTATTTACCGGTTTAGAAACTTGCAGCAGTGATCCCAGTCACTTCAAGTTCTCCATCTCCATAGTTTAAGACAACATCTTTAGTTCTCTCAGATACTAACAGATGTTCTTAATCTTCAATCCAGTGACTATCACTTGGATTGACCCGATTGTGACTCCATATGCTCAAAGCGTATGAGACACCAATACAAGTACATTTTAAATGTACAATTTCTCAGAGAGTGTTACCAACTCCAAATCTAGCCCAGTAGATCTTTATTCCTTGAATAAAAGTTGTTACTCCCCAGAATTCTACGGAGAATTTCTTATGAAAGCCAAGCTTTCACCGATTGTTTTATGGGAATTTCATTGTCAAGAAGCGACATATTATCATTATTTTACATGACATTCATGTCAGTGCACTCCCACTAACCTCCTTATATACACAAGAATTATTTCGTTTTGAGTCAAATCATAAACTATTATGATTATTTCAAAACGTCAGTTCCAAGAACCTTATGCTTGCTTCAATCCAAACATGGATCGAATAACCCGCAAAATCGTCAGGATGTTGTAAGCATCCTCCAAAAGGTTTCCTTTTCAGGAAAGCGATTTTGATCTGCAACTGACACATTTCATAAATGAAATATGCAGTTATCAACAAGCATCTTCAAAATGGATTTACCATGGCAACAGGTAAAAGGTTGAACCGTTATTAACACAATGTTGATAACGATACCTTTCCGTCAAAAGCCCTGTTTTGTACGTTGGTATGTTGCCTTCCATGTATGTCTTCCTTGAAGACGTTTAATGTACCATAGGAACAATGCCTTGTGGTACAACAACTAGTATCCAAAATAGTTGTTAAACATGGAATCCATTCCGGACTCATGGCACTTTGCCATAATAGGGAGTCAATACCTTGTATCACTACCTCATACGTAATCAGTTGGTGTACCTTAAAAGATTAACATCTTTATGAGGTGAGATCAGAAACCCATACCCCAGGTTGTTTTCTGACTCTCTCTGATCTACGCGGTTTCTTGTGTATTTGAAGATTAATGTTATAGATTCATCATAGATGAACTATTTGTGTTCCATTACGGACCTTGTGCCTTGAACAGTATTACTCCGATTTTCATCGAGTATCACTATCCTCCCACTGACCACTGCATATCGGTATTCCTCTTAGGAAAACCGCATGGTGAACAACAATCACATTGTTCTCATGTGAGATTTATAAGTACTATACTTATGGTTTCCCTTAGGATAACCAATTTGGCACTTATCCAATTTAGGTTCTAGTTTGGTATTATCCAAACATATGCCTAGCATCCTAAATAGTCAGGAATGAGAAACCCGGTTTCTTTCCCGTTCATATCCTATACGATATCTGTCAAACAGATTTATATGGAACCTTATTCTAAATAAGTTTTGCACTGATAATACATATCCTTTAGAAGGAAATAGTAGCTCAGAGTGACTCGTGATTAGCCTTATCATGTCTAACATGATTCGGTTAATCCGTTCGGACACACCGTCTAACTGACGTGTCTCGGGAGGAGTCCTCATATGAAAGAATACCGTACTCTTTCATGTATGTACGAAACTTACTGCTTAAGTATTTTCCATTACGGTCTTACCGTGGCGGAATAATACTATAGCCGATCTGTTTATTTACTTCGTGTCGAAACTTTAAAGTTTCTGATTTGTGTTCTTCAAAAGAAACACATAACCATAACGTGATGCCACATCCGTTAAGGTCACGAATATTCATGTTCACATCTAGCCTAGCTAGATATGGGCCCACTAACTTCACCATGAATAGGGCTAACAGATCGGTGGGACTTACACTATTACTAAGCAAATAGTATTTTAGGTACTTTACCTAATAAACTAGATTCGCAGACCTTATTTGAATAGTCAAATCAGTCCTAGTACCCACTCTTCAAAAGTGTGGATATACGAGTCTAATTAAATTGTGTCCTAGACAACAATGCCACAATAAGTCTCTATTGATCAAATCAATTTGAGCTATTTATTTGTCAATTTATATGTTTGAGATTTTAATTATATTCAAAATATAAATTCTGTTATTTACATCTAATGTATTTATCTCAGTATCATCTTTATATAATAAAACACTTAATGTTCTATAATATAAAGGTTTTATCCATAACGGATTAAACACTGATATAGAGATAATGTCTCTAGTCAAACTAGTTACATTATAACAGTTTCTAATTTAAGTACATACCCGAATGGTAGTTCCTAAACTTAGGTATCTACGGTCGAAACAGGGACTTTCATCCCGTTTCTGATTCGCAGAGGAATCTCAGCTTGAAGTCAGTATCCTGCTCAAAGCAGATTCTGAATATCAATACATATATTTTATGTACCACACTAAGTATTTAAAATCTAATTTCTATACTAGCTGTGAACATAACTAAGACAAACATTTTCAAAGTAAGAGCCTTGCCCTTTCTTTAATTCCTTCGTGTCTGCCATATCCAAATGGTAGTCACTTTGGGATATGTCAATTATTTGTTTTCAATATTTTAGGAACCTTAGGCCAAGCCTTGGGTTTTTAGAATATTGAAAGGAATGTGCACCTCGTGCTACATGCCCAATTGCAAACTTTGACTTTACATGAATAGTCAATTAATTCTCCAAGAATTAAAAATTGCAATTTTAATACTTCTTAAATCCAAAATTAGATTTATGACAAGTATATTAAATTAAGCATTAAAGTCATCATCACAAAAATCTTCTAAAGATTTTATGCTCTACTTATCTTGCTTAATTTTGGGCTTAAGGTATAATGAGTTATTTTATCAAATAAAGTAACCTATTATTTATTCCCAATTTGAAAATTAAATCATTTAAAATATTTTAATCCTAGATTATATTTTAAATATCCAACTTTTCATTTTATCTTGATTACAATAGTCCAACTATTTAATCAACGATTAGTGGTACTTTATATATTATAATGATTATAATAGTCCAACTATATAATCAAATATAATCCAAATTAATTAACTCAATTACATTGATTACTATAATCCAATTATAAAATCAACTGTAAACTGAAATTAATTAATTCAAATATATTGATTAATATAATCCAATTATATATAATCAAGTATAATACAGTCCAACTGTTTATTAAAACAACAATTTAAATATTAGTCTAACTAACATTTAATCTAATGACGAAATAATTTAAATTGAGCGCGTATGGCGAGTAATTGAACGAGTATTGCAAATTCAATTCTTGCCTCCCACTATTTTTCGTCGAGCCTCTAACCCTCTGTCGAGTACTCGGGAAACCGTGTTTCCTAGTGGGCTAGGATCCCGTTAAATATCACACAATCTTGACTTTGGCCAACAAATTGTATGATAATTAACTAGGTAGATCTCGAAGATCAATTGGATCTCATCCAACTCCTAGATCCAGTAGGTGGACATCCAAGTCCCAAACATATATCTTATATATGCCTATACATCGAATGTATACCCTAACCTTTTTCCTCTGAATCACTAGGCCTTGGCTTTGGCACAACAAACCTAGTGATCCCAGTCAAGCGCGGACCATTGACATGGAAGCTTCGTAATCAATGTCAATGGACAAGAAGTGGTCTTGACTTTGGCCAACAAACCACAACTTGGACACGACACCGATATGGAACAAAGCCTCATGATTAAAACACATCTTTGATGGACAAGGGCTTGACTTTGGCCAACAACCCCTGCCAATCTCGGATCTTGAGTAACAATCACTCAATGGAAGGAAAAGACGCATGATATTTAATGAGGGCTTTTCGTGTGCAAATTGGATACCAATTTAATTATCTTTGTTAAGGTCTCATCATCATACACCCTTAAGCATGCATTCTAAACACATAATAAAGCGAGTATGAAATAAAATAATAATGATATGCAGATGGATATTTTACATTGATCCTAGATCAAATCTCTCACTTTCTCTCTCCCGCTAGCACTTGTATTACTTCTACCCGTTACACTACACTTCTAAAGAAACCTCTTTTACATGGAGGGGAATAGGTGAGAAGAGAATACAAAGAAATAGGAGATAAGGCTGGACACGCAGGTCCAATTTAATAAATCAAATTTATTACAATTTCCAAAATCGCCCAACCCGACTAATATCCATCCGATATACATTATTCAAATATCAGAACCATGTATTCATACAAGCATGTTATCAATCAATCAATCAAATTAATTAATCTTGATTATTAGTGATCATCCAATGTTCAAACAAATATTTGATTTTGTTCGAGTCAAACTCATATTGCGAACACGTACTCAAAGTACGATTTCTACGAATTAAATTAAATTACATAATTAAATCCAATTTAATACGTATTTAATTCTAATTCATTATTTAATTCTAAATTAAATATTACACTTTTATTAACGAACCTTTACGACTTAAATTCCAAATTTAATCGCAACGGGTCTCAAAGCCCGATTAACATCTAATGTTTTATTTAATTAAAGTCCAATGGGCTTTTAATTAATTTCTACAGGCGTGGACTTTTGGTCAACTCGGGTCAAACCGAACAACCAAAATCCAATCCGGGAGTTACCCCATAAGCCTTTAAATTAATTTTGGCCCATTAGGCCCAATTAAATAATTAAGGTCCATTAAGTCATAATTGGACTTTATGGATGCGGTTTTAGGCCCAATTGGATCCAACCAAATTTGCCTAAAATCAACTTTGTTACAACAAAGCCCAAAAGCCCAATTACAACCTAACAAGCCCAATTTCCAAAATCAAGCCCAAATTAATTAACTTATAAAATTCCAAATTTCACAATTAATTAACCTAAGTGTAATACACAATCAATTACCCAATTAACATTTCTAAAACATCAATTAGCCTAATAATCATGCACTTTAACAACCAAATAGTGTCCAACACAATTCAATTAAAATCAAACCCAATTTACATGCTTTCAAGTCTCGGCAATTAGGGGTTTTTCAATTCGATTCGGTTTCAATCCAATTGAGTCCACAATCTTAATTTACCAAATCAATTCAACTCATCCAATGAATCAAACAACAAAATCACAATGAATTTCATGTCCAATTGAATTCGGTCAACCCACTTTATAAAGGGAAAATTATTCCAAATCAAATTTCAATTCAATTGAACTTCAAAACAACATTACCCAATTGTTTTAAATCATCCAATGATCAAACAAAACAAAATTACCAAGACATTAGGGTTATGCAATTTTTCGGCCAAGCCTCTAATTTGGGGAAAATTGATCCAATCCAATTTTCTTGAAATTGATCACACACAATCTCAATTAAACATGTTTTAAGCATACTTAAACATCCAATTTAATTAAAACATGCTCAAACACATTTTACCCAATTTCAAGTTACATGTTCAACCTAAAGAATTGGGGAAAATTGATCCAATCCAATTTTCTTGAAATTGATCATGCACAACTTCAATTAATCAATATACAAGCATACTTAATCAACCAATTCAACCAAATCATGCTTCAATTGATTTTGCCCAAAATAAAGTTTTGACCAAAATTAGGGAAAATTGAATCCAATCCAATTTCATGAAATTGATCATGCACAATCTCAATTAAACATCATCCAAGCATGCTTAAACAATCAATTTAACCAAAACAAGTCAGAATCGATTTTGCCCAAAATAAACCCTAACTTTTTTCATGCTTGATAATAGCTCAAGATACCATTGTAGGAGTTAAATCAAGTCCCAAGATCAACAAATCAAGCATAAAAAACGCATATGAACACATCAAAGGAGGTGCGGAATCATAACTCACATTGAACGGTTTTGATGAAATGAACACAAGTTGCGTTTTTGCCTCCTCCAAGCTCACGGCAACAGCTCTCCAAGGCAGTGGGGTGCACGGTTTGGACTGGTTTGGTTCCTCCAAGAATCGGCCATGCATGGACTCCATTGAAGCTCAAAGCTTCAAGCTCCAAAAATTAAATCCAAGCTCATGAAGACACTTCCCTATCACCTATGTATCACTAATGGTGTGCTAGCACTAAGTCTTCTTCAATTTGCTTCTCAAAAATTCGGTGAAACCAGAAAAATCAAGAAGAAAATCGGCAGTGAAGCCGTGAAGAAGATGAGAGGAAAAGAGAGGGAAAATGATTTTCACGTGAAACCGTGAATCGAGAGAGAGAAAAGGTAAATGGTTTTACTTATGTATTTATTTTATTTCCAAAAATAAAATCAAATACCAAAAGCCTTTTCATTTACCAAGTACAAAAGTCAAAAAAGCAAAAAAGCTTTCATCATTTCAACTTTTTACTTTAAGTCACATCACATCACTTTAATAAAGTGATATGTTGTCAAGTCACATCACTCAAAGTGACAATTGATTTGACGCATGATGTGACAAACGATTTGACGCTTGATGTGACTCGCGTGCCGCGCTCCAATTCGAAATGCGAATGCGCTCGCAATCACTCTCGGGCTCAGGTTCGTTAATTCCAAATTAACGAATTTTCCGTCGCGTCGCAATTAAATGATTACGCCTAGAGAAATCACTATTCACGTCGCTAACGAATTAATTCTAAATTAATTCGTTCGCCCGAATTAAAATCTAATTTTAATTTCGCGTCGAAATCCAATTTCTAATAATATATCAAATATATTATTTTATCGATTAATTCCAAATTAATCGTTCTCTCTCTTTAATTAATATTTTATCCCATATAAAATATCTCCGCAATTAATCCCAGATTAATTTTCTCTCTCATCGAATTAATCCCAGATTAATTATATCTCTCTCTTCTAATTAATCCCAGATTAATCAAAGTGCGAGTCATACGTCATCGGTGAATCTTCAGGAACCGACCCATGAGATCTCCGGATATGTTGGCAGTAAATACGATCGTCGGACTGTCCGAACACGTAAGTACCTCGTACTACGTTTATATCGATTTACAAGACAAGGTTGGCTTCTAGCAAAGCGCCATGCCTACCCAATTCTCCAGAAATATTCTTACAGGAATATATAGATCTGTATCAAGCGTAGTATACCGTAGTATTGTGTATATTGGCCCAGTATCGGATAGTCACGTGCTAGGGCTGGGGCTGGATAAGTGTCTGCCCCGTCCGAAGCACATGTCGGATGTCTGGTAACATAGTCTCTATAATCGGATATTTATGACCTGGTCACAATATCCCGATGGTTGCGCAACACTTAAGAGCACTAGTACCGTATCCTGCGTGACATCATCTCCAATATAACTGAAGTGATACTTCCGTCTTGACATCACACCCAATACACTACGACTCTCTGATAAACCCAGAAGTGGTGTACACAAAACCGGTTAAAGCCCTGTACCACCAAGACCAAAGTCTACCGATTATCGCAAGTATTAGCGATGCAAGTCTCAGGTTAAGACTATACACACCTACCTTGATTTCGGCCTCCCATAGACACATAGTTATAATACCAATGGGATTCTGAGGGGTCTATCCAGAGCGAAGCTGTTTCCCGTACCATCGGTGAAACACGACCTCCTATCGCACTTGCATAAGTATCCAATACTTATATATATGAGAACTATGCCGTTGTGCCCTCACAACACGCACAAGTGCAATACTAGCCTATTCCGCATTATCGATGTCCAGTCTCGATAATACTCCGGCTAGGGATATTTAATGATTAATCCTTCGTGGACTGATACTGTCTCATATCATCTCAATCCAGGAACTAATCATATGGACCTCTCTTCATTTATACATTTATAGTGATTTAATCACAAATGATGAGAGTGCAATTTCCTTGTCACATAGTTAATTTGTACAACAACACCGTGATCTGTACAAATAGTGACGCTATGGGTCATATTATCTAACAGTTTCTGCCATATTTCTTCGTTATTCATTCATGTTTCATTGTTCATTTTGATCTTGGGACTAATCATAGAAACCAACAATATGTACAACACTTAGTATCAAAATCTAATTTTTTTGAAACTAATGGTGAACATGTTTCTGACAAACATATTTGAAGCCGGAGCCCCTCTTCACTTCCTTCATGTATGCCTTGTCCATACGGCAGTCACGCATCCAGTGACCCCGTTTGCCACAGTTTAGGCAGACATCTTGGGATATGTCATTTGTCTTCCTAGAAGATTGTGATGATTTTGTCTTTGCCCCTTTTATAAACTCTTGCTCTGCCTCCTAGAGCATAGCCATCAACTCTCCAAGAGTTTACTCTTGGTTCACAATGAACTTGCCCCAGCTATCGGGTAGAGACTATAAGATCAAATATTTGGTAGTCTCGGCCACGTAGGTAATGCCCAACTAACCTAGCTTATCGATGTCAGCAATCATCTGCGACACCTAGTGCTCGACAGATGTACCCTCTGACTTACACGAGCGAAAGAGCTTCTTTTACAATTAGTATTTCTAAGATCTAAGAATAGATCTATGAATATCTTTAATTTCATCATCATATTACAAGGATCTAATCCTTAATTTTGATGATGGAATTAAAGAGTCATTGCAGCAAGTATAAGGAATGAGCACTAAAATTATCATCACATGAATATTCCAAATATCATGTTCTACTATTTACTTAACTACGGGCTTAGGCCTGAGATGTTACTTTATCAAATAGAATAACTTCTCAGTTCCCAAGACTATCCTGAGGTTTTATTCCCAATTTGAAAATTAAAGCCGTTTAATGACATTTTCTCCCAGGATTATGTTTTAAACGCTAATCTTTCAGTTATCTTGATTGCTATAATCCAATTATCCAATCAACGATTTCGGGTACTATTGAATATAATGATTACTATAGTCTAACTATATAATCAACTATAATTTGATTATTTAAATTCAAATATATTGATTACTATAATCGAATTATATAATCAACTATAACTTGAAGTAGTTTGAATACAGTCCAACTGTTTAATTAAAACAACGATTAAATATTAGTCCAACTAATATATTTATTAAATTAATTAATGACGAAAAATTGAAATGAGCGCGTATTGGCAAGTATCTAAACGAAATTGTAAATTTAATACTTGACTCCCACTATTTTTCGGCGAGCCTCTAACTCTCTGTTGAGTACTTGGGAAACCTAGTTTCCTAGTGGGCTATGATCCCGTTAAATAACACACAACCTTGACTTTGGCCAACAAATTGTATGATATTTAACTAGGTAGATCTCTAAGATCAATTGGATCTCATCCAATTCCTAGATCCAGTAGGTGGACATCCAAATCCGAAACACATATCTAATCTATGCCAATATATCCAATATATTGCTTAACCTTTTTCTTCTGAATCAATTAAGCCTTGGCTTTGGCACAACAAACTTAATGATTCCAGTTAAGCGGGACCCATTGACTTTGGAAAGCTTCGTAATAGATGTCGATGGACAAGAAGTGATCTTGACTTTGGCCAACAAATCCCAACTTGGACAAGACATGCGATATGGAACAAAGCCTTCATGATTCAAACACATCCGCGATGGACAAAGGTCTTGACTTTGGCCAACAAACCAGTGCCAATCTTGGATCTTGAGAATGAATCATTCAATGGAAGGAAAAACACTTAATATTTTTTGAGAGTTTTTCGCGTAATTGGCAACCAATTAATTATCTTTGATTAGGTCTCATCATACACCATTAAGCATGCATTCTAAAAGCATAATAAGGCGCGATAAATAAATTAATAATGATATGCGGATGGATATTTAAAACATTTTGTTCCTAGAACAAATCTCTCCCTATCCTCTCTCCCGCTAGCACAATTCTTACTTCTACCCAATTACATAATACTTCTAAAGAAACCTCATTTACATTGAGGGGAATAGGTGAGAAGAGAAATACAAAGAGTCAAGAGGTAATAGGCTGGACACGCAGGTCCAATTTAATAAATTCTAAATTTATTACAATAATTTCCAAAATTGCCCTCACTCATCTAATATCCATCTGATATACATTATTCATACATCACATCCATGTATTCACACAAAGCATGTTATCAATCAATATAATCCAATTAATTAATCCGAAATTAATGACCATCCAATGTTCAAACAACGATTTGATTTGCGTGAGTCCAACTCGTTTTAAGAATAAGTACTCAAAGTACGAATTCTTGAATTTTATTAAACTACAACATCAAATCCAATTTAATTTGTATTCAATACTAATTCTTTATTTAATTCCAAATTAAATAATTACACTTTATTAATGAGCCTTAGAGACTTAGATTCTAAATCTAATCATTACGGGTCTCAAAGCCCAATTAACATCCAATGTCAATTTAATTAAAGTCCAATGGGCTTTCAATTAATTTATAAGGCATGGACATTGGCAACTAAAGCTCAATAAGGAATCACCCTTTGCCAAAAATTAATTTAGGCCCAATTAAAATTTTAAAGGCTCATTTAATCATATTTGGACTTTATGGAAATGGTTTTAGGCCCAATTGGATCCAACCAATTAACCTAAACCAAACTTGGCCCAACCAAGCCCATTAAGCCCAAATACAACTTTAAAAGCCCAATTCCAAATTTAGCCCAACTAATTAAATTTCAATATTCCCAATATCACAATTTAATTAATTCAAGTGTATTAGCCATAATTAATTAGTTAAATTAACATTTCCAAAATACCAATTACACTAATTAATCATGCTAATCTTCATCAACACATGTCCAACATTATTGAATGAAAAAATCAATTCATTTCCATGCTTATAGCTCACGGCAATTTGGGGATTTAATGTCCAATTCCGATTTCAATCCAATTGAATCTCAAATCAATATTTCCCAAGTCCTTCAACTCATCCAATGATCAAAAGAAAAAATATTACCATGACATTATGGTACTTACAACTTTCGGCCAAGCCAAAATTTTGGGGAAAAATTAATCCAATTCAACTTTCATCAAATTGATCATGCATAACTCTAAGTATCATCATTCAAGCATACTCAATCAAAAAATTCCATCAAATCATGCTCAAATCAATTTTACCCAAATTTTACCCTAAATCAATTTCATGCTTAATCAAGGCTCTGATACCATTGTCGGGTTTTCTAGGTCAAACCAAGATCAAATTAAGCTATGAAAAGTGTGAATACAATAAAGTAATTTACGGAAATACTCACTTTGATCGGATTTGCAATGCGATGAACACAAAAATTTTCCTTGCTCCATTGAAGCTCTTAGCCAAGCTCCTTTTTTATGCTCCAAGTTTCGGCCAAGGTCCCATTTGTGTGCTCCAAGCTCCAAGCTTTGTAAATGGATTCCATGCTCATGAATGGGTTTCCCTATCACCTTTGTAGGACCCATTGGATGTGCTAGCATCTTGGAAAATTTTGCCGTACAATTTTCCCTTTTGCTTCATCTTGTTCTCGGCCAAGCCAAGAACTTAGAGAGAAAATGGCACCAAGGCCGAATGAGGGAGAGAGAGAAGGAAGATGAAGATACCAATTACCAAATTCAAAATTTGGTAAAAGACTTTAAAGTCTTCAACTACTTCTATCAATCACAAAAGTGACATGCATCACTTCACTCAAAGTTGATGTGACTTACATCACAAGAATGACTAATGATGTGACGCGTGATGTGACTTGTGGGCCCCACTTGATTCGAAATGCGAGTGGGCTCGCAAACACTCCCGGGCCCGGGTTCGCTAATTCCGAATTAACGAATTTTCCGTTGCGACGTAATAAAATCAAATTTATTTAAATAATTATGCCTAGCAAAATTATTATTCACATCGCTATCGAATTAATTCTAAATTAACTCGTTCGCCCGAATTAAAATCTAATTTTAATTCCGCGTCGAAATCTAATTTCGTTTAATATATCGAATATATTATTTTATCGATTAATTCCAAATTAATCGTTCTCTCCCTTTTATAATATTTTATCCCAGATAAAATATCTCCGCAATTAATCCTAGATTAATTTTCTCTCTCTAATAATTAATCCCAGATTAATTACATCCGAGTCATACGTCATTGGTGAATCTTCGGGAAGCGACCCATGAGATCCCCGGATATGTTGGCAATAAATCCGGTCATCGGACTATCCGAACACGTACGTACCTAGTACTACGTTTTTACCGATTTACAAGACATGGTTGGCTTCTAGCAAAGCACCGCGCCTACCCAATTCTCCAGAAATATTCTTAAAGGAATATGTAATCTATATCATGCGTAGTATACGTAGTATTTTGTATTGCAATCCAGTATCGAATGTCACGTGCTAGGCCTTGGGCTGGAATTGTGTCTGCCCCGTACGAAGCACATATCGGATCTTTGGTAACTAGTCTCTATAATCGGATAAGCATGACATAGTCATATTATCCCGATAGATGCAGCATATAAGAGAACCAGTTCCGTATCCTACGTGACCATCATCTCCATATGACTGAAGTGATACTTCCATCTTGACATCACACCCAATACACTACGATTCTCAATATACCCAGAAGAGGCGTACACAGAACCTGTTAAAGCCCTGGACGACCAAGACCAAAGTACATTGATTGTCGCAAGTATTAGCGGTGCAAGTCTCAGGTTAAGACCAAATACACCTACCCTGATTCAAACTTCCACAGACACATAGTAATACTACTAATGGAATTCTGAGGGGTCTATCCAGAGTGAAGCTGTTTTCCGTACCATCGGTAAAACACAACCTCCTACTACACTTGCATGAGTATCCTATACCCAAATATATGAGAACTATGCCGTTATGCCCTCACAACGCGCACAAGTGTAATACTAGTCTATTCTGCATTATCGATGTCCAATCTCGATAATACTACAACTAGGGATATTTAATGGTTAAACCTTCGTGGATTGATACTGTCTCATATTATCTCAATCCAAGAACTAATCATAAGGACCTCTTATCATTTATACATCTTGGTGATCTAATCACAAATGATAAGAGAGCAATTTCCTTTGTCACATAGTTAATTTGTACAACAACACCATGATCTGTACAAATAGTGACGCTATGGGTCATAACTGTCCAACAATCTCCCACTTGGCCTATAGCCAGTCACTCAAGTGTCCTACACCCAAACTATGTACGGTTCGCTCAAATTACTGGGAAAATACTTTCGTCAGTGGATTTGCATGATTATCATCTTATACGATTTATACGATCATCACATCGCCACGATGTATGATCCGAACGAATCAAATGAATATTCGAAGTATGTATTTAGATCATTGATGAGACCATTAATTCTTTAGCCTGCGCTGTAGCCTAGCTCAACTGCTAACAGAATTATTCCTAATCTAATTAGGATTATTATCAATCCATAAGGCTTCTATTGCTGCCTCAGTTGCAGCAATAACCCGCTTTAGTTGTTTATTCGGTAACAGTATCTTTCTTGGAAGATTTCCAGCTCACTGTTCCGTTATTCAAACTTTGTAGTACCGTTGTTACGACTTATAGTCGTTATTATCGGTTATGAAACTTGCAGTAGTGATTCTAGTCACTTCAAGTTCTCCTTCTCCATAGTATAAGACAGCATCCTTAGTTCCTCTAAGATACTCAAGGATGTTCTTAACATCAATCCAATGACTATCACTTGGATAGGCCTGATTGTGACTCATAAGGCTTCTATGCTGCCTCAGTTGCAGCAATAACCCGCTTTAGTTGTTTATTCGGTAACAGTATCTTTCTTGGAAGATTTCCAGCTCACTGTTCCGTTATTCAAACTTTGTAGTACCGTTGTTACGACTTATAGTCGTTATTATCGGTTATGAAACTTGCAGTAGTGATTCTAGTCACTTCAGTTCTCCTTCTCCATAGTATAAGACAGCATCCTTAGTCCTCTAAGATACTCAAGGATGTTCTTAACATCAATCCAATGACTATCACTTGGATAGGCCTGATTGTGACTCCATAAGGCTTCTATTGCTGCCTCAGTTGCAGCAATAACCCGCTTTAGTTGTTTATTCGGTAACAGTATCTTTCTTGGAAGATTTCCAGCTCACTGTTCCGTTATTCAAACTTTGTAGTACCGTTGTTACGACTTATAGTCGTTATTATCGGTTATGAAACTTGCAGTAGTGATTCTAGTCACTTCAAGTTCTCCTTCTCCATAGTATAAGACAGCATCCTTAGTTCCTCTAAGATACTCAAGGATGTTCTTAACATCAATCCAATGACTATCACTTGGATAGGCCTGATTGTGACTCCATATGCTCAAAGCGTATAAGACACCGGGTCGAGTACTTTTATTTCAATGTACAGGTTCTCGGAGAGTGCTAACAACTTTAAATCTATCCCATTATATCTTTATTCCTAGAATAAAGGTTTTTTCTCCCTAGAATTCCTCGAATAAAGGTTGTTTCTCCCTAGAATTTTCATGAAAGCCAAGCTTTCACCGATTGTTTTATGGGAATATCATTTGCAAGAAATGATATATCATCATTTTTTTATGACTTTTGTTGTCAGTGCGCTCCCACTAACCTTCTTATATACACAAGAATCATTTTTGTTTTGAATTAAATCATACATCATTATGATTACATCAAAACGACAATTCCAAGAACGCTATGCTTGCTTCAATCCTTCCATGGATCGAATAACCTGCAAACCTTGTTTGCTAGTTTTGGTACGAAAAAACCGTCAGGATGTTGTAAACATCCTCCAAAGGGTTTCCGTTAAGGAAAGCGGTTTTGGCATTCAGCTGCCACATTTCATAAATGAAACATGTAGCATTAGCAAGCATTATCCAAATGGATTTACCATGACAACATGTAAAAGGTTTCATCGTAATCGACACAATGTTGATAATGATACCTTTTTGCTACAAGCCTAGCTTAGCACGTTGGTATGTTGCCTTCCACGTATGTCTTCCTTGAAGACTTATATAGTACCAATAGGCACAATGCCTTGCGGTACATCAACTAGTGTCTAAACATAGTTGGTATACATGGAATCCATTTCGGACTTCATGGCACTTTGCCATATTAGGGAGTCGATACCTTGTATCACTTCCTCATATGTAGTCAGTTCGTATTCCTCAATAAGATTGGCATCTTTATGAGGTGAGATCAGAAACCCATACCCCAGGTTGTTTTCTGACTCTCTCTGACTAACATGGTTCTTATGTATTCGAAGATTACTGGTTTAGTTTCATCCTTGATGAACTATTTATGTTCCATTAAGGAATCGGTGCCTGGAATAGTATTACTCTGATTTTTCATCGAGTTTTACTTTTCTCCCACTTACCACTGCATATCGGTATTCCTCTTGGGAAAACCGCATGGTGAGCAACAATTACATTGTTCTCTTGTGAGTTGCATAAGTAATATACTTTGGTTTCCCTATGATAACCAACAACTTAGGCACTTATCCAATTTGTGTTCTAGTTTGGTATTATCCAAACATATGCCTAGCATTCCCAAATCATTAGGGATGAGAAACCCAGTTTCTTTCCTGTTCATATCTAATATGAAATTTGTCAAATAGATTTTTATGGAACCCTATTCTAAATAAGTTCTGCACTGTTTATGCGTATCCGTTGAAGGAAATGGTAGCTCAGAGCGACTCATGATTAACCTTATCATGTCCAACAAAATTCGGTTTCTCAGTTCGGACACACCATCAAACTGACGTGTTCCGGGAGGAGTCCTCATTGAAAGAATACTATACTCTTTCAAGTATTTAAGAAACTTATTGATTAAGTATTTTCATTATGGCCTAACCGTGATGGTTTAATACTTTAGCCGATCTGTTTGTTTATTTCGTGTCAAAACTGTAACAGTTTCCGATTTGTGTTTCAAAAGAAACACATAACCATAACGCGATGCCACATCCGTATGTTAGACATTATGACCCATAGCGTCACTGTTTTGTAAATGATATTGTATTATTGTACAAAATTAACTATGTGATAATGAAATTGCCTTTTGCCGTTTTGTAATTTATTTACTTTGATATATAAATGGCGAAAGTCCATATGATTAATTCCGTATTGAGATGATATGAGACAGTATCAATACATAAAGGTTTAAATCATTAAATATCCCTAGCCGGAGTATTATCGAGATCGGACATCGATAATGCGGAATAGACTAGTATTGCACTTGTGCATGTTGTGAGGGCACAACGGCATAGTTCTCATATATTTAAGTATAGGATACTTATGCAAGTGCGATAGGAGGTTGTGTTTTACCGATGGTACGGAAAACAGCTTCGCTCTGGATAGACCCCGCGGAATCCCATTGGTAGTATGTCTGTGTCTATGGGAGGCCGCATCAGGGTAGGTGTATATGGTCTTAACCTGAGACTTGCATCGCTAGTACTTGCGACAATAGGTAAACTTTGGTTTTGGTGGTTGGGGGACCTTAACTGGTTCTGTGTTCACCTCTTCTGGGTTTATCAGGAATCGTAGTGCACTGGGTGTGATGTCAAGATGGAAGTGTCACTTCAGACATATGGAGTTGATGATCACGCAGGATACAGAACTAGTGCTCTATAAAAGGTTGCAACCGTCGGGACAATATGACTAGGTCAGTATTGCCCGATTTAAAGAGACTAGTTGCTTGATGTCCGATATATGTTTCGTACGGGGCAGACACATTTCCAGCCCCAGGCCTAACATGTGATCGTCCGATACTGGATCGATGTACGCAATACTACGGTATACTACGCTTGATATAGATCTAATATTCCAGTAAGAATATTTCTGGAGAATTGGGTAGGCATGGCGCTTTGCTAGAAGCCAACCTTGTCTTGTAAATCGGTAAAAACGTAGTACGAGGTACGTACGTGTTTGGATTATCCAACGACCGTATTTACTGCCAACATATCCGGAGATCTCTTGGGTCGCTTCCTGAAGATTCACCTATGATGTTTGATTCGAACTTTATTAATCTTGGATTAATAACGGAGAAACTTTATCTTGGATAAAATGCCTTATTAGGAGAGAGAGAGAGATCGATTAATCTGGAATTAATCGATAAAATAATATATTCGATATATTATTAAACGAAATTAGATTTCGACGCGGAATTAAAATCGGATTTTAATTCGGGCAAACGAATTAATTTAGAATTAATTCATTAGCGAACTGAATAGTAATTTCGCAAGGCGTAATTATTTAATTCATGTCGCGACGGAAATTCGTTAATTTGGAATTAACGAAACCGAGCCCGAAAGTGCTTGCGGACACATTCGTATTTTGAATCGAGTGATATCCGGAAATCACATCGCGATATCTCATTACTTAATACGAATAGATAGTGAATGTATCTAGTCACCTTTGAGGGATGATGCATTGTCTCTAATCTCAAAGTATGGTAATGATAGCAAATGATGGATTCATTTTGGAGGGAAAGCCATGCACGGTTTTGGAAGGATTTTTTGCATTAAAAAATTCTTTTGGTATTAGATATCACTTCACTTTTCATTTTCCTTGGTCATTCACGTTTTTTGGCATGCAAAGGAAACAAAAATCTAAAGTGAAACACTCTCATCTCTTCCTCTCTTGCTCACGCCGTGAGCTGCACCAACAAGGCAGAAAATTGTTTTCTCATTCTCCATTTTTGCTAGCACAAGCAAGGAATCAAAGGAGGTGATAGGGAAACCACCTTGGAGCTTGGAATACACAAAGCTTGGAGCTTTCAACTCTTTTCTCCTCTTGGCCGAAACTTCAAGGATCTTGGAGCTTCAACCTTTGTTCATCTTTTCATCACAAAAGCTTTGTAAGTATGATTCCGCCATGCTTCAAGTTTATTATATATATTCATTTTGTTGTATTTCATAAGCTTAATCTTTCCTTGGGACTAATTATAGTAACCAACACCGTAAAGGTCACGAAATATTCATATCCACATCTAGCCTAGCTAGATATGGGCCCACCTACGTCACTATGAACAAGGGCTAACAGATCGGTGGCACTTGCACTTTTACCAAGTAAATAGTATTTTAGGAACTTTGCCTAATAAACTAGATTCGTAGACTTTATTTGAATGGAATCAAATTAGTCATAGTAGCCACTCTTCAAAAGTGTGGATATACGGGTCTTGTTTAAATTGTGTCCCAGACAACAATGCCACAATTAAGTTTCAACTTATTAAATCAGATTGAGCTATTTGTTTGTCATGTTATATGTTTGAGATTTATTTATATTCAAAATATAAATTCTGTTATTCGCATCTAATGTGTTTATCTCAATATCATCTTTATATAATAAAACACTTTAGTGTTCTAGAATATAAAGGTATACCCGCAACGGGTTAAACCCTGATACAGAGATAATGTTTCTAGTCAAACTAGTTACATTGTAATAGTTTCCTAATTTAAGTACACACCCGAAGGGTAGTTCCTAAACTTAGGTATCTACGGTTAAAACAATGACTCATGTCCCGTTTCCTATTCGTAGATTAATCTCATCTGAAGTCAGTATCCTACTCTCAGGAGATTCTGCACATCAATACATAATTATGTACCACATCCAGTATCTAAAATCCAATTTTAATACTAGCAGTGAACATATTTATGACTAACATATTTGAAGTCGGAGCCTTGCTCGTTCTTCAAATCCTTCATGTCAGCCTTGTCCAAACGACAGTCACGCTTCCGCGATCCCATTTGCCATAATTAAGGCAGACATTTTTGGATATGTCATTTGTCTTCCCAGAAGATTATAATGATTTTGCCTTTGCCCTTTTACACACTCCAGAAGCCTTTGGACAAGCCTTGGTCTTTCGGAATGTCGAAGTAAGGTGCGCCTTGCGCTTCTTGCCTTATTGTAAACATTGGCTTTGACTCCTTGAGTATAGCCGTTAACTCTCCAAGAGTTTTACTATTGCAATTTAGTACTTAAGATCTAAAATAGATCTATGAAGATCCTTCAATTTCATTATCATACTTTAAGGATCTAATCCTTAGTTCTGATTAAGAAATTAAGGAGTCTATTTGGCAAGCATAACGGATTAAGCACTAAAGTTATCATTACATGAATATTCCAAATATCATGCTCTACTGTTTGCTTAACTCCAGGCTTAGGCCTAATTTTTTATTTTATCAAATAAAGTAACTTATTAGTTTCCAGGACCATCCTGAATTTTTATTCCCAATTTGAAAATTAAAGTCGTTTAAATACATTTTCACCCAGGATTATGTTTTAAACACTAATCTTTTAATTTTATCTTGATTGCTATAGTCCAACTATCCAATCAACGATTTCAGGTACTATTTATTATAATGATTACTATAGTCAAACTATTTAAGCAACTATAATTTAATAGGTTAAATTCAATTATATTGATTTCTATAATCCAATTATAAAATCAACTATTAATTGAAATTAGTTTAAATACAGTCCAACTGTTTTAATTAAAAACAACTATTTAATATTAGTCCAACTAATATAATAATTTATTTGACGTAATATTTGAAATGAGCGAGTATGGCAAGTAACTAAACGAATATTGCAAATTTAATACTTGCCTCCATTATTTTTCGGTGAGCCTCTAACCCTCTGTGGAGTACTCGGCAAACCTTGTTTCCTAGTGGGCTAGGATCCCGTTAAATAACACACAATCTTGACTTTGGCCAACAAATTGTATGATAATTAACTAGGTAGATCTCTAAGATCAATTGGATCCCATCCAATTCCTAGATCCAGTAGGGGGACATCCAAGTCCGAAACATATATCTTATATATGCCAATATATCCAATATATTGCCTAACCCTTTTCCTCTGAATCAAATAAGCCTTGGCTTTGGCACAACAAACTTAGAGATCCCAGTTAAGCGGAACCCATTGACCTTGGAAAGCTTCGTAATCAATGTCGATGGACAAGAAGTGATCTTGACTTTGGCCAACAAATCACAACTTCGACAAGACACCAATATGGAACAAAGCCTTCATGATTCAAACACATCCTCGACGGACAAAGGTCTTGACTTTGGCCAACAAATCAATGCCAGTCTTGGATCTTGAGTAATAATCACTCAATGGAAGGAAAAACGCTTAATATTATTTGAGGGTTTTTCGCGTGCAAATTGGCAACCAATTTATTATCTTTGTTAGGTCTCATCATCATACACCCTTAAACATGCATTCTAAACACATAATAAGGCGCATATAAATAAATAATAATGATATGCGGATGGATACTTAACACATTGTTCCTAGAACAAATCTCTCCATTTCCTCTCTCCCACTAGCACACGTATTACTTCTACCCGTTACATAACACTTCTAAAGAAACCTCATTTACATTGAGGGGAATATGTGAGAAGAGAAATACAAAGAGTATGGAGGTAATAGGCTGGACACGCAGGTCCAATTAATAAATTCTAAATTTATTACAACAATTTCCAAAATTGCCCCACCCATCTAATATCCATCTGATATACATTATTCATGCATCGCAACCATGTATTCACACAAGCATGTGATCAATCAATCTAATCCAATTAATTAATCTGATATTAGTGACCATCCAATGTTCAAACAACGATTTGATTTTGCGCGAGTCAAACTCGTTTTTGCGAATAAGTACTCAAAGTACGAATTCTTGAATTAAATTAAACTACAACATTAAATCCAATTTAATATGTATTTAATACTAATTCATTATTTAATTCCAAATTAAATATTACACTTTATTAACGAACCTTTACGACTTAGATTCTAAATCTAATCGTCACGGGTCTCAAAGCCCGATTAACATCCAATGTCAATTTAATTTAAAGTCCAATGGGCTTTTAATTAATTTCTTAAGGCATGGACTTTTGGTCAACACGGGTCAAACCCAATTACCAAAGCCCATTTAAGGAATCACCCTTATATGCCTAGAAACCAATTTAGGCCCATTAGGCCCAATTAAAATTAAAGGTCCATTAGTCATAATTGGACTTTATGGATTCGGTTTTGGGCCCAATTGGATCCAACCAATTTGCCTAAACCAATCTTGGTACAACCAAGCCCAATAAGCCCAATTACAACTTTTAAAGCCCAAATCCAATTTAAGCCCAAATAATTAAATTACCAAAATTCCAATTTCACAATTTAATTATTCAAAGTGTATTGCCATAATTAATCACCCAAATTAACATTTCCAAAACATCAATTAGCCTAATTAATTATGCTTATCAACAACAATTAGTGTCCAACACAATTGATAAAAAATCAAACCCATTTTCCATGCTTCATGTCTCGGCAATTAGGGGTTTTTAATGTCCAATTCGAATTCAATCCAATTAAATCCAATTCATTAAATCAACATTACCCAATTGATTTCAAGTCATCCAATGAATCAAAAATCAAAAATACCAAGACATTAGGGTATGTTCATAGTCTCGGCCAAGCCTAAGATTTGGGCAAAAATTGATCCAATCCAATTTTCATGAAATTGATCCAATCAAACTTCAATTAAACATCATTTAAGCATACTCAATCAATTAATTTAACAAAATCATGCGCAAAATCAATTTACCCAATTTTAACCCTAAGTTCAAGTTTCATGATTTAACTCGTTTTGATACCATTGTTGGGTTTCTACGGTCCCGAGGATCGAATAAAGCAATGAAACATACATGTGAATACTCGAAGAAGTTGCGGAATACTTACATCAATCAGTAAAGGCGATGCGAGGAATAACAACAACTTTTTAAGCCCTTTGAGACTCCTCCAAGGCTCTCGGTAGTGCAGAATTTTTGAGCTCCAAATTGTTCCATTTTCGGTCCTCCATTGATGCTCCAAGCTTGTTGAAGTGATTCCATGCTCACAAGTAGGTTTCCCTATCACCTTAAGATGACTCAATTGTGTGCTAGCACTCTTGATTTTGCAACAAAATCATCATTTTTCTTCTCCTTAGCAGCTCACGGTGAAACCAGTGAAGGACGAAGAAATTCTGCCCCTTGGGCGTGAAGATAGAGAGAAGAAAGAGAGAGGAGAGTTGTGTGTTAAGTTTTTGGTGGTTGGGAAAATTGTGTATCTAATACACAAATGAATTTCTAAAATTCATTTACCATTTTTTTTGCTTTCAAAAGTCAAATGGTAATTAAGCAACCCAACAACTCTATCAACTTCCATCATTATTCACACAATCAAGTGACAAGTTGTCACATCAATTGATTGACTAGTGATTTGACACTTGATGTGACTTTCGAGCCGCACTTGAATTCGAAATGCGAGTGCGCTTGCAAACATTCCCGGGCTCGGGTTCGCTAATTCCAAATTAACGAATTTTCCGTTGCGATGAAATTAAATCTAATTTAATTAAATAACTTTGCCTAGAAAAATTACTATTCACGTCGATAACGAATTAATTCTAAATTAACTCGTTCGCCCGAATTAAATTCTAAATTTAATTCCGCGTCGAAATACAATTTCGTTTAATATATCGAATATATTAATATATCGATTAATTCCAAATTAATCGTTATCTCTCTTTTAAATGATATTTTATCTTAGAAAAAATATCTTCGTGATTAATCCTAGATTAATTTTCTCTCTCATCTAATTAATCCCAGATTAATTAAGTACGAGCCATACGTTATCGGCGAATCTTCGGGAAGCGACCCATGAGATCCCCAGATATGTTGGCAGTAAATCCGATCGTCGGACTATCCGAACACGTAAGTACCTAGTACTACGTTTTTACCGATTTACAAGACAAGGTTGGCTTCTAGCAAAGCGCCATGCCTACCCAATTCTCCAGACATCACACCCAATACACTACGATTCTCAATATACCCAAAAGAGGCATACACAGAACATGTTAAAGCCCTGGACGACCAAAACCAAAGTACATTGATTGTCGCAAGTATTAGTGGTGCAAGTCTCAGGTTAAGACCAAATACACCTACTCTGATTCGGACTTCCATAGACACATAGTAATACTACCAATGGAATTCCGAGGGGTCTATTCAGAGCAAAGCTGTTTTCCGTACCATCGGTAAAACGCAACCTCCTACTACACTTGCATGAGTATCCTATACCCAAATATATAAGAACTATGTCGTTATGCCCTCACAACGCGCACAAGTGTAATACTAGTCTATTCCGCATTATTGATGTCCAATCTCGATAATACTACGACTAGGGATATTTAATTACTAAACCTTCATGGATCGATACTGCCTCATATCATCTCAATCTAGGAACTAATCATAAGGACCTCCTATCATTTATACATCTTGGTGATCTAATCACAAATGATAAGAGAGCAATTTCCTTTGTCACATAGTTAATTTGTACAATAACACCATGATCTGTACAAATAGTGACGCTATGGGTCATAACTGTCCAACACTTATATGCTGCAGCTATCGGGATATTATGACTAGGTCATGTATATCCGATTATAGAGACTAGTTACCAGAGATCCGATATGTGCTTCGTACGGGGCAGACACATTTCCAGCCCCAGGCCTAGCACGTGACATCCGATACTGGATCGAAATACGCAATACTACGTATACTACGGCTGATATAGATCACATATTCCTGTAAGGATATTTCTGGAGAATTGGGTAGGCATGGCGCTTTGCTAGAAACCAACCTTGTCTTGTAAATCGGTAAAAACGTAGTACTAGGTACTTACGTGTTCGGATAGTCCGACGACCGTATTTACTGCCAATATATCCGGGGATCTCATGAGTCGCTTCCTGAAGATTCACCGATGACGTATGACTCGTACTTTATTAATCTGGAATTAATTAGATGAGAGAGAAAATTAATTTGGGATTAATAACGGAGATATTTTATCTGGGATAAAATATTATTAAAGAGAGAGAACGATTAATTTGGAATTAATCGATAAAATAATATATTCGATATATTATACGAAATTGGATTTCGACGCGGAATTAAAATTGGATTTTAATTCTGGCAAGCAAGTTAATTTAGAATTAATTCGTTAGCGATGTGAATAGGGATTTTGCTAGGCATAATTATTTAATTGCGTCGCAACGGAAAATTCGTTAATTTGGAATTAGCGAACCCGAGCCCGGGAGTGTTTGCGGGCGCACTCGCATTTCGAATTCATGTGCGGCCCACAAGTCACATCAAGCGTCAAATCACTAGTCGCATCAAGTGTCAAATCATTAGTCACTTTTAGTGATGTGACAACTTGTCACTTGATTGATTTATTGATGGAAGTGGTTGAAGGCTTTATTGCTTTGAATTTTTGGTGGAAAAATAAGTATTTGATTTTTAGAAAATCAACTACCAATTTTTTGTAACAACCAACACCATTCTCTATCTCTCTCCTTCTCTCATTCTCGGCCTTAGAGGCCATTTCTACCTTTCTTCGGTTCTTCAAAAACTGTGAGCAAGGAAGAAGCATAGTGATGATTTTGTTGCAAA
Source organism: Zanthoxylum bungeanum (assembly GCA_019454045.1). Lineage (NCBI taxonomy): Eukaryota > Viridiplantae > Streptophyta > Magnoliopsida > Sapindales > Rutaceae > Zanthoxylum > Zanthoxylum bungeanum. Next base: position 129,085 of record SKCR01037488.1, on the reverse strand, counting down.
ATCAAGAGTGCTAGCACACAATGGAGACAAACAAAGGTGATAGGGAAACAAATTTTGGAGCTTGGAGGGATCACCATTGCCGAAAATGGAGGACAATTTTTCAGCCCAATTGCCGAGAGCACTCTATGAGGGAGCTTGAAGTTTTTGTTCTTCGTCGCATCGCTCAACCGTTCAATGTAAGTATTCCACAACTTCCTTGTTGTATTCACATGTATGTTTCATTGCTTTAATCGATCCTTGGGACCGTAGAAACCCAACAATAAAAGCCTAAGAGGTAAGCGTATTTAAGAGAGTTCGCTTCACCCTCCCTCTGGGGAACTTTCAATGGAGGAATCCATTTAACATTTATTCACTTAAACTTGCTAAAATCCTCAATAATAATTTAAGTCTAAAATTTGCCTCCCATTGTAAAGTATAGACCCAAATGGCTTAAATCGTATTGGCAGGACTAGGCTTTACCAGACTGACCAATACCAATTTGTTCCTAAATCATACTATTGACAATGGTTTGACTTTTCTGAGTCATAAGACCCAGCGACCCTTTGGCGTGGTCTTATAACTTAGTGGCAAAGATTGGGTGTCCACGAGGACTAGCATAAGATATGGCATGTTTGATTGCCCAACCCAATGATCAAGGAATTGTGATTTATATCATAAATTGGTTGGGAACCTACATAATTATCGTATTTTATAATGATTGTCCCTAGTCGGAGTTATGAAATGATGATAATGGGATCCTTGCCCACAAGAAATCCATCATATTGGGGTTGATGCGATTTGCTTAAAATTGAGTGGGAGCAACTTCATAATATTAAAAGCCCATGTTATTATGAAACATTAATGAAAATATATTCTTAATTTTAACATTCTCTCTTAACATGTGGGTTAAAATATTTCACAAACATTCAAATGGAAAACAAAGTATCACTTCATTCCATCCTTGATGAGCATAAGCTCAAATGGGACAACTACAATTACTGGTTTAGAAACCTTAAAATTATCTTATGACAAGAAAAGATTTTCTATGTTCTTGAAAGACCATTTCCCCCTGAACCCGCAGAAGATGCTGACCAAAATACATTTGATGCTTGGAAGAAACACGTCGATGATGATGAGCAAGTAGTTTTCATAATACTTGGCTGTATGTCGGAAGAACTTCAGAAAGCTCACAAAGATATGGATGTTCAAACCATCATCTTTCACTTGAAGGAGTTGTATGCAACTTCCGTTCATACCGTGAGATTCCAAGTGTCATGTTCCTTATTCCAAACGAGGTATAAAGAAGGATATGTTAGTGGACATATGCTTAAGATGATTGGCCACATTGAAAAATTGGCCAACCTCGGGTTCATCATGGATCATGAGATATGTCACGATCTAATTCTTCAGTCCTTACCAAAAGACTTCTCTAAATTTATTATGCAGTTTCGTATGTCTGATAAAGAAGCTATTTTGGAAGAATTGCACAATCTGATAAAGAAAGTATAGAAGAACTTGAAACCGGAGCTTAAAACCTCTGTCATGCTTACGGGTACAGACCTGAAGCCACGATGCCTAAAGAAAAATAAGGGCAAGGCCAAGACTCCAGATCACCTAAGGCCCAATGGTAAGGTGGAGAAGAAAAATGGAAAGGGGAAATGTTTCTTTTGTGGAAATAAGGGTCATTGGAAGAAAGACCGCAGATCCTTGAAATCCAAGGAAGCTAGGGAAGCCCAAGAGGCCAAGAAGCCCAATGTTTCAGGTATGTTGTATATGATTGAACTATATTCTCAAAACTCTGAACCTTCTACTTGGGTGCTCGACACCGGTTATGGGACTCACTTATGTAACAATGTGCAGGGCCTGAGAAACAGTAGGAGACTCCGTCATGGGAGGTTGACTTACGCATGGGTAATGGAGAAAAACTGGTTGCATTGTGCGTGGGGACTTATTCATTAGTTTTTCCGAATGGTTTAGTTTTAGACTTAGAAGATTGTGTTTATGTACCTTCTCTAGTACAGAACATCATTTCAATTTCTTCTTTATGTAATAAAGGCTTTTCATGCATAATAAGTTGTAATGAATGTTCTATTTATTTCAATGAAATAAAATATGGAGATGGTATTTTGAATAATGGTATCTATGTCTTACAAACTAACAAAGAATGTTCAACCACTAATATATACAACGTTAACTCGAATAATCTCAATGAATCACTTCTATGGCACAGTCGCGTAGGTCATATCAATGAAACAAGATTAACTAAGCTACATAAGGATGGGTATTTCAGACCCTTAAAATATGAACCTTATGGAACTTGTGAGTCTTGTTTACTTGGTAAAATGATCAAATTAGCCTTCAAAGGTAAAGTACAGCGTGTGAGAGAGACATTAGAACTCATACACTCTGATGTATGTGGACCAATGTCAGTCACCGCTAGAGGTGAATTCTCCTACTTCATTAACTTTATCGATGATCACTCGCGATATGGGTATGTGTACCTTATGCGGTATAAATCTGAAGCCTTTGAGAAATTCAAAGTCTTCAAAGCTGAAGTAGAAAACCAACTTAATAAAAGTATTAAGTCACTATGGTCTGACCGAGGTGGTGAATACTTAAGCGACGAATTTCAAGATTACTTGAGAGAAAATGGCATTGTTTCCCAGTGGACTCCTCCGGGAACTCCACAGCATAATAGGGTCTCCGAAAGGAGAAATCAGACATTATTAGATATGGTCCGATCAATGATGCCAGACATGGATCTACCTCTTTCATTTTGGGGTCTTGCTTTAGAAACTGCAACACTACTACTAAACCAAGTTCCTTCCAATACTGTTAGTCAAACACCATATGAGTTATGGTCTGGGAAATGTCCTAGTCTTAGATATCTAAGAGTTTGGGGATGTGACGCATATGTTAAGGTCACACAAACTAACAAATTGGATGATAGGGTAGTTAAATGTAAGTTTGTAGGATATGCATTGAACTCAAGAGCATACGTGTTCTACGTCCCAAATGAACAAAGAACATTTGTCTCACGAAATGCTAAATTTCTAGAGAATGAATTCCTTCTCAAGAAACATAGTGGGAGTAGACTTGACCTCGATGAGGTACGAGAAGAACAAATTAACATAGAACTAAACCCCAGGCCCCTCAAAAGGGCAGCGACGGAACAACCACAAGGTTATGACCTTAGAAGGTCTGGTAGGGAAAGACATGAGCCTGCAAGATATGGTTTCCATATTAATGAGGAACATGATCAGGTCATTGATAATGACAATCCCACCAGTTATGACGAAGCAATGTGTAACATTGATTCAGTCAAGTGGCTTGAGGCCATGAAATCCAAAATAGACTCTATGTATCAGAATCAAGTTTGGGACTTCGTGGATGCACCTGAAGGGATAAAACCAATAGGCTGCAAGTGGATTTACAAGCATAAAACTGATTCATAAGGCAACATCCAAACCTATAAGGCTAGGTTGGTGGCGAAAGGTTATAGACAAATCCAAGGAATTGACTATGACGAAACCTTCTCGCATGTTGCAATGATAAAGTCCATTCGAATTTTACTGGCACTAGCTGCACACTTTGATTATGAGATTTGGCAGATGGATGTCAAAACAACCTTCCTTAATGGAAACCTCGTAGAGGAAGTCTATATGACACAACCTGAGGGGTTTTCATCTAAGGATGATCATAATAAAGTATGCAAGCTTAAACGATCCATTTATGGACTCAAGTAATCCTCCAAAAGTTGGAATATATGAGTTGATGAGACAATCAAAGAATTTGACTTCATCAAAAATGTAGACGATCATTGTGTTTACAGGAAAAGTAGTGGGAGTGCTGTTGTATTTCTTGTATTATATGTCGATGACATATTAATCATCGGGAATGATATTCCCATGCTGCAAGCCACCAAGCAATGATTATCTCAGAATTTCTCCATGAAAGATTTGGGAGAAGCAGCCTACATCCTCGGCATTAAGATCTACCGTAATAGATCTAAGAGATTGTTAGGACTTTCTCAATCTACATACATAGATAAAGTTTTGAAAAAGATTCCAAAAGAGGTAATTTACCTACTTGTCATGGAATCAAATTTTCTAAGGAGCAATATCCACATACTCCTTCAGATCGAGAGCGTATGAGTAAGACCAATTATGCTTCAACAATAGGATCGATCATGTACGTCATGCTATGTACAAGACCTGATGTCTCTTATGCTCTTAGCATAACGAGCAGGTATCAGGAAAATCCTGGTGGGCAACACTGGGCAGCTGTCAAAACAATCCTCAAGTATCTGAGAAGAACTAAGGATGTGTTCTTGACATACGGAGATTGTTCTAAGATGAAAGTCATTGGTTACTGTGATGCGAGCTTTCAGACCAATAGGGATGATAGCAGATCGCAAATATGATATATGTTTACTGTTGGACAAAATGACCCATAGCGTCACTATTTGCACAGATCATTGTGTTGTTGTAGCAAATTAACTATGTGACAAGGAAATTGCACTCTCATCATTTGTGATTAGATCACCATAGATATATAAATGAAGAGAGGTCCCTATGATTAGTTACTGGACTGAGAATGATATGAGACAGTATCAGTCCCCGAAGGATTAATCATTAAATATCCCTAGCCGGAGTATTATCGAGACTGGACATCGATAATGCGGAATAGGCTAGTATTGCACTTGTGTGCGTTGTGAGGGCACAACGGCATAGTTCTCATATATATAAGTATTGGATACTTATGCAAGTGCGATAGGAGGTCGTGTTTCACCGATGGTACGGGAAACAGCTTCGCTCTGGATAGACCTTTCGGAATCCCATTGGTATTATGACTATGTGTCTATGGGAGGCCGAAATCAAGGTAGGTGTGTATAGTCTTAACCTGAGACTTACATCGCTAATACTTACGATAATCGATAGACTTTGGTCTTGGTGGTACAGGCTTTAACCGGTTCTGCGTACACCACTTCTGGGTTTATCAGAGAGTCGTAGAGTATTGGATGTGATGTCAAGACGGAAGTATCACTCCAGTCATAGTGGAGATGATGTCACGCATGATACGGTATTAGTGCTCTTAAGTGCTGCGCGGCCATCGGGATATTATGACAAGGTCATGTATATCCGATTATAGAGACTAGTTACCAGACATCCGACATGTGCTTCGTACGGGGCAGACACTTATCCAGCCCCAGGCCTAGCACGTGACTATCCGATACTGGGCCGATACGCACAATACAATCGTATACTACGCTTGATAACAGATCTTAAATATTCTTAAATGGATATGTCCGGAGAATTGGGTAGACTTGGTGCTTTGCTAGGAGTCGACCTTGTCTCGTAAATCGGTAAAACGTAGTACTTGGTACGTACGTGATTCGGATACTCCGATGATCGTATTTACTGCCAACTTATCTGGGGATCTCATGGGTCGCTTCCCGATAATCCACCGATGACGCACAACTCGCACTCTTGGATAATCTGGGATTATATAGAAGAGAGAGAGAATTAATCTAGGATTAATAACGGAGATATTTTATCTAGGATAAAATATCGTCTAGAGAGAGATAACGATTAATTTGGAATTAATCGATTAAATTAATATATTCGATATATTAAACGAAATTAGATTTCGACGCGGAATTAAAATTAGATTTTAATTCAGGCGAACGAATTAATTTAGAATTAATTCGTTAGCGACGTGAATAGTGATTTCGCTAGGCATAATCATTTAATTACGACGCAACGGAAAAATCGTTAATTTGGAATTAACGAACCCGAGCCCGAGTGTGATTGCGAGCGCATTCGTATTTCGAATTCGAGTGCGGCAACGCAAGTCGCATCAAGCGTCAAATCAATCAGTCGCATCAAGCGTCAAATCACTTGTCACTTTGAGTGATGTGACTTGACAACATGTCACTTTAATAAAGTAGATGTGACTTGATGGACATGATGTGTACTTGATGGCTTTTATTGTTTGACTTTTAAAAGCAAATGAAATGCAAATTAAAGAAAATGCATTTGAAATTCACATAAGTATATATAAGATATACTTGAAATGAATTTCATTTGACAACTTAATACACATTTCATCTCTCAATTCTCTCTCATTCTCTCACGCCAAAACCCACTTCACTGGTTTTGAACCAGAAATGGCGTGACACTAAGGGGAAGCAAGAGTGGTTTTTCATGGTGAGAAATCAAGTGCTAGCACACTTACGAGTCTTGCGAAGGTGGTAGGGAGGTTCGCCCATGAGCCGGGATCCATCGGACGAGGCTTGGAGCTCCGTTTGTCATCTCAAAATTATGTTTTTGGAGGCAGTGGACTGCTGCAGTTCACGCATGAAGCAGTGAGCATTTTGGCCTTGATTCATCTCCAAATCGACTCAACCGATCGATGTGAGTATTCTGCTACCTCCGTTGGTGTGTTCACACAATGTTTTCATTGCTTGTTTGATCTTGGGACCTAGATTAAAACCAACAATGGCATCAAGAGCCTAGGTTCAAGCATGAAAAATGTAGGGCTTAAAATTTGGGTAAATGTGTTGAGCATGATTTGAATAAATTGATGTTTAAGTATGCTTATAACATGTTAATTTCATTTTGGTTGGACCAATTTGTTGAAAATGATTTGGAATTATTTTCCCCAAATTATTCTCCTTGGCCGAATGGTATATGTATTTTTGGATTCTTGGAATTTTTGATTTTTGATTCATTTGATGAGTTGGAATCTATTAGGTTGATGTTAATTTGAATCGAATTGGATTGGATTTCGAATTGGACAAAAACCCCCCAAAAATTCTATGTTGGCCGAATTGGAACTATGCCTTAATGTCTTGGTATTTTTTGATTTTATGAACATTGGATGTGTATGAAATCATTTAGGATGTTGATTTAATGTCGATTGTGGGTTCGATTGGATTGAAACCAAATCGGACACAAAATCCTTCCTTGGCCGAGAGCTTTGAAGCATGTAAATGGGTTTGATTTTTCAATTTGTGTGTTGGACATATAATAATGAATTGAGTATGATTAATTGGACTAATTTAGTGTTTTGGAAATGTTGATTTAGTTGATTAATCATATAATGCACTTTAGGTAATTAAATTGCTAAATTGGATTTATGTAATTTAATTATTTGAGGCCTTAAATTGGATTTGGGCTTCTAATGTTGTAATTGGGCCTATTGGGCTTGATTTTATCAAGTTGGGTTTAGGCCAAATGGATTGGATCCAATTGGGCCCAAAACCTTAACCATAAAGCCCAAAGGCAACTAATGAACCTTTAAAGTTCAATTGGGTCTAATGGGCCAAGATTGATTTATGGGCTTATGGGGTAAATCCCGGATTGGACTTTGGTTATCGGTTTGACCCGAGTTGACCAAAAGTCCACGCCTTAAGAAATCAATTAAAAGCCCATTGGACTTTAATTGAATTGACGTTGGACGTTAATCGGTCTTTGAGACGCGTTACGATTAAATTTGGAATTTAAATCGTAAAAGGTTTATTAAATAAAGTGTAATGTTTAATTTGGAATTGAATAGTGAATTAGTATTAAGTACATGTTAAATTTGATTTAATGATGTAGTTTAATTTAATTCAAGAATTCGTACTTTGAGTACTTATTCGCAAAAACGAGTTTGACTCGAACAAAATCAAATCGTTGTTTGAACATTGGATGATCACTTAATTATCAGATTAATTAATTTGATTAGATTGATTGATAGCATGCTTATGTGTGTGAATACGTGGTTGTGTTGAATGAATAATGTATATCGGATGGATATTAGATGGGTGGGCAATTTTAGAAATTGTTGTAATAAATTCGATTTATTAAATTGGACCTGCGTGTCCAGCCTTATCACCTTCATTCTCTTTGTATTCTCTTCTCACCTATTCCCCTCCATGTAAATGAGGTTTCTTTAGAAGTGTAGTGTAACGGGTAGAAGTAATACAAGTGCTAGCTTGAGTGAGAAAGGGAGAGATTTGATCTAGGATCAATGTGTTAAGTATCCATCCGCATATCATTATTATTTATTTTCATACTCGCTTTATTATGTATTTAGAATGCATGTTTAAGGGTGTATGATGATGAGACCTTAACAAAGATAATTAAATTGGAAGCCAATTTGCACGCGAAAAACCCTCGTTATATATCAAGCGTTTATTTTCCTTCCATTGAGTGATTCTTACTCAAGATCAGAGATTGGCAGGGGTTGTTGGCCAAAGTCAAGCCCTTGTCCGTCGAAGATGTGTTTTAATCACGAGGCTTTGTTCCATATCGGTGTCGTGTCCAAGTTGTGGTTTGTTGGCCAAAGTCAAGACCACTTCTTGTCCATTGACATTGATTACGAAGCTTCCATGTCAATGGGTCCGCGCTTGACTGGGATCACTAGGTTTGTTGTGCCAAAGCCAAGGCCTAGTTGATTCAGAGGAAAAAGGTTAGGGTATACATTCGATGTATAGGCATATATAAGATATATGTTTGGGACTTGGATGTCCACCTACTGGATCTAGGAGTTGGATGAGATCCAATTGATCTTCGAGATCTACCTAGTTAATTATCATACAATTTGTTGGCCAAAGTCAAGATTGTGTGATATTTAACGGGATCCTAGCCCACTAGGAAACACAGTTTCCCGAGTACTCGACAGAGGGTTAGAGGCTCGACGAAAAATAGTGGGAGGCAAGTATTGAATTTGCAACATTCGTTCGAATACTCGCTAAACGTGCTCATCTATATTTTATTCGTCATATTAATCAAAAGTATTAGTTGGACTAATATTTTATGTTGTTTTAAATATATATATAGTTGGACTATATACAAACTCATTCAATATATAGTTGATTTTATAATTGGATTATAGTAATCAATATAATTGAATTAAAATGATAGTTGATTTTATAATTAGATTATAGTAATCAATATTAAAATTATAGTTGATTAAATAATTGGATTATTGTAATCATTATAATAAATAGTACCTTATTAAAATTGATTAAATAGTTGGACTATTGAAATCAAGAAAGAATTGAAAAGTTGAATATTTAAAATATATAATCCTTGGATTAAATGTTTTAAATGATTTAATTTTCATTGGGAATCAATAATAGGTTACTTTATTTGATAAAATAACTTGTTATATCTAGGCCCATAATTAAGCAAGTAAGTAGAGCATAAAATCTTTGGAAGATTTATGTGATGATGACTTTAGTGCTTAATTAATATACTTATCATAAATCTATCTTTAGATTTAAAAGTATTAAATTGCAATTAATAATTCTTAGAGAATTGATTTGACTATTCTAGAGGTGAAAAGTCAAAGTTTGCAATTGGGCGTGTTGCACAAGGTGCACATCGTTTCGATATTCCGAAACCCAAGGCTTGGCCAAAGGTTTGTGAAATATTGAAAAGATAATTGACATATCCCAAAGTGACTACCATTTGGATATGGAAGACACGAAGGAATTAAAGAAAGGGCGAGGCTCTGACTTTAAAATTTTTGTCAAAGTTATGTTCACTACTAGTATTAAAATTAGATTTTAAATACTTAGTGTGGTACATTAAATATATATATTGATGTTCAGAATCCGCTATGAGCTGGATACTGACTTCAAGCCGAGATTTCTCTGCGAATCGGAAACGGGACGAAAGTCGCTGTTTCGACCGTAGATACCTAAGTTTAGGAACTACCCTTTGGGTAAGTACTTAAATTAGGAACTGTTATAATGTAACTAGTTTGACTAGAGACATTATCTCTATATCAGTGTTTAATCCGTTGCGGATAAAACCTTTATATTATAGAACACTAAGTGTTTTATTATATAAAGATGATACTGATTTAAATACATTAGATGTAAATAACAGAATTTATATTTTGAATATAATAAAATCTCAAACATATAAAAATGACAAATAAATAGCTCAAATTGATTTGATCAATAGAGACTTATTTGTGGCATTGTTGTCTATGACACAATTAAACGAGACTCGTATATCCACACTTTTGAAGAGTGGGTACTAGGACTGATTTGACTATTCAAATAAGGTCTGCGAATCTAGTTTATTAGGTAAAGTACCTAAAATACTATTTACTTGGTAATAGTATAAGGGCCACCGATCTGTTAGCCCTATTCATGGTGAAGTTAGTGGGCCCATATCTAGCTAGACTAGATGTGAACATGAATATTTCATGACCTTGACGGATGTAGCATCACGTTATGGTTATGTGTTTCTTTTGAAGAACACAAATCGGAAACTTTAGAGTTTCGACACGAAATAGAAAAACAGATCGGCTATAGTATTATTCCGCCACGGTAAGACCGTAATGGAAAATACTTAAGCAGTAAGTTTCATACGTACATGAAAGAGTACGGTATTCTTTCATATGAGGACTCCTCCCGAGACATGTCAGTTAGACGGTGTGTCCGATCTAAAACCGAATTTTGTTGGACATGATAAGGTTTATCACGAGTCTCTCTGAGCTACTGTTTCCTTCTAAAGGATATGTATTAACAGTGCAAAACTTATTTAGAATAAGGTTCCATATAAATCTGTTTGACAGATGTCATATAGGATATGAACAGGAAAGAAACGGGGTTTCTCATTTCTAGTAATTTGGGTATGCCAGGCATAACGTTTGGATGATACCAAACTAAAAGACCCAAATTGGATAAGTGCCAATATAGGTTATCCTAAGGGAAACCATAAGTATAGTACTTATAAATCTCACATGAGAACAATATGATTGTTGCTCACCATGCAGTTTTCCTGAGAGGAATACCGATATGCAGTGGTCAGTGGGACGATAGTGATACTCGATGAAGATCGGAGTAATACTATTCAAGGCACGAAGTCCTTAATGGAACATAAATAGTTCATCTATGATGAATCTATACCATTAATCTTCAAATACACAAGAACTTCGTAGATCGGATAGAGTCAGAAAACAACCTAGGGTATGTGTTTCTGATCTAACCCCATAAAGATGTCAATCTTAAGGAGGTGTACCATCCGACTACGTTTTGAGGAAGTGATACGAAGTATCGACTCCCTATTATGGCAAAGTGCCATGAGTCCGAAATGGATTCCATGTATAACAACTATTTTGGATACTAGTTGTTGTACCACAAGGCATTGTGCCTATTGGTACATTAACGTCTTCAAGGAAGACATACATGGAAGGCAACATACCAACGTACAAAGCTAGGCTTTTGACGGAAAGGTATCGTTATCAACATTGTGTTAATAACGGTTCAACCTTTTACCTGTTGCCATGGTAAATCCATTTTGAAAATGCTTGTTGATAACTGCGTATTTCATTTATGAAATATGTCAGATGCAGATCAAAATCGCTTTCCTGAAAAGGAAACCTTTTGGAGGATGTTTACAACATCCTGACGATTTTGTATAACCAACAAACGAGGTTTGCGGGTTATTCGATCCATGTTTGGATTAATGCAAGCATAAGGTTCTTGGAACTGTCGTTTTGAAATAATCATAATGGTTTATGATTTGAATCAAAACGAAATAATTCTTGTGTATATAAGGAGGTTAGTGGGAGAGCGCACTGACAGTTAAATTCCCATAAAGCAATTGTTGAAAGCTTGGCTTTCATAGAAATTCTCCGTAGAATTCTGGGGAGTAACAACCTTTATTCAAGGAATAAAGATCTACTGGGATAGATTTGGAGTTGGTTAACACTCTCTGGAAATTGTACATTTAAAATGTACTTGATAGGGTGTCTCATACGCTTCGAGCATATGGAGTCACAATCGGGTCAATCCAAGTGATAGTCACTAGATTGAAATTAAGAACATCTGTTAGTATCTTAGAGAACTAAAGATGTTGTCTTAAACTATGGAGAAGGAGAACTTGAAGTGACTGGGATCACTGCTGCAAGTTTCCAAACAATTAAATACTACGGTACTATAAAGTTTGAATAACGGGACAGTGAGCTGGAAATATTCCGAGCAAGATAACTGTTGCCGAATAAACAACAAATGCGGATTATTGCTGCAGCTGAGGCAGCAAAAGAAGCCATTTGGATCGAAAATAAATCTAATTAGATTAGATATAGTTCTTTTAGCAGCTGAGCTAGGCATCAGCACAGGCTAAGGAATTAAAGGTCTCATTGACGATCCAGATATATACTTCTATATCATCTGATTCGTTCGGATCATACATCGCGGCGATGTGATGATCGTGTAAATCACGTCAAACGATAATCAAACAAATCCGCTGACGAAAACCTTTCCTCAGCAATTTGAGCGAACCGTACATAGTTCGGGTGTGGGACACTTGAGTGACTGGCTATGTGCCAAGTGGGAGATTGTTGGAAAAAATGACCTATAGCGTCACTATTTGCACAGATCATTGTGTTGTTGTAGCAAATTAACTATGTGACAAGGAAATTGCACTCTCATCATTTGTGATTAGATCACCATAGATATATAAATGAAGAGAGGTCCCTATGATTAGTTCCTGGACTGAGAATGATATGAGACAGTATCAGTCCCCGAAGGATTAATCATTAAATATCCCTAGCCGGAGTATTATCGAGACTGGACATCGATAATGCGGAATAGGCTAGTATTGCACTTGTGTGCGTTGTGAGGGCACAACGACATAGTTCTCATATATATAAGTATTGGATACTTATGCAAGTGCGATAGGAGGTCGTGTTTCACCGATGGTACGGGAAACAGCTTCGCTCTGGATAGACCCTTCGGAATCCCATTGGTATTATGACTATGTGTCTATGGGAGGCCGAAATCAAGGTAGGTGTGTATAGTCTTAACCTGAGACTTACATCGCTAATACTTACGATAATCGATAGACTTTGGTCTTGGTGATACAGGCTTTAACCGGTTCTGCGTACACCACTTCTGGGTTTATCAGAGAGTCGTAGTGTATTGGATGTGATGTCAAGACGGAAGTATCACTCCAGTCATAATGGAGATGATGTCACGCATGATACGGTATTAGTGCTCTTAAGTGCTGCGCGGCCATCGGGATATTATGACAAGGTCATGTATATCCGATTATAGAGACTAGTTACCAGACATCCGACATGTGCTTCGTACGGGGCAGACACTTATCCAGCCCCAGGCCTAGCACGTGACTATCCGATACTGGGCCGATACGCACAATACAATCGTATACTACGCTTGATAACAGATCTTAAATATTCTTAAATGGATATGTCCGGAGAATTGGGTAGACTTGGTGCTTTGCTAGGAGTCGACCTTGTCTCGTAAATCGGTAAAACGTAGTACTTGGTACGTACGTGATTCGGATACTCCGATGATCGTATTTACTGCCAACTTATCCGGGGATCTCATGGGTCGCTTCCCGATAATCCACCGATGACGCACAACTCGCACTCTTGAATAATCTGGGATTATATAGAAGAGAGAGAGAATTAATCTAGGATTAATAACGGAGATATTTTATCTAGGATAAAATATCGTCTAGAGAGAGATAACGATTAATTTGGAATTAATCGATTAAATTAATATATTTGATATATTAAACGAAATTAGATTTCGATGCGGAATTAAAATTAGATTTTAATTCGGGCGAACGAATTAATTTAGAATTAATTCGTTAGCGACGTGAATAGTGATTTCGCTAGGCATAATCATTTAATTACGACGCAACGGAAAAATCGTTAATTTGGAATTAACGAACCCGAGCCCGAGTGTGATTGCGAGCGCATTCGTATTTCGAATTCGAGTGCGGCAACGCAAGTCGCATCAAGCGTCAAATCAATCAGTCGCATCAAGCGTCAAATCACTTGTCACTTTGAGTGATGTGACTTGACAACATGTCACTTTAATAAAGTAGATGTGACTTGATGGACATGATGTGTACTTGATGGCTTTTATTGTTTGACTTTTAAAAGCAAATGAAATGCAAATTAAAGCAAATGCATTTGAAATTCACATAAGCATATATAAGATATACTTGAAATGAATTTCATTTGACAACTTAATACACATTTCATCTCTCAATTCTCTCTCATTCTCTCACGCCAAAACCCATTTTTCTTCACTGGTTTTGAACCAGAAATGGCGTGACACTAAGGGGAAGCAAGAGTGGTTTTTCATGGTGAGAAATCAAGTGCTAGCACACTTACGAGTCTTGCGAAGGTGGTAGGGAGGTTCGCCCATGAGCCGGGATCCATCGGACGAGGCTTGGAGCTCCGTTTGTCATCTCAAAATTCTATTTTTGGAGGCAATGGACTGCTGCAGTTCACGCATGAAGCAGTGACCATTTTGGCCTTGATTCATCTCCAAATCGACTCAACCGATCGATGTGAGTATTCCGCTACCTCCGTTGGTGTGTTCACACAATGTTTTCATTGCTTGTTTGATCTTGGGACCTAGATTAAAACCAACAATTACTTTGTATGGCGGAGCTGTCAGTTGGAAAAGCTCAAAGCATTCAACTACAGCAGACTCAACCACTGAAGCCGAGTATATTACAGCATCTGAGGCAGCTAAAGAAGTAGTCTGGATAAAGAAGTTCATCACGGAGCTGGAAGTGCTTCCCGTGATAAAGAATGGCGTCACGATATACTGTGACAACACGGGCGCCATTGCTCAATCAAAGAAACCAAGGTCCCACCATAAATCCAAGCATGTACTCAGGCGATTTCATCGCATCAATGAGATTTTTGAGAGAAATAAGTTATTATAGAGAAAATACCCACATAAGATAATCTTGCAGATTCTCTGACTAAAGGGCTGACTCAACAAAAGCATGATAGGCACACCCGAGAGTATGGTGTCCAGATTCATACTAGTTGGCTATAGTGCAAGTGGGAGATTGTTTGGGATATGCCCTATACCCAATTTGTGGATGGGCTATATGTACATGTATTTGTAATATTTTCATTAATTAATAAAATGGCAATATTTATTATATGTGTCTTACATAGATTATATAAATCATCAAACACTGTAATAAAGCCCTTTGAGTAATAAAATGATGGCTTCCACGCCATATGAGAATCATTACTCTTAAAAGTTCATAGTCATAGTTTTGTGAATAATATGGGCGTTCACAAAGCGGAAAGACTAGCATGATGATATGATCCGCCCTTAAGTGGGGTATCCGATCTCATAGGCTACTAGCGGAGATCCGTCTGCTTGGTGTATCACATGGATGCATGAGTTGCTCGTGTCCATCGAACTGACCACCGATAGTTTTCACATTGAGTGTTTATCTCATGTGTCTGTGAGAACTTTCATGTATCGATTGTATGACAAGTCCTTAGAATTTAGGTCTTTACAATCTTATGTGTGGATCAAATAACTTTGACATTCTCCTTCCTCAGTTCAAAAGATCCGGTCATAAGGGTATGATTGGATCATTTGTTGAAGCACGTGAAGTTTGTAAAGATACAACAGAGACTCGCCACTCTCTCGGATAATGTTTTCTTATAAGAGTAGTATTCCAGTTCGCGGGTTGATATGTGTGATCAGTACTTAAGACTGTGGCCGCAGCGGAAGAATCATGTGAGATTCTTGGGTTAGAACGATTCATGACACTATCAATATCATACATTTGACTATATGGGTAGACATTTTCCATACCCTAGGTCAAACGGTTGGGAGACAATGAGGTGAGGGACTGTTTCATAGCCACTCTCTCGGATAATATTTTCTTATAAGAGTAGTATTCCAGTTCGCGGGTTGATATGTGTGATCAGTACTTAAGACTGTGGCCGCAGCGGAAGAATCATGTGAGATTCTTGGGTTAGAACGATTCATGACACTATCAATATCATACATTTGACTATATGGGTAGACATTTTCCATACCCTAGGTCAAACGGTTGGGAGACAATGAGGCGAGGGACTGTTTCATATGTAAATCGCATACAGAATGGGTATATATATTTTTCCTTCTCATTTGGGGGCCTTTGCATGTTGCTAGATGTCAACTTTGGTCATTGAAATCGAACGACCATCTGATCGGAGGATAATTTATGTTCGATTAAATTATCATGATTCATTTCATGTCCAACTTGAGGGGAGCCCAAAAGGTCACACACAACAAAATCGAAATCAATGGTTAACAGTGCACAATACAAATTTAACAACATATATGATTGCTGTAGGAATTGTTCATAAATGGTTCAATGTGTTTAATTATTGAACAGATCATTTATGAGGTTCCATAGTGGCTTAGGGATTGGTGAATGACGATAGGGCACTTTGGGATTTGGAATAAATAAATAATAAATAAACATGAATAGTAACGTGAATACTAATGTGAATAGTAAAATTTTTTATTTGTTATTTGTTTTGAATTCCAATTCGGCCCAAACTCTTATTAGGGTTTTATAATCTCATTAAACCACTAAATTAAGATCGAATGGCTAAGATTAAATTAGCATTTATCCCACATCGGATTCTTAATTAACTTTGTTGTCTTTGGAGCACCTATATATACCCAAGGAATTCTTCACAAATTTTCACACCAAACCTTTCATATCTTGGGTTTATATAAGTGAGCAACTCTAAAGTTTAAAGAGTAAGCCACTGATTTTGAGGATCCTTAAGTCTAATTGACTAGAGGAACCTCGAGTTAAAATTTTTGAGGTATTTGCCTAGGCTAGCACCAAGGGCAAAATACCTGTGCACTCAAGGCGTAGTCTTGCCATTGAGTTTTGGCTTTGGTGTGTGCATCTTTGGAGGCCACACATTTGGGTGGCTCTTTGGAACGTGGAAGAGCTTGCTGAGTTCGAGAAAAGCTTGTAGATTGGAGAGAGGACTGGAGGAGTCTTCGGTTCAAGTAAGTCTTTTCTTTCTTTATTTTAATTAGAGTTCTTATGATAGTTAGCATGTTTAGGTTTATGTTCTTTGCATGTTTTATGAGTTTTTATGCTTAGAATATATAGTAACATGCCTAGGCTTATAGAATAATAAAAACAAATGGTTTTTGGGCAAAGGGATAGCGGCATCATAATTTTTTCTTGATTTTCCGCTGCGCACTCGCGGCCGCTTCCCAAAAGATTTGACGTTTACATCTATATCTATGTGATTATATGGATACCTGTGACAGAGGGATTATACATATGCAATGACCTCGACCTGTATGATTCAGCTAGTTTATTTGTAGTCGTCATAATTTACGGGTGGGTAAATTATGGACACGAAATTGGATTTTATGACGAATATACATGAATCTAGAGAGTCTCACTAATGAAATATACTCGTAGAGCCCTAGGGCAACTTTTATAAATAATGGTGATTATTTATAAATCGTTTAAATGTTAAACGAAAAATACATGCAAACGGGCCGAACCGTCATTTCCTAATTGATGTGTATTTGTATGTAATATATGATATTATTAAATACACATTAATAAATTATCAAATACATGTATTTGACATATATGTATTTGAGATATTTAAATTAAATATAATACATATATTTGAGATATTTGTATTTATTTAATTAATTAATTATTTAATTGTTAAATAATTGATATAATTAAAATATAAATATCTTATGAAATGATAAAGTTAGGAAATGATTATAAGTGTATATTGTTGACTTATACATTATTTGAAATGGTTTTCAAATTGAGTTTGACTTCTTAAGATATTTGTTTTAATTGTTAAAAATTGAAAATATCAATTTCCTTTTATTGTTGTAATTTTCGGCCAACACCCTAAAATGAATATAATTGTTATATTTTTGAGTTGCTTTTGTTGACTTATGAATTTTCATTAAAGGTGTAATGATAAAGTTTGCAAGTTGATAAAGTAACTTTAAATGAAACAAAAAATAATATCTAGATATCATATACTACACCAATTTCGGCCAAGGCTAATTTTGGAGGAGGTATATATTGTTTTTTTTTTTCATTTTTAGGGTTTAACAAGTTCATTAGATACCAAATAAACATAAAAGAAGATGAGAGAAAGGCTTGAAGGCCTAAAGAATGATGCTTGGAAAAATCATGTTTTTGTAAGTTTTTCTTCAAAGTCTTCAACATAAAAAAAATTTCTAACATGCTTAGCATCATTTGTGTTGCTTTGGTGTTGTCTCTCTTCTTATAGTTTGTGTTTATTTTGGTTGTGAACTTTGATGAAAGATTGATGCATGTAAGTAAGCTTGAAATGGTTTCAAAGCTTTACTTTTGATTTTTGGAAAATCAAGTTGCCATTCTAGAGTTGGTAAGCTACTCCTTGGTGACCTAGAATTGTTCTAGAGTTGTTTCAAAGTGGTAAGGCTAGATTGGTGAAGTTTTGAATGGATTAAAGTGTTGGATTTTAAAGATTTAGTGAAATTGGACAATTTGTTGAAATTGAATAATTAGGGTTCTTAACCCACTCCAAATTTGAGGCTTTTCCTATATGTGATGTATTATGGTATGAATATTATGCATGTAAATTTTTGGGTTGATTGGATTTGATCTTGGCATGTTTAGAACACAAAATGACCAAATTGCAATAAACCGAAAATGTATGGTGCTATCGGTAATTAGACTAAAATTTGGGGATTTGTTGCAAATCTGATTTTGATGTATTTGATATGGTGAAAATCATTTTAGAAGTGATTTAGAATCATCCAAAATTGTATTTGACAATTTTAGGACTAAAATGATAAATTTGCAAAGTTGTGAGGCAATTCGGTATTTACCAAGAAATTTGATTTCTTTTGTAATTTTTCAAATTTTGATAATTGGGTTATTAAATAAATAGGTTTATTTAATTGATCCAAGAAAATTCTTGAAATCAAAAATTTTAATTTTCCGCGTTTCCGCTACGTTACCGGTATTCCGCCATAAAACCTCATAAAAATAAACTAGACAAACAGTTTTCTCGATTCCTGTAGATCTTCAAAAAGCTGCATATCAACATTCTATTCACTGAAGCTTTGGAAAAAATTCCTAGCTATGTCAAATTCATGAAATACAATCTTTCATGAAAGTGAAGATTGGGAGATTACGAGACAGTAGCATTGACAGAAGAATGAAGTGCTATCATCTAGAGGAAGCTTCCCCCAAAGTTGAAAGATCCTGGTAGTTTCACCATTCCTTGCGTCATAGGAGAGCATAACTTCGGTATGGCTTTGTGTGATCTAGGTGCAAGTGTTAACTTGATGCAATTTTCTATTTTCAGGAAATTGCATATTGGAGAAACAATGCCAACCTCAGTCTCTCTGCAACTTGATTATAGAACGCTCATATTTCGGATAGGTGTAGTTGAGTATGTGCTGGTCAAGGTTGAAAAATTTATTTCCCAGCAGATTTTATTGTCCTTGATATGGAGGAAGACGAAGACGTGCCGATCATCCTTGGGAGACCATTCTTGGCTACAGGACGAACCATTATTGATGTACAAAAAGGAGAACTAACCATGAGAGTACAGGACCAAGAAGTAACATTCAATGTTTTCAAAGCCATGAATTTCCCGGATGACGAAAAGAAGGAGGAATGTTTCAAACTTGATGTGATATATAGTACCATCCAGAACTCCAATGCAATGCAAAGATCTACTGACAAACTTAAAGTATGTCAACAGGTTGTGGATCCTGAAGATAAAATGTATTACACACTGAAGAAGCTTATTCTTGCATAACAAGCAACAAAAGAGATACAGTTCCACCAGCTCAATGAATTGAATGAATTTCACATACAGCCTTTTGAGAATGGAAAACTGTACAAAGAAAAGGCCAAAAAGAGACATGAAGAGAAGTTAGTGCGCATAAAACTAGAACCTTGTTTGGCATATATGACCCATAGCATCACTATTTGTACAGAACATGGTGTTGTTGTACAAATTAACTATGTGACAAAGGAAATTGCTCTTTTATTATTTGTAATTGGATTACTCGGATATATAAATGATAAAAGTCTTTATGATTAGTTCCGGATTAATAAGATATGAGACAGTATTAATCCACAAAGGTTTAATCATTAAATATCCCTGGTATTACACTTGTGCGTGTTATGGAAGCGTAACGACATAGTTCTCATATATTTGGGTATTGGATACTCATGCAAGTGTAATTGGAGGTTCTGTTTACCGATGGTACGGAAACAGCTTTGTTCTGGATAGACCCCTCGGAAACCTATTGGTAGTATGACTATGTGTCTATGGAAATCCGAATCATGGTAGGTGTATTTGGTCTTAACTTGAGACTTGCATCGCTAATACTTGCGACAATCAGTATACTTTGGTTTTGGTCGTCCAGGGCTTTAACAGGTTCTATGTACGCCTCTTCTGGGTATAATGAGAATCATAGTGTATTGGGTGTGATATCAAGATGGAAGTATCACTTCAGTCATATGGAGATGATGATCACGCAGGGATACAGAACCGGTACTCTAAGTGCTATAGCCATCGGGGAAGTATGACTAGGTCATGACTTTCCGATCATAAAGAGACTAGTTGCTAGTGATCCGATATATGCTTCGTACGGGGCAGACACAACTCCAGCCCCAGGCCTAGCATGTGACATCCGATACGAGATCATTATACGCAATACTACGTATACTATGCCTGACAAAGATCTTGTATTCCATAGCAGAATATTTCTGGAGAATTGGGTAGGCACGGTGTTTTGCTAGAAGCCAAAAATGTCTTGTAAATCGGTAAAGACGTGGTACTGGGTACGCACGTATTCGGATAGTCCGATAACTGTATTTACTGCCAACATATTCAGGGATCTCTTAGGTCGTATCCCAAAGATTCACCGATGATATTTGACTCGAATAATATTAATCTGGGATTAATTATGAGAGAGAAATCTAATCTGGGATTAATTATGAGAGAGAAAAACAATCTGGGATTAATTATCAAGAGAGAAAATTAATCAGATTAATTACGACAAGAATTAATCTGGGAATAATTGCGTCGATAATTTATTTGGGATTAAATTCGTCGAGATGAGAGAACGCGATTAATTTGGAATTAATCGATAAAATAAATTTAATAATTAAATTAGATTTTACTATTTAATTTATTTAATTGGGATAAAACAATATATTAGATATATTAAATGCAATCGAATTTCAACGCGGAATTAAATTGGATTTTAATTCTAGCGAACAAGTTAATTTGGAATTAATTCGTAAGCGACTTCAATAATAATTTTGCGGGGCATAATTATTTAATTAAATTAGATTTAATTACGTTGCGACGAAAAAATCATTTATTCGGAATAAACGAACTTGAGCCCGAAGTGTGTTGTCTCACCCAACTTCAATTTTGAAATTAAGTGTGGGACCCACCAACTTACATCACTAGTCAATCTAGTTGATGGAAGTGGTCGTGGATATTAAAGGAAACTTTTACAACACACTTTGATTTCACCTTTTTGGAAAAAGTAAAAGAAACATATTTAATGAATTTTGGAAATCATTAATTTTGTTCTCCCTCTTCATGGCCGATTAGCCACTGTCATTATTATTTTCATTCATTTGGTCGAAGGCCTTAAAAGGAATTGATTTTGACTTCTCTCTTTTTGTGCGCACAAAAGGCAACACTGCTATCTGTTTTCTTTTTGCAATTTGGCAGAAGGCCTCTGCCTTTCTCCTTTTGGCCGAAACAAAAGGCAACCCTTTTGCTTTTCATTTTAGGTGTGAAGCATTTGCCTTCTCTAATAACAACTTGACCGAATGAAAAGAAAAAGCAATTGTTGCTTGCTTCCTTAATTCTTTTGGCAGATTGCTTCCCTTTCTCTTGAGCAAATTTGTTTCTCCTAGGGAGATAAAATTTGTTCCATTTTGTTCTTGCTAACACATTAAGGGAGTCAAATGAAGGTGATAGGGATACTCACCCATGAGCTTGGAAGCTTCAACATCCTTGGAATTTTTGAAATCCTAAATCCGATCAATTTAAGTATTCCGTAATTTTCTTGATTAATTCACACAATAATCACACTTAAAGATCCTGAGGCATGTCTAGGACACTAACAATGGTATCAGAGCGAGATCTAAGCTTGATTTAATTTCTAGGGTTTATGGACTTTAATTTGGTATTTTGGCTTGGAGCTTGATTTTGCCTAAATTGATTGTTGGGATATGTTTATATGATGTTCAATAGGATTTGTGCATTGTTGGAATTGTGTAAAATTGATTAGATTAATTTTCCCTAATTCCTACCCCTTGGCCGAAAATTATCCTAGGAAGCTCATGGTCAATTTTTGAATTTTGACAATTAGATGTGTTAAAAGTATGAAATGAATATTGATTATTGATTTAATTGGATTGAAATCAAAATTGGGTGTTATTTCATTTATTGCCATGAGTGTGAAGCATGTTGGAATGGATTGATTGTGATTTAATTTGTGTTGGACATAAATTAAAATGTTAAGTATAATTAATTAAATTAATTGGTATTTTGGAAATATTAGATTAATTGATTAATTATACTAATTACACTTGAATTGAATTAATATGTAATTTGGAATAATGTATTAATTTAATTTATGTATTTGGGCTAATGAGCTTGGTTGGGCCAAATTTTGGTCTTGGATCATATTTGGGCCTAAACCATTTCCATAAAGTCCAAAATATGACAATTGGGCCTTTAATAATTTAATTGGGCCTAATGGGCCAAAATTGATTCTATGGCATAGGGTTATTCCTATTGGGCCTAGGCATTATGGGTTAGATCCATTTTGTCCAAAAGCCCAAGCCTAAAGAATTAATTGAAAGCCCATTGGACTTTAATTGAAAAGTATTGGATACTAATTGGGCCTTTGAGACCCATTAAGATTGGATTTGGAATCCAAGTCTTTAAGGCACATAAATAAGTGTAATTATTTAATTTGGAATGAAATATGAATTAGTATTGAATACAATTTAAATTGAATTTAAAATTGTAGTTCGATATAATTCAAGAATACGTACTTTGAGTATTTATTCTTAAATGAGTTTGACTCGTGCAAATCAAATCATTGTTTGAACATTGGATGGTCATTAATTCAAAGATTAATTAATTGGATTAGATTGATTGATGACATGCTTTGTGTGAATACTTGGATGTATTGTATGAATAACATATATCGGATGGATATTAGAAGGGTGAGGGCAATTTTGGAAATTGTTGTAATAAATTTAGAATTTATTAAATTGGACCTGCGTGTCCAGCCTATTATCTCCTTATCTCATTGTATTTCTCTTCTCACCAATTCCCATAAATGTAAATGAGGTTTCTTTAGAAGTATTATGTAATTGGGTAGAAGTATGAATAATGCTAGCGGGAGAGAGGAAATTGAGAGATTTGTTCTAGGAATAATTTGTTGTATATCCATCTGCATATCATTATTATTTATTTCGCGCCTTATTATGCTTTTAGAATGCATGCTTAAGGGTGTATGATGAGACCTAATCAAAGATAATAAATTGGTTGCCAAATTGCGACAAAAACCCTCATTTTATATTAAGCGTTTTTCCTTCCATTGAGTGATTCTCTCTCAAGATCCAAGATTGGCATTGGTTTGTTGGCCAAAGTCAAGACCTTTGTCCATTGCGGATGTGTTTGAATCATGAAAGCTTTGTTCCATATCGTACGTCTTGGGCAAGTTGTGGTTTGTTGGCCAAAGTCAATGTCACTTCTTGTTCATCGACCTCGATTATGAAGCTTTCCCACAGTCAATGGGTCACGCTTAACTGGTTTCATTAAGCATGTTGAGCCAAAGCCAAGGCTTAGTTGAATCAGAGGAAAAAGGTTAGGCAATATATTGGATATATTGGCATATATTATATATATGTTCGGACTTGGAGGTCCACCTACTGGTTCTAGGAATTGGATGAGATCCAATTGATCTTAGAGATCTACATAGTTAAGTTTCATACAACTTGTTGGCCAAAGTCAAGGTTGTGTGTTATTTAACGGGATTCTAGCCAACTAGGAAACTTGGTTTCCCGAGTACTCCATAGAGGGTTAGAGGCTCATCGAAAAATAGTGGGAGACAAGTATTAAATTTGCAATTTCGTTTAGATACTTGCCAATACGCGCTCATTTTATTTTTCATCATTAATTATAAAATATATTAGTTAGACTAATATTCAATTGTTGTTTTAATTTAAACATGTGGACTGTATTCAAACTACTTCATTTGTAGTTGATTATATAATTGGATTATAGTAATCAATACATTTGAATGTAACCGATCAATTGTAGTTGATTATATAGTTAGACTATAGTAATCATTACATTTAATTATACCCGAAATCGTTGATTGGATAGTTGGACTATAGTAATCAATATGACTGAAAGATTAGCGTTTAAAACATAATCATGGGTGAAAATATCTTTAATGGCTCTAATTTTCAGATTGGGAATAGAAGTTCAGGATAGTCCTGGGAGCTGAGAAGTTATTCTATTTGATAGAGAAACATTTTGGTCCTGAGCCCGGATTTGAGCGAATAGTAGAGCATGAGCTAGGAAGACTCATTGTGAGGATAACTTTAGTGCTCAATCTGTTATGCACAGCCAGAGCTTCTTAAAAGGACATATCCCATGTTGTCTGCCTAAACTGTGAAAAATGAGCTCACTAGAAGTGTGACTACCGTATGAACAAGGCAGACATGAATGAAGTGAAGGCGGGATAAGATTCCGGCTTCAAGTATGTTTGTTATAAACATGTTCGCTACTGGTTTTAAAATTGGATTTTTGATACTAGATGTGGTATATAAATATATGTACTGATGTGCGGGATATGCTGATAAGCAAGAAACTGGCTTCAGATGAGATCGACCTGCGAGTCAAAAATGGGACGCGAGTCACCGTTTTAACCGTAGAAACCTCAGTTTTGGAACTGGCCTTTGGATATGTACTTAAATTAGGAGACTGTTATAATGTATCTAGTTTGACTAGAAATATTATCTCTATATCTAGTTTAACTCGTTGCGGGTACACCTTTATATTCCAGAACACAAGGTGTTTTGTTTATAAAGATGATATCGAGATACCTATATTAGATGTAAATAACAGTACTTATATTTAGAATATAAATGAATCTCAAACATATAATATGACAAACAAAAGCTCAAACTGAATAATTATAATGAGACTTTTTTGTGGCATTGTCGTCTGGGATGCATTAACAAGACTCGTATATCCACACTTTCGAAGAGTGGATACTTGGACGGATTTGATCATAATTCAAATGATGTCTGCGAATCTTGTTTATTAGGCAAAGTGCCTAAAACACCCCTTACTTGGTAAAAGTGCAAGTGCCACCGATCTGTTAGCCCTCGTTTATAGTGACGTAAGTAGGCCCATGTCTAGCTGGGCTAGAGGTGGATATGAATACTTTGTAACCTTTATGGATGTGGCATCACGTTACGGTTATGTGATTCTTATGAAACACAAGTCAATAACTTTTGATAAATTCAAAGAGTTTCGACACGAAGTATAGAAAACAGACCAGTAAAAGTATTAAAAACATTACGGTCGGACCATAGTGTAAAATACTTAAACATATGAGTTTCAAAATTACTTGAAAGAGTATGTTATTTTTTCACAGTGGACTCCTCCCGAGACAACTCAATTTGACGGTGTGTCCGAACGGAGAAACCGAACCTTGTTGGACATAGTAAGGTTGATGATGAGTCGCTCTGAGCTACCAATTTCCTTCTGAGGATACGCATTGAACAGTGCAATACTTATTTTGAATAAGGTTCCATGAAAATCTGTTAGACAGACTTCATATTAGATATGAAAAAGAAAGAAACCGAGTTTCTCATTCCTGAAGATTGGGGAATGCTGGGCATATGTTTGGATGGTACCGAACTAGAACCCAAATCGGATAAGTGCCTATCTGTAGGTTATCCTAGGAAAACCAAAGTATAGTACTTCTACAACTCACAAGAGAACAATGTAATTGTTGCTCTCCATACGGTTTTCCTAAGAGGAATTCCTATATGCAGTGGTAAGTGGGAGGAAAGTAAAACTCGATGAAAATCGAAGTAATACTGTTCCAGACACCGACTACTTTACGGAACAAAAACAGTTCATCATGGATGAAATTGTACCACAATCTTCGAATACACAAGAATCGCGTAAGTCGAAGAGAGTCAGAAAACAACCTGGGAGGTATGGGTTTCTGATCTCACCTCATATAGATGTTATTCTTATTGAGGAAGACGAACCGGCTACGTATGAGGAAGTGATACAAGGTATCGACTCCTTTTATGGCAAAGTGACATGAAGTCCGAAATGGATTCCATGTAAACCAACTAAGTTTGGATACTGGTTGATGTACCAGAAGGCATTGTGCCTATTGGTACTAAATAGGTCTTTTAGGAAGACATACATGGATGGCAAGATACAAATGTATATAGTTAGGCTTGTACAGAAATGGAATCGTCGAAGACATAATGTCGACTATGATGAAACTTTTTCACCTATTGCCATAATTAAATCCATTCGGAAAATGCTTGCTATAACTATATATTTCGTTTATGAAATATGACAGGTGGACGCCAAAACCGTTTTCCTTAACGGAAACCTTTTGGAGGATGTATGTATGTAACATCCTGATGATTTTGTCTTACCAAAATATGCAAACAAGGTTTGCAAGATAAATCGATCCATTTATGGATTGAAGCAAGCATTGCGTTCTTGGAACCAGCGTTTTGATGTAATCATAATGGTATATGATTTAATTCAAAATGAAGATGATTCTTGTGTATATAAGAAGGTTAGTGGGAGCGCACTGACAATGAATGTCCTATAAGTTGATGATGTATTGCTTCTTAGAAATAAAATTCCCATAATATAATCTGTAAAAGCTTGGCTTTCATTAAAATTCTCCATGGAATACCTGGGAGAAGCATGTTTTATTCTAGGAATAAAGATCTACTGGGATAGATCTAGAAAGCTACTGACACTCTCTCAGTGTTCGTACATTTTGAAATGTATGTGACTTGATGTCTCATATGCTTTGAGCATATGTAGACGCAATCAGGCCAATCCAGGCGATGGTCATTGGATTGAAGTTAAGAACATCTTTGAGTATCTTGGATGAACCAAGGATGCTTTCTAAGAATATGGGGAAATGAGAACTTGAGGTGACTGGGTTCACCGCTGTAAGTTTCCAAACCGATGAAAACGACTGTAAGTCGCAATAAGGGTACGTATATAGTTTGAATAACGGAACAGTGAGCTAGAAATCTTCCAAGCAAGATATTGTTGCCGAATAAATAACAAAAATGGAACATTGCTGCAGTTGAGGCAGCAAAAGAAGCATTTTGGATCTATATAATCCTAATTGGATTAGGAGTAGTTCTGTTAGCAGCTGAGCTAGGCTACAGCGCAGGCTAAAGAACCACGGTCTCATCAATGATCCAAGTATGTACTTCAACTATTTCATCTGATTCGTAATATCATACATCGTGGCGATGTGATGATCGAATAAATCACATCAGATGATAAGCTTGCAAATTCGCTGACGAAAACTGTTTCTCAGTAGAAGTTTGAGCGACCCATGCATAGTTCAGTTGTTGGACACTTGAGTGATTGGCAATAGGCCAAGTGGGAGATTGTTGGACATATATGACCCATAGCATCACTATTTGTATAGAACATGGTGTTGTTGTACAAATTAACTATGTGACAAAGGAAATTGCTCTTTTATCATTTGTAATTGGATTACTCGAATATATAAATGATAAAAGTCCTTATGAGTAGTTCCAGATTAATAAGATATGAGACAGTATTAATCCACAAAGGTTTAATCATAAAATATCCCTAGTCGTAGTATTATCGAGACTGGACATCGATAATGCGGAATAGACTAGTATTACACTTGTGCGTGTTATGGAAGCGTAACGACATAGTTCTCATATATTTGGGTATTGGATACTCATGAAAGTATAATATGAGGTTCTGTTTACCGATGGTACGGAAACAGCTTCGCTCTGGATAGACCCTTCGGAATCTCATTGGTAGTATGACTATGTGTCTATGGGAATCCGAATCAGGGTAGGTGTATTTGGTCTTAACCTGAGACTTGCATCGCTAATACTTGCGACAATCAGTATACCTTGGTTTTGGTCGTCCAGGGCTTTAACAGGTTCTGTGTACACCTCTTCTGGGTATACTGAGAATCGTAGTGTACTGGGTGTGATGTCAATATGGAAGTATCATTTCAGTCATATGGAGATGATGATCACGCAGGGATACAGAACCGGTACTCTAAATGCTACAGCCATCGGGGAAGTATGACTAGGTCATGACTTTTCGATCATAAATAGACTAGTTGTTAGTGATCCGATATATACTTCGTATGGGGCAGACACAACTCCAGCCCCGGGCCTAGCATGTGACATCTGATACTGGATCGTTATACGCAATACTACGTATACTACGCCTGACAAAGATCTTGTATTCCGTAGCAGAATATTTCAGGAGAATTGGGTAAGCACGGTGCTTTGCTAGAAGCCATCCATGTCTTGTAAATCGGTAAAGACATGGTACTGGGTACGAGCGTATTCGGATAGTCCGATAACTGTATTTTCTGCCAACATATCCAGGGATCTCTTGGGTCGCATCCCAAAGATTCACCGATGATATTTGACTCGAACAATATTAATCTAGGATTAATTATGAGAGAGAAAATAAATCTGGGATTAATTATCAAGAGAGAAAATTAATCTCCGATTAATTACGATAAGAATTAATTTGGGAATAATTGCGTCGAGAATTTATCTAGGATTAAATTCGTCGAGATGAGAGAACGCGATTAATTTGGAATTAATCGGTAAAATAAATTTAATAGTTAAATTAGATTTTACTATTTAATTTTTTTAATCGGGCTAAAACAATATATTAGATATATTAAATGAAATCGGATTTCAACACGGAATTAAATTGGATTTTAATTCTAGCGAACAAGTTAATTTGGAATTAATTCGTAAGCGACTTCAATAATAATTTTGCGGGGCATGATTATTTAATTAAATTAGATTTAATTACTTTGTGACGGAAAATTCGTTTATTCAGAATAAACGAACCTGAGCCCGAAGTGTGTTGTCTCACCCAACTTCAATTTTAAATTTAAGTGTGGGACCCACCAACTTACATCACTAGTCAATCTAGTTGATGGAAGTGGTTGTGGGTATTAAAGGTAACTTTTACAACACACTTTGATTTTACCTTTTTGGAAAAAGTAAAAGAAACATATTTAATGAATTTTGGAAATCATTAATTTTGTTCTCTCTCTTCATGGCCGATTGGCCACTGTCATTATTATTTTCATTCATTTGGCCGAAGACCTTAAAAGGAATTGATTTTGACTTCTCTCTTTTTATGCGCACAAAAGGCAACATTGCTCTCTATTTTCTTTTTGCAATTTGGCAGAAGGCCTCTGCCTTTCTCCTTTTGGCCGAAACAAAAGGAAACCCTTTTTGCTTTTCATTTTAGGCGTGAAGCATTTGCCTTCTCTAATAACAACTTGGCCGAATGAAAAGAAAAAGCAATTGTTGCTTGCTTCCTTAATTCTTTAGGCCGATTCTTTCCCTCTCTCTTGAGCAAATTTGTTTCTTCTAGGGAGATAAAAATTTTTCCATTTTGTTCTTGCTAGCACATTAAGGGAGTCAAATGAAGTTGATAGGGATACTCACCCATGAGCTTGGAAGCTTCAATATCCATGTAATTTTTGAAATCCTAAATCCGATCAATGTAAGTATTACGCAACTTTCTTAATTAATTCACACAATAATGACGCTTAGAGATCCCGAGGCATGTCTATGACACTAACAGTCCTCTGACTCCTTTATTTCATATTTGCCTGGTTTAGGAAGAAGCACTTATGCTAAAAAGAGAAGAGCTAAAATAATGGGTGTTAGCTATAAATGTGCTCGCATGACATGTAATACCCGTTGTCGTTCTTTAGGAATGGTGTCTTATAACCGCGAAGATAAGATTAAATTCATTAGGGATGGCTTGAGTAATGAGTCTTTGGATGACATATCTAAGACTCTTGAGACGCATCCCTGTGGATATTTGTATCATGAAATTCGTATGTTATATGCACAATTCCGTAAAGAAAGACAACAGTTAAGTCTCGGGAATCTGACTCAAAAGACCCTGTTTGCCACTTTATAAGAAAATTGGATGGGAAGCTTGTCCCTGACGCATAGATGTCATTCAGGCAGTTACTTTTTGTAAATATTATTTTATCTTTGTATATATCTAATAATTGTGATTTGTTTTGTTATTTTCTTTTATTTTCTCCGACAGGATCCATACTTTTTGACTTTCACGATATATTTTATTATTTAGCCAGCAATCGTCCTTTGGAAGATACTAGTGCTATTATTACATCCTTTTTCAGGTTCTATAAATTCAACTCATCATTGCACTCATGAAGGCATCCAGAGCTGAGAAAGAAATACATAAAAATGGAAGCCACTTCAAGAAGACGAGTTGTAAACATCTGTGTATTTTGCGGTACTAGTGTTGGTTCTAAGCCAGAATACGTTAGAGCAGCACAAGAATTGGGTCGAGTCATTACCGAAAGGAATATGCACCCAGTATATGACGGTGGCAATCTTGGACTAATGAGGATCGTTTCAAAGGCCGTACATGATAGAGGCAGTCAAGTCTTGGGAATCATCCCAAAATCTTTGGCGGAGGCGAATCTGATAGGACCATCAAATAGAGAAGAACTGATCGTGCCAGGTATGTCTGAGCGACTTGTGGAAATGATTAACCATGCTGATGTTTTTATTGCTTTGCCAGGTGGCTTGGGTACGATGGAGGAAATTTTTACAGTACTATCATGGGCGAACATGAACATACACCATAAACCACTTAGACTGTTCAACGCTGATGGATTTTATGATTTTCTTTGTGTGTTTCTTGATGATGCCCGGAGAAATGGGTTCATATCAAAACCTGTAAAATAACTCATCTTCACTGCCAGAACTACCCCAGATTTAATTGACCAAATCTTAGTCTTTGAACCACATATTGACCCTATCATTTCCAAGATAAACTGGTCCGATAATTATCGTGGTAAAAAGCGTCGGATAAATCTGGATCTTAACCTTTAAATTTCCTTTTAGATGTAGAATTTCAGCTAACAAGGTACTATTTTCTAAACTCTTCCCTACTTTTTAAGACATTGGGGACAATGTCTCATTTAGGTTTGGGGGAGGGGAATAGTTGACTAGTATCTTGTTTTTATGTTATTTTTATTTTTAGTCGAATATTTTTGAAAAATTCAAAAAAATTAAAAATTTTACAAGAATTAAAAAAAATATATATTTTGTGTTTTTGTGTTTTTAACTTGATTAATCAGGTGAAATTGGTGTGAGATAGTTGTGTAAGGAATTTCCACTCCTTAGACATATTTCAACCTATTTCGGAATAAGTTAATTTTTGTTTATTTCCTTTTGAATTATTTAATTTGTGAATTCTCCATAAAACTGATTAAAATGGATCTTCATATGCTCAGTTGACAGGTATTATCAATATACATGGTAACATACGGACATGAGATGTAATTGAAAAGTTTGTAATATTCAGTGCTCTAGTTTAATTGGAGGAAGCATCTAAAAAAGCGATGGGATAAAAAAACGTCAGTGATCCGAGTTATTAAGTCCGTTGGGGTGTTTTAACACCTAGTGCCCTAAAACCAACCGGTTTGGGAGTCACTGGCATAAAGCTCGCTACATGGATCAAAGATGTTGCAAATATATATATATATATATAAATGAAATCCGAGTTATTAAGTCCGTAGGGGTGTCTTAACACATGGTGCCCTAAAGCCAACTGGTTTGGGAGTCACTGGCCTAAAGCTCGTTACATGGATGAAGGATATTGTATATAAATAAATAAATAAATAAATAAATAAAAGAAAAATCAAAAAAATATTCCATTACTAAAAAAGGTGTGAATTCTGATATAACTTTAGGACAAAAATATTACTCTCTTCTCAACTACCCTTGTGACTATTGTGGGCAAAATGAGTTGATTAATATTTTGTTGGCTGTATATATGGAGAATGGTAAAAATAAACGGAAAATTTACTTAATCGGTAATTTAGAAAGAAATAAAACAACTCTTAACTTGGATAAGGAGTTTCATATGTTTAGTCACTAACTTGTTTATTATATTTTCTCTTGTATTTTTGTTTTTGTGTGCATTAGTTTTATTATCTTTTTGCTTTTGTGTGCATTAGTTTTAGATTGACATTTATAGGTATCGTTGCTGTAAGCCCTCATGAGACTACAACTCGTCCACTAGGTACACCTAGGGGTTTAAAGGCTTGTTGTAATCGCTAAATACAACTGTGATCCCTACGAAAGTGGCTTAGTTAAATTTTATTTTAATGATGTTTATGTTATTTTATTTTATTATTTTGCTCGAGGACTAGAAAAGTTAGGTTTGGGGGTGTGATGAGTGGTAAATGTATCACTATTTCCCACTCATTTGACCTAATATTTTATATAGTTTCTTGAGTTTTGTGAATATTTTGATGTGTTTTGTGTTATTTTGTAGATAATTAAAGTTTCAGGACTTTCAGGAGGCAATTCAGGGCCAAAACAGTGAAAAACGGACAAAAAGGGCAAAATTGACTTTTGGGCGTTGCAACTGCTAACGTGCGCCAGACCTTGCTAACGTGCACCGAATCATGATAAAATGCGCCAGGACACGTGTCAAAATCTGACAAGTCTACTAAAATACGCCTTTGACAACGTGCGCCTGCCACGTGTCCACATCAGAGCAAATCCACTAATGTGTTCCGTGCCACGTTTCATCATCACATGCTGCCGAAAATTGCCATCGCCACGTGTCATCCACATGTCAGCCACGTGGCATCCACATCAGTCACATACCGAGTCACCTTGCCACGTGTCAGCCATGTCATCATCAGCCAATCATCTTATGCCACGTGTCACCATCACATGTTGCCGACAATCGAAATTGCCACGTCATCGCCACATCATTGCCACATCAGCATAATCATTAAGCTGCCGACGCCGCCAGGACACGTGTCAGGATCTCTGTTATTCGCGCCACAATTCACGGTGCGTCGCGATGCGCAAGGGTTTCGTGTCACGACGCGCGACAATTATTGATGTCTATAAATTCAGGCCGAAATTTCAGAATCAGATCCATTCTTTCTTCTATGTTATTCCTTAAGAATACTAAAAAGATTGTATCTTGTTTGTTTATTTTCAGTTCTGTAATTAATTTTATTTACTTTTATGCACAATACTTTCCTTTCTTTACTTTTCAGTTTTTACTTTTCAGTAATGAGGAGTTAACTCCCCCTGCTGGGGTAAAAGGTAAAGCTTCTATTACTAATATTTAGATTAATCTCCCTTAATTATAATATAATAACTATTTAAAACCTGACTTAACAAGGATATCGCCATATTGGTCGGTTGGTAATTAATTATAAATTGATTTTAACCTGACTAAGCATGGATACCGCCTGGTTGGTCGGTTGGTAATTAATTATTAATTTGACTTAATCAGGATACCGCCTATATTGTTGGTTGGTAATATCACGCAAAGTTAATATATTATATTAAGGGAGATATCTAAAATAGTAGTGATAAAAGTGGATCCTTTAACCCTAGCATTTTCTTTTATTGTACTTTTACATTTTTAATTTCCAGCATTTACTTTTCAGCATTTAATTTTCAGGATTTACTTTTCCAGCATTTACTTTTCAGCATTTTACTTTATGTCTTTTATTTTTAAGCTATTACCAGTTGTAGATATGTGTCGTAACTAAGCTCGTTATCTAGGGTTGTGATGAATTCCATTATCACCGATTTAAAGGGGTTATTTTATGGTTTGGGTAATATAAAGGTTTACTTATTAAGTCTTAAGATTAATGCTTCTTGTTAACTGGCCACTAATAAGATTGATATGGTAAACTTAAAATAAA
This sequence comes from Zanthoxylum bungeanum, assembly GCA_019454045.1. Taxonomy (NCBI): domain Eukaryota; kingdom Viridiplantae; phylum Streptophyta; class Magnoliopsida; order Sapindales; family Rutaceae; genus Zanthoxylum; species Zanthoxylum bungeanum. Next base: position 95,199 of record SKCR01037488.1, on the reverse strand, counting down.
CTTGACAAAGGAATTTTAGGTTTCAGCTTTAGACTTAATAGACCACGATCTTCCTTGAGGATAGATAACCCTTTAATAGATTTCCTTACATGTATACCTGTCGGGCAGAGGTAGCCATAATTGGAACTTAGTCTTTATGAATTTAGGTAACTTGGTTAACATAGACATATGATTTAATTAGGTTACACTGGGTATTTGCATCTGACCATCGACAGAGGCTTTTGCAGATTTTCGTGTTCCAGGTTAGTAAACCAATATATTACACAAACATAAAATAACCACTTCATATTTAAAAAGATAATGGAATGATTCACAACCCTGGATAGTTTCTAAATATTGAATTTTCTCAAACTACTTTCGTGCAATTTTATTTATTTATTTTAAATTTAAAAGTCATCATCCAATCAAATAATCAATCCATTAGATACTCGTAAGAATTTGACTTCATAAAAATTAATAGATTAGGTATTAAGTCCTCGTGGGATCGATACTTTTTATACTACTTGAACGATACGTGCGCTTGCATTATACGCGTGTGATTATGCCGGTCAGCGACGGCGATACGTAACGTCCCCATACGTTAGGTTTTCAGAGACAGATACCAATTTTCAGAAATAGTTTACATATACAGATTTCAGAGTTAGTTTTCGAGAAAGAGATTTTCTTGAAAGGAAAGTTTCAAAAACATCAGTTTTATAGGAGACTTTTAAAAAACATAACTTTTACAACAAAAATTTCAGACAATATTTTCAGAAAAGAATTTTCATATAAAGCTATTTCCTAAGAGAACTTTGGTTTTATAACCAAATATTTTCATAATAGTATTTCAGTTTTCATTTTAAATCGTCCACTCACTTAGATCGTTCAAATGATCTAACCACCCCCACTCCCAGTGTTTTTTTTTTGCAGGTAATTTCGGAGGACTAGCTCGAATGGACAGATACTGATAGCAGTCACTAGTGGGTTTGGTCCACCAAGTCGAGTCAGAGTTCAGTTCAGACAGAGTCAGAAAATATTGTGTAGCATATAGTTTGCATAGTAAAGAATGTACATGTAAAGAGTTATAGATGTTCATTACTAAAGACATAACGTATATTTAATTTGAGTATTTTAGTTTGAAAGGCATTATGCATTCATGAGATTGAGTTGGGCATCGGTCTCATGCATGAGTTTATACATCAGATAAGTTATTATTGTTAGGAAGTGAGAGGCTTAGAGAGATAGTACTGCCTATTCCCTGCCGGTGTCATCTCCCGGAATGGGGATGTTACAAAGATGGTATCAGAGCATGGTCTAGAGAGTCAGTGACTGCAGTGGGCAGAATGCTGGGGTCTGATAGACACAGTATGTATGGGATACCCGTATACAAGGCACTACCTCTCCAGTATCCGATCCTTGAGTACGGCTTCAAGCTCCATAGACAGGTTAGTAAGCATTCCCAAGGCTACCTAAGTTATTTCCCAATAAGTAACCCTAATTCTTACTCTAGTTACGAATCATTCCATGAAAATTTAGAATTATTAGTGCAAGATTATGTTAAGCTATGAATCTAGGAAACATGAGTACTAAAGATAGTTACTTAGTCGAGTGGGAATAGGAAGCTATAAGAAAGGAAGAAAATATGCATAGAAGCTTAAACAGCCAGAGACATAAAAGTAAAGAGACAGAAAGAAATAGTAAAGTTTTAAGGATACCCACCCAAGAAAGTAGAAAGAGAAAGAGAAAGCTAGAAAGAGAAATATGAAAGATACCTATATGTTCAAGTAACCAGAGACAGTAAGTGGGGAAGATACAGAAGTATATGACAAAGAAAAATCTATAAGAAAATTAAAAGGATAAGGTACAGATAATCTAAGTAATCAGAGGTAGTAAGAATATAGAGGAACAGAAAAATATGATAAAGAAAACACATGAACTTGTAAACCTGAACAAGAATAAAATGTTGAGTAAACCTGAGTAAAATTTCTTATTTTCTACTAAGATTCCTTCTCCAACATAAACTCCACCAGGTAGACCCAATAGCCATAAGTATCTTATATAGATAGCAATGTTTCCCCCGAATAGTGAAAATATTCGGAAAAAATAAGAGAAGTAAAGATCATGATTAGTCAATAGAGTTTCCAGTAAACCTAAGCTATCATAAAATATGTGGAAGTTTTGGATACCTAAACCTAGATCCGTGAGCAAGTACAATGAAAGACGTAAAGAGAGGTGATTAGTTACCTTAACCAAAGAAAATGATATAGATAAGATCTGACTTACCAAAATCCATGCCACCCAGTGATTTCAGAAAGGAAGTTGTCCTGACGGAGTCTATCCCATACCTACCTTACATGAGTAATAGACTCTATCATGACACAGAGTACCAGAACAAGGACCACGATAACCATCGAGATGTAGAGGTTTGCCCCATCCTTTTCCAGTTTAGATAAAGGCAACCATAAGAAAACCCGACGAGCGTTTATCCTAAAAACAGAAACAGAAGACATGAGGAGATAGATCATCCAGAAAATGACTTAGAAAGCTTCTGAAGTTAGAAAGGAGAGAACCCAGTATAGTCCACAGAATAGACCGCATAGATCAGATCAATACCAATAGAAACCCACGTGAGTTTAAAGAAGACAGACCCATGAGATTGAAGGTACTCAGAAGTTAACAAGATTACTAGCATGACCAAATAAAATTAAATGGCATAGTCGTAGCTGATAGCAAGAGCAGAGAGCAAAGGCCTAAAAATAGCCGATGAGAATGAACCATCACCAGTCACAGTAGTACAATATGAAGCCAAGGGATAAGATAGGGAAATACAAAGCAGTAATAAAGGCCAGTATCTATAGTAGCATAGATAACGAAATTAAGGACAACGACGCAGATGGAAACCTCGGCATAATTAATTAAGGTTGTGAAAACCTTATGACTTAGAGTAATCGGGGCAGACCCGACTAGAATGAGTGATGACTCTTCAATTCAGTAACTCTAACCCCAGTAAGTGTGTAGACACCCAACTAGACCATCGTTGGATTTAAACAGTTAACAGAAACTTGTACATTCAGATTTCCAACGAAATCGTGTATTCACCCCCAATTTAGGGCCCAACGAGAAGATGAATAAGTAAAGAAGAGCATTGGACAAGATAAACAAATCATGTGATAGCCAAACTTAGAAGCTCAATAGGACCTAGATAAAAATCAGATGATTGTAATATCTGTTAGGGATAAGCCCTATACCCAACTTGTGGATGGGCTTTATGTACATGTATTTGTAATATTTTCATTAATTAATAAAATGGAAATATTTAGTATACGTGTCTTACATAACTTATATGAATCATCAACATTGTAATAAAGCCCTTGGAGTAATAAGACGATGGCTTCCATGCCTTATAAGAATCATTACTCTTAAAGGTTCCTAGTTATAGTTTTGTGAATAATCTTGGCGTTCACAAAACGGAGAGACTAGCATGATGGTATGATCCGCCCTTATGTGGGGTATCCGATCTCATAGGCTACTAGCGGAGATCCATTCGCTTGGCGTATCACATGGATGCATGAGTTGCTCGTGTCCATCGAACTAACCACCAAAAGATTTCATATGGAGTGTTTATCGCATGTGTCTGTGAGAACTTTCATGTATCGATTATATGACTAGTCTTTTGACTTGAGGTTTTTACAATCTTAGGTGTGGATCAAATAACTTTGACATTATCCTTCCCCGGTTCAAAAGATACGGTCATAAGGGTATGATTGGGTCATTTGTTGAAACACATGAAGTTTGTAAAGATACAAAAGAGAATCGCCACTCTCTCGGATAATATTTTCTTATAAGAGTAGTATTCCAGTTCACGGGTTGATATGTGTGATCATTGCTTGAGACTGTGGCCACATCGAAAGAATTATGTGAGATTCTTTGGTTAGCACGATTCATGACACTATCAACATCATACATTTGACCATATGGGTAGATACTTTTCGTACCCTAGGTCAATAGGTGGGGATATAGTGAGGTGAAGGACCGTAGCATATGTAAATCGCATACAGAATGGGTATATATATCTTTCCTTTTCATTTGGGGGCCTTGGCATGTTGCTAGATGTCAATCTTGGTCATTGAAATCGAACGAACATCTGATCGGAGGATAATTTATGTTCGATTAAATTATCACGATTCATTTCATGTCCAACTTGAGGGGAACCCAAAATGTCACACACAACAAAGTCAAAATCAATGGTTAACAGTCCACAGTACAAATATAACATTATATATGATTGCTGTAGGAATTGTTCATAAATGGTTCAATGTGTTTAATTATTGAACAGATCATTTATGAGGTTCCATAGTGGCTTAGGGATTGATGAATGACAATAGTGGCACTTTGGGAATTGGAATAAAAAAAATACAATTCACATGAATAGTAATGCAGGACACAAAAATCGGCGACGCTGTTCCAGGCTCGCGGCCCGGTTGGGAGTACGGAGTAGCCCGCGGGGGACTAAACCGTAGAAATAACATGGAGTCGCCACCCGGTGTGAACTGGGAAAATGATTTAAGGTCGCACTCACCCCTCGCAATGGAAGACCTCAAACCGTTGGGTTCGGAATGGTCCATTACTTATGCCACTTGTAATGAAATGATTTGTGCAATAACTTAACCGAATCTATGCAACATATATATCCAAGAATAACCTAGATCTAGTTCGTATTCATGAAAGTAAATCCTACGTCTAAGTTTGCATGCTTTGAAAGTAATTTATCATAATGGCAAACATACGATATCACACAATGAGCATGTTGGATTATCAAATACAAATAATAAATAAGATCCTAAATATAAACGTAAATTAAATTCCTATTGCGAAAGAAAATAACTATAACATGCATAAAGAAACAACGTACTAATGGCTAAATCATGCTTAAGGAATAAATAACATACTAGCAACCTAATCATGCTCGAATACAAGGTTGGAAGAAATGAAATACGTGTGTCTCTCAAGTGATACGTGGCATTGTATCCCGAGTGCAAACAGCAATACCGTCCATTCAGATTCGACTATGAAATTTACGTCCGGGTTTCCATCTGATATACCGTAAGAGAGAACTCATATTCCGTTCATCCGGAAATCACATCATGCACCATCCATAATACTCGCCAACTGCCACCTGACTTTCCTGCTGCTTTGAATTGAGTTGGTGATGATGCAGTGGGCCCTCGACCCTGGGACGTATCCCGGAACTGTGACTGATGTGTGGGCCCTCGACCCTGGGGCACATCCCAAAACTGATGATGTAGTGGATCCTCGACCCTGTGACGCATCCCGGAACCACAACTGATGATGCAGTGGGCCCTCGACCCTGGGACGCATCCTGGAACTGCAACCGAAAATGGGGGCCCTCGACCCTGGGACGCATCCCAATACCGCTGACAATGTGGGCATCGCCCTCAAACTGATGATGTAGTGGATCCTCGACCCTGGGACGCATCCCGGAACTACAACTGATGATGCAGTGGGCCCTCGACCCTAGGACGCATCCCGGAACTGCAACCGACAATGGGGGCCCTCGACCATGGGACGCATCCCAATACTGCTGACAATATGGGCCTCGCCCTCAAACTGATGATGTATTACATCCTCGACCCTGGGACACATCCCGGAACTACAACTGATGATGCAGTGGGCCCTCGACCCTGGGACGCATCCCGGAACTGCAACCGACAACAAGGGCCCTCGACCTTGGGACGCATCCCAATACCACTGACAATGTGGGCCTCGCCCTCAAATTGATGATGTAGTGGGTCATCAACCCTGGGACGCATCCCAAAAACTGATGATGTAGTGGGCCCTCGACCCTCAAACTGATACTGATGTGGATGTGGGCCTCGCCCCCAGATTGATACTAATGTGGGCCTCACCCCCAGACTGATACTGATGTGGGCCTCGCCCCTAGACTGATACTGATGTGGATATAGGTCTCAACCCTGGGACTCATCCCTAAAACTGCTACTGATGATATGATGGTTCATTCAAACATACTGTATTGCCTCTCACGAGATAATCCTGATAGTTAAACATATTTTCGTCCTCAACGAATGCTTCGTGTCAAAACCAGAGAACCTTCAAAGTACTTAATATACTCAAATCTGATCGTCTACATGAGTGATCTGAACTAGACTCCTAGTGTGTGTGTGCCAATGCTCTTTCTCAGCTTAATCCTTAAGTAAGTCAACTCGATGATTTTGTCTCGGAGAATCGAATCAGTGGGTCTAACCAATCTAGATGTCTTGATCACACTCTGTGATTACTTCCTCATACTCAACATGCTATGGTTTTCTTCTTTTTTCTCTTGTCTCTTTCTTTTCTTTCTTTTCATTTTTGAACTTTCTTTTTCTTTTTCTTTTTCTTTTTCTTTTCTCTTTTCTTTATTTCTCTCTCTTTTTTTTTTCGACACACCTACCCTTTAAGGTAGCATTTCTCCTCATGGTTGTCCTAATACTCGCCCATGGGTAGCTTCACGCTTATCAGTTATAAGTAGTCCGTTTTTCTTTTCTTTTCATTGTAGATACTTTTTCTTTATTTCCAACCATATCATATATCATAGCATAGGTAAACCAGGATGGACATCCAGGCAAACGGTCATTCACTGATCCATCATCTCTTCAACTAGTCATTTCGCCAACTACTCAGGTTTCCACTGTTGAGATCCCATAATCAATTGCTCGCGAGTCTAGTCAAGATCAACCACTCAGAATCCCGAATGAGAGCACATCTCACACTTATCGTTTCTAAGGTTTTTCCCTGCAGCAAACAATGTCATCACCGGACATATGCCTAACTATCAATGACTTTTCTCTCTCTCTCTCTCTCTCTCTCTCTCTCTCTCTCTTTTTCACTCCATGAAATTCTGCCTTTCGACTGCTGATAATATGGGCTTCGCCCCTTGGGACTCATCCCCAAAACTGATGCTGATATGGGCCTCAACCCTAGGACTCATCCCCAAAACTAATACTGACGCGGGCCTCAACCCTGTGATTCATTCTTGAAAACTGTTGATACTATAATGTTGCTGCTTTTGGTTGGCTTGCATTTTCCGCTTTCTTCTTTCCCTCTTCGAAACCTGTGAATACAAAACAACATAAAACACAAAAGAGAATGCAGATATGTTACGTGTATGCATGCGTGCATGAATGAATTTCCTATTCCGTTGGGTTAGGTCTTCTGCCAATTCCCTTGGTGACTGCTCGGTCTTCTTTCCCTCAGGCAAAGTACTTCTTCAATCTGTCTAAGTTGATCGGCTCGGTGAACTCATTTCCTTCTAAATCTGACTGTCTCACTGCCCCATTTCCCATCACTTTCTGGACGATGTAGGGTCCTTCCCAGTTCGGTCTGAACTTTCCTCTTCGGACCGTCGTTGAAGGCTTCGACTGCTTAAGCATTATATTACCCTTTTAATTCTTGGTATGACGCACCTGTAGGCACTGCATTTTTGCATATAAGTCCCGATGATGAGCCTCCAGCGGAGGCACTACCTTTTTATGTCGTGGAAGTCACGAGAAACGGACAACGGAAGGGAATAATTGAGAATTGATGTTTCGTTGGATTTGATTCGCTCGTTTAGCTTCGGGTTTGTCTGTCGGATTTCCGTTGTAACATTTCCTTGGCCCAAACACCAAACCCTTTACACCCATTTACCCCTCCATCAACTATTCAAACAACCAAAATAACCTTCTACCATGCATACCCCACACATTTGACATCAAATTTACCTTATTCCCCACTTTTCAACAAAGTCTCCAAGCCATCAATGTCACCCCCCCTCCAAGTCAAAAGAAACCTTTAATCATCTTCCTTCCTCAACAAGTTTCCAAGCCATTTAATTTGCTAACCCCACACCCATGACTTAGCCTTCCCTTTTCCATTTTTTTCAACAAAGCAATTCCTTCTCCTTCTTAAACAAGGAACCCACCCCCTTTTGCCTATATAAACCACCCTTAACTCCTTTGAAACCCCTACCATCTTCATAGCACATACCTAGCACATATAGAACACAAAACACCTCTAAGTCAGCTCACTACCTCACGCCCCCTACACAAATCGTCTTCACGCCTGCCCATTCACGTAGCCACACCCAGCAAGCCATTAGCCATTCACCATTTGCCATAAACACATTAAAGCCACTTTCAGCCATCACCCACTCACGCCAATTGCAGCCCTTTTGACCAGCCACTCACGCACATACCAACTCCACTCAAAACCCTTCACGCTTAGCCACCAAAGCACCATTCACGCCTAGCCAAGCCACCCACGTACACAAACCATTCAACACCACAAGCCCTGTCACTCACCTTCACACGCACACACAAATTGCACCCACATACACAGACCATTCAACGCCACAAGCCCTAACCTGCACGCCTAATCTCCCTCAAAATACCCCTGACCTGTACGCAAATTTGCCCTAAAATTGTCTCATTCACTGCAGCTTTTTACTCTCCACAAACAGCCCTTGCTCTGTCGCAAAACAGCCCTCAAAATAGCCTAGAAAACACCCTGAAAATGCTCCGAAAAACTGCATAAAATCCCCCTTAAAAACGCCTAAAAACAGCAGCCCTTTGCCCTCCAAAACCGTACAAACTGTCTCCTAACACAACAAAAACAGTGGCCTAAACACAGCAGCAAAATAGCAGCAAAACGAAGTGAAAAGAGCAGCCCGAATAGCGAAACAGCGAGGAGAAACATTGGATTAGTGAACCAGAAAAGTTCCAGAGCATTCTCCCTTCCGACGGCCGTGTAACGTGCTTTCGAGCGACTTAAAAGGTAAGACCTGAGGGCACCCTTTGTTATAATTTATTTTGTTTTTCCGGACACGGCGTGCTCGGTTGACGTGGAATACGTTCAACCGAGTATGCGAGGTCCAACATTGAGAACGGCCAAATTCCTTGGCCACATGTTTGTTCTGAATGTATTAATTTAAATATTCATGAGTTATGTTTACCGCTTTCCCGACATATTTTTAAAGCATGCAAACTTATATATAGGTCATATAGGAATTTAGATGTAGATTATTTTGCAAATGTATGTTGCGTAGACTTGGTTAAATTATTGCACAAATCCGTTCATTACAAGTGGCATAAGTAAGGTACCATTCCGAACCCAACGGTTTGAGGTCTTCCCTTGCGAGGGGTGAGTACGGCCTTATTCACATTTTCCCAGTTCACACCGGGTGGCGACTCCATTATTCTCCTGTTTAGTCCCCCGTGGGCTACTCCGTACTCCCGACTAGGCCGCGAGCCTAGAACAGCATGCGTCGCCCAGTTTCTGTGTCCTACAGTCTGGCGACTCCACTGAGGATAGAGAATCGGCCCCGAAATAATGTCTTGTAATGTTTGTGATTTGTGCTTTAATTAACCATGTCTACAGTGGGTTGAGGGAGTTTAATCAAAGGCATTCTTAAGGCTAGGTGATGGTTTGGTGTCTTCCTTCACTCACTACCTTTCTATAAGGAAAAGCTGTGAAGGCACCTAGATAATCATTCACCCATAGCTCATTGTGATAGACTAATTTGGAGGACTCGTTGTTTATTCCTGACACCAAGCGATAAGAGCCTAAGAGGCTTGGGTACTTAAGAGAGCCTCGCTCCACCCTCCTTCTGGGGAATCTACAATGGGAAATCCATTTGACAGTTAGTCACATACTGTAACTCGATGGCACGTACCGTAAGGTATAAAAAAGGTGAGCTCACTTGGTCGTTTGAACCCTTGAGTGGGGAGTCCTAGTTGTGGGCAATCCTTCGTCAGTGAGAGCTTTTGTTTACACTCCTGAAACCTACATGCGAACCTTAATTGTATGACCCTTAGAAATTATTTATTTATGCTTGTGTTTAGGACCATCGTCATTTGGATTCAATTGAACCTCTTGTCAAGAGATATGAACTTGTTGGGCCATTTAAACTGGGACGAGTTCGTGTCCTTTGACAATTGGGCCAAAAGCTTCTAAAATGCCGATGAGCTATTTTGTGTTTAGGCCTCTTATTATTTGAAGTTGTTTAGCCACGTAATCGCAAATGTATAAACTTGTTGGGCCTTTTCAACTAGGACAAGTTTGCACCGCGCAATAGTATGACTAAATGCTTTAAAATGATAATGGGCCAACTTGTATATAAATCTTGATCGAATTGTATATTTCATGCATTACATGCATACATACTAACATGCAGTTTGAAAAGACACCATAGATTCTCGTTGGGTTAGGGAAGAAGGAAGACTCACCAAAAGACCGGTAGCAAATATGAGTGAATCCGTCAACGAGGGGTCTCGAATGGACCAAATTGAAGCTAATCTCGCCAAAATGACTGAACAACTGCAAGCTCTGACTGCTGCCATGTCCAATATAGATGTGCCTCATGCTGAGGGAAGTTCTGAGAATGAAAGGCGTGAGGAGCCTCCAAATAGGGTGAATGGGGATATCCCGACTGCTGCCATGTCCAATATAGCTATACCCCGTGCTGGGGGAAGTTCTGAGAATGAAAGATTTGAGGAGCCTCCAAGCAGGGTGAATGGGGATATCCCCATCTTTGATGATGATATGGCTGAATATGCCGCAGGGAGAATAGTCGGGTCTCAAGCCGAGATACAAAAGCTCTGTGATCAAATAGAGTCAGTTACCCGAAAATTGAAGGGGAAACACGAGGAATTGTTGGATTATGAGGCGATGACCTTCAAGAAGCAGCTGCCAGCTCAATTTAAAATGCCCGATATGGCCAAGTTCAATGGGAATGGGGATCCGAGGGTCCATCTCTGCCAGTACATCTCAGTTATGAGTTCAGTGGGTTTATCGAAGCGGCAGTTGCTGAAAATGTTTGGGATGTCTCTTGAGGGAGCACATGTAGTGTGGTATCACAGCCTTGAGAAAAAGGTTAAAGAAGATTGGAGGGAGTTGGCCGATGCCTTCTTGAAGCAGTATGTTACAGACCTGGAGATCGATTTGTCACTCCGCGATTTGGCGAACATCAAACAGAAGCCGGAGGAGAGCTTTAAAGACTATGTAGATCGCTGGAGAAGCCAGCTCCTGAAAATGCAGACTCGGCCCTCGGAGAAGGACCAAATCAAAATGATCATCAAGGGCACCAAGCCCTCCATCTATGGCAAGTTGAGAAGGATGACCTTCATGATCACGTATTTTCGACAGTTTAGGGAAACTGTCATGGACATTGAAGAAAATGAAGCTGAGAATAAGAAGTTCTATGGCCAGAATAGAAGAACTTTTGGAGGGCCTTCAGAGACCAAGCCCGCTACTACTGAGATCGCTACCGTCAAAAACAGGCGATTCTCTAATTTTGGTAGACCGATGTCTAAGGTGCTTGAGAAGTTAAAAGGACAAGGACTCCTAAAACCTTTAGAACCCAGACCAATTCCCAACTCTGTGCCACACTATTTTGACCTAAACCAATACTGCCACTTCCACCAGCAGAAAGGCCACGACACTGACAACTGCCTCCGCCTTAGACATGAAATCTAAAACCTCATTGATGCTCATAAAATACCCGACCCAGAAAAGGAACAGCCAAACACATACCATAACCCTCTACCTAATTACCACTCCGTTCCACCACCCACCTACATGATCAACTCCGGTCTACCCGAAAGCTTTTTCCTCCAAACTCTTAACCACCCAGTTTCTTACATGGAGATAGGAGATGGCAGTAATGAAGAACCATAGGCTGAGGAAGAAGATAATGTCACAGACAATGAAGATGTTTTCCCCGGTTTATTTGATTGCAAATCTACATTTTAAGACATTGATTTTGTTCGAACCTCTTTCATGATAATAAAGAAGTTCATTTCGCTTACTTGCCTGAGTCTCTTTCGTTCAACTTGCACAATATGAGTATATTTGACAACCCTGATACTATGATATTCAGCAATACTTGGAACACGGAGAATCCTCGGAAGAAGCAAGCAGAAAAGATAAGATAACCATTCAGAAGGTAATAGGAAATGGGGCAGTGAGACTGTCAGATTTAGAAGGGAATGAGTTCATCAAGCCGATCAACTTAGACAAATTGAAACAGTACTTTGCTTAAGGAAGGGAAGACCGAGCAGTCACCAAGAGAATTGGCGGCAGACCTAACCCAACGGGATAGGAAATTCATCCATGCATACATGCATACACGTAACTTGCATCCCTTGTGTTGTGTTTTGTTTTGCAGATTTCAAACAAAAGAGAACCAGCAGGGGGCGACCAGAGACATATGGCGCCAAGGAGCACAAAGAGGATCCAACCCATCACGAAAAGGGAGTACCTCTACACTTGCATACTTACACATCACACGCACATGTTTTCATTCTATTGTTTTGTTTGTGTTCGCAGGTCTCAAAGAAGGAAAGAGAAAGCGGCAGAATACAAGCAAGTTGAAAGCATATAAAATAATACCAGCAATATTCAGAAATGAACCCCTGGGGGCGAAGCCCCAAATTACCAGCAATTGAAAAGAGGAATGTCATAGAAATGAGAAATCTTTGGTGGCTAGACATATGTCTGATGATGACATTGTATGTTGTAGGGAAGAAACCCTAGAAACGATAAGTGCGAGACATGCTCTCGTCCGGTATTCTGAATGGACAGATCTCGGTTAGACTCATAAGCACTTGATTACAGGATCTCAGCAATAGAAGCCTGAGTGGTTGGCAAGATGACTAGTTGAAGAGATAGTGGATCAGTGAATGACCGTTTGCCTGGATGTCCACCCTGGTTTACTGATGCTACGATATATGATATGGTTGGAAACGAAGAAAAAGTCTCTCCGAAAAAAAAAAAAAATAGACCGCCTATAACCGATAAGCGTGAAGCTACCCATGGGCGAGTATTAGGACCACCATGAGGAGAAATGCTACCTTAAAGGGTAGGTGTGTCAGAAAAAAAAAAAAAAAAAAAAAAAAAGTAGACCATATCATGTTGAGTATGCCGAAGTAATCACAGAGCGTGATCAAGACATCCAGGTTGGTTAGACCCACTAATCCGATTCTCTGAGACGAAATCACCGAGTTGGCTTACTTAAGGACTAAGCTGCGAAAGAGCCTTGGCACACACACACTTGGAGTCTAGCTCAGATCATTCACTCAGACGGTTGGATTTGAGTTGTATCGAGTACTTTGAAGGTTCTCAGGTTTCGACGCGAAGCATTCGTTGAGGACAAAAATATGTCCAGCTATCAAGATTATCTCATTAGAGGTAGTATGGCCCACACCATTATTATCAGTTTGGCCGGTTATGGCACTCTAGGAACAAGACCCTCAGCTCAAAACGGGAACAAGACCCACGGGAAAAAGACCCACAACTCAACAAATTGGGAACAAAACCCACAATTCAGGGAACAAGACCCTCAACACAATTCAGGGAATAAGACCCTCAGCTTAAAATGGGAACAAGACCCACGGGAACAAGACCCACAACTCAACAAATCGGGAACAAGACCCGCAATTCAGGGAACAAGACCCATATCTCAACACAATTCAGGGAACAAGACCCTCAGCTCAAAACAGGAACAAGACCCACGGGAACAAGACCCACAACTCAACAAATCGGGAACAAAACCCACAATTCAGGGAACAAGACCCTCAACATAATTCAGGGAACAAGACCCTCAACACAATTCAGGGAATAAGACCCACGGGAACAAGACCCACAACTCAACAAATCAGGAACAAGACCTGCAATTCAGGGAACAAGACCCTTATCTCAACTCAAATTGGGAACAAGACCCACAGCACAACACAACTCAATTCAATTCGGGAATAAGACCCACTCGACTGTCCGAGAACAGACCACCTCTCATCCACTCAGTTCAAAGCAACAGACAAGTCAAGCAGCAGCTGGCCAGCCAGGTAAGTAAAAATGCATTGCACGAACATTGATAGGACTGTCACTGTCACACACTGTACAGATCCCATCAAAGTGGGGGCGACTGTAGGCACTGCATTTTTGCATATAAGTCCCGATGATGAGCCTCCAGCGAAGGCACTACCTTTTTATATCGTGAAAGTCGCGAGAAACGGACGACGGAATGGAATAATTGAGAATTGATGTTTCGTTGGATTTGATTCGCTTGTTTAGCTTCGGGTTTGTCTGTCGAATTTCCGTTGAAACATTTCATTGGCCCAAACACCAAACCCTTTACACCTATTTACCCCTCCATCAACTATTCAAACAACCAAAATAACCTTCTACCATGCATACCCCACACATTTGACATCAAATTTACCTTATTCCCCACTTTTCAACAAAGTCTCCAAGCCATCAATGTCACCCCCCCTCCAAGTCAAAAGAAACCTTTAATCATCTTCCTTCCTCGACAAGTTTCCAAGCCATTTAATTTGCTAACCCCACACCCATGACTTAGCCTTCCCTTTTCCATTTTTTTCAACAAAGCAATTCCTTCTCATTCTTAAACAAGGAACCCACCCCCCTTTTTGCCTATATAAACCACCCTTAACTTCTTTGAAACCCCTACCATCTTCATAGCACATACCTAGCACATATAGAACATTAAAAACCTCTAAGTTAGCTCACTGCCTCACGCCCTCCTACATAAATCGTCCTCACGTCTGCCCATTCACGTAGCCACACCCAGCAAGCCATTAGCCATTCACCACTTGCCATAAACACATTAAAGCCACTTCTAGCCATCACCCACTCACGCCAATTGCATCCCTTTTGACCAGCCACTCACGCACCTACCAACTCCACTCAAAACCCTTCACTTTTAGCCACCAAATCACCCTTCACTCCTAGCCAAGCCACTCACGTACACAGAAATTCAACGCCACAAGCCCTGTCACTCACCTTCACACGCACACACAAATTGCACCCACGTACACATACCATTCAACTCCACAAGCCCTGACCTGCATGCCTAATCTCCCTCAAAATACCTCTGACCTGTACAAAAATTTGCCCTAAAATTGTCTCATTCACTGCCGCTTTTTACTCTCCACAAACAGCCCTTGCTCTGCCGCAAAACAGCCCTCAAAATAGCCCAGAAAACACCCTGAAACTTCATCGAAAAACTGCATAAAACCCCCTTTAAAAACGCCTAAAAACAGCAGTCATTTGCCCTCCAAAACCGCACAAACTGTCTCCTAAAACAAGAAAAATAGTGGCCTAAAAACAGGAGCAAAACAACAGTGAAACAGAGTGAAAACAGTAGCCCGAATAGCGAAACAGTGAGGAGAAACGTTGGATTAGTGAACCAGAAAAGTTCCAGAGCATTCTCCCTTCCGACGACCGTGTAACGTGCTTTCGAGCGACTTAAAATGTAAGACCTGAGGGCACCCTTTGTTATAATTTATTTTGTTGTTCTGGACACGGCGTGCTCGGTTGACGTGGAATACGTTCAACCGAGTATGCGAGGTCCAACATTGAGAACAGCCAAATTCCTTGGCCACATGTTTGTTCCGCATGTATTAATTTAAATATTCATGAGTTATGTTTACCGCTTTCCCGACATATTTTTAAAGCATGCAAACTTAAATATAGGTCGTATAGGAATTTAGATGTAGATTATTTTGCAAATGTATGTTGCGTAGACTTGGTTAAATTATTGCACAAATCCGTTCATTACAAGTGGCATAAGTAAGGGACCATTCTGAACCCAACGGTTTGAGGTCTTCCCTTGCGAGGGGTGAGTACGGCCTTAAATCTCATTTTCCACGGTTCACACCGGGTGGCGACTCCATTATTCTCCAGTTTAGTCCCTCGTGGGCTACTCCGTACTCCCGACTAGGCCGCGAGCCTAGAACAGCATACGTCGCCCAGTTTCTGTGTCCTACATCACATTTTTATTGAATGCTCGAGCCAACCTCTTCTGGTATATCTGCATATGATGCAATGACATCATTCTATTCTCATCCAGCAGTGCAAACTGTTCAAATCTTTGTGAGGCCCATTCTTGTTCAGGTAACTCTGTTCTGCTAATACCCGCATAGACTGTATCTCAACTTCCACTGGCAGTACTGCTTCCATTCCATAGACCAAAGAGTAAGGCGTGGCTCCTGTTGCCGTTCTCATAGATGTTATGTATCCCCACAGGGCGTATGGCAACTTATCGGCCCAATCTCTATAATTCTCTGTCATTTTGGCTAACATTTTCTTTATTGTCTTGTTGGCTGCCTCGACTGCCTCATTTTCCTGTGGTCTGTAAGGTGATGACTTGTGATGTCCTATCCCATACTTCTGTAGCATTGCCTTTATTTCTCTTTGAAACTGGACTCCATTGTCTGTTACTACATGATGCGGCATTCCATATCGACATATGAGATTCCGGGCTATGAACTTCGCCATCTGCTTTATTGTAACATTGTGAAATGATTCGGCTTTCACCCATTTTTAAAAGTAGTCTAATTCCACCACTATGAAACGATGTCCATTCGATGCGTGTGGTCGAATTTCTCCGATCATATCAATTCCCCATGCTGAGAAAGGCCATGGCTATGATAGCCCGTGCAACTCTGTGTGCGGCAAATGGTTTAAGTTACCGTGCGCTTAACAATCGTGAAAATGCTTTACCAGCTTCGCGCAGTCAGCTTCTATGGTCGACCAGTAAAAGCCTTGTCTCATTATCTTGCGGGACAAGTTCAATCTGTTCATGTGCGGTCCACATACTCCGGCATGTACTTCTTCCATTGCTTTCTGAGCTTCTTCTTTTCTCAAACACTTCAACTGAATGCCTTTCGCTTGTCTCTTGTACAATTCTCCCTTCAGACTCACATACTGAGAAGCCAACTTCTGAATGGCTATCCTGTCTTTTCTGCTTGCTTCTTCCGGGAGTTCCCCCCATTCCAAGTATTGCTGAATATCATAGTACCAGGGCTTCCCATCATCGGCTTCTACTTCCAAGACCTTTTTTATCTCGTAAATAGGCCAGCTTGCTGTTGTCAACACTAAAGGTTTCATCACCAATTTCACCGGATTTTCCCAAGTTGCGGCTAGTGTTGCCAATGCGTCTGCCATCTAAGTCTCTCCTCGCGGCAAGTGCTGGAACCTACAATCAGTGAGGGCCTGTGCCAAACTCCTGAGGTGGAACAAGTAAGGTCTCAACCGTTCTTCCTTCAATTCCCATTCTCCTTGTATCTGTCGGATTACCAACATCGAGTCTCCGTTAATCTCAACATTCTTAGCTCTCAAGGCTATCAATGCAGTCAATCCAAATGTGCATGCTTCATATTCGGCCATGTTGTTGGTTAATCTGAACGTCAACTTATTGGCCATAGGTAAAGTTTCCCCTTCAGGGGTTACTATTATGATTCCAATTCCAGCTCCTTTACAGTTCACTGCTCCGTCAAAGTACATCTTCCATCCTTGGACTGTTATAGCTTGGATTTCCTCGTCTGGGAACTCAAACTTGTATTGATCTCCTTCTATCGGTTGTAATGCCAGAAACTCTGCTACGGCTCGCCCTTTGATTACTTTGGAAGTAAGGTACTCAATATCGAACTATGTCAGCAACACCAACCATCTGCCTAACTTCCCAACTAGCGAAGGTACTGAATGCAGATACTTCAAAGGATTCTCCTTTGCTACCACTTGGATCTTGTAAGATTGGAAGTAATGGCGTAATTTTCTGAATGCCCACACTACTGCCAGACAGATCTTCTCTACTTCTTGATAACGAGCTTCATACGGAAGCATGGTTATAGTGTGATGGTGGAGGATTGAGGAGTTGTTTAGCTTCTAAGGGTTTAAGGAGTCTCTGTCTTGCCAACTTCTCAAGAACTTTGGACAAAGGACTTCCCAGGTTAGAAAAACACCGGTTTCTGACAGCAGCTACCTCAGTAGAAATGGGCTTAGCACCTGATGATCCTCCAACAGTCCTCCGATTTAGACTGTAGAACTTTCAGTTCTATGCTTCCTCTTCCTCGATATCCATGACAGTCTCCCTCAACTCTCAAAAATCTGTAATCATGGAGGTCATCCTCCTCAACTTGCCATAGATGGAGGGCTTGGTGCCCTTGATGATCATTTTGATTTGGTCCTTCTCTGAGGGCCGGGTTTACATTTTCAGAAGCTGGCTTCTCCAGCAATCCACATAATCCTTGAAGCTCTCTTCCGGCCTCTGCTTGGTGTTCTCCAAGTCGCGAAGCGACAAGTCGATCTCTAGATCTGTTACGTACTGAGCCAGAAAAGCCTCTGCCAACATCCTCCAGTCATATTTGACCTTCCTTTCGAGGTTGTGGTACCATACTACGGGTGCCCCCTCAAGCGACATTCCAAACATTTTCTGGACTTGACGTTTTGTCAAACCCACTGAACTCATCACAGAGACATACTGCCTGAGATGGACCCTCGGATCCCCATTCCCATTGAATTTGGCTATGTCAGACACTTTGAACTGAGCTGGCAGCTGCTCTTCAAAGGTCATTGCCTCATAATCCAGTAAGTCCTCATGTTTACCCTTCATTTTGTGGGTAACCGATTCCACCTGATCCCGAAGTTTTTGCAATTCGGCCTGGGACCCAACTATTCTTCTTGTGGCATACTCAGCCATATCATCATCAAAGACAGGGATATCCTCACCCAACCTATTCGGAGGCTCTTCACGCCTCACATTCTCAGAGCTTCCCCAGCACGGGGTACAGTCATACTAGCCATGGCAGTAGTCAAAGCTTGCAGTTGCCCAGTAACCTTAGTGAGACTGTTCTCTAGCTGATCCATACGGGTTACCTCATTCTCTGATTCGCTCATGTTTGCTGACGGCCTTTTGACAAGTCTGCCCTCTTCCCTAACCTAACGGGTATATATGATGTCTCTTAAAACTACAAGTTAGCATGTATGAGTGCGATGCATGGAATATATAAGTCGGCCCATTATCATTTTTAAAGCATTCAACCACACCATTGTGCGGTTCAAACTTGTCCCAGTTGAAAAGGCCCAACAAGTTTACACTTTTGCGATGACATGGCTAAACAACTTCAAATGATAAAAGGCCT
This sequence comes from Zanthoxylum bungeanum, assembly GCA_019454045.1. Taxonomy (NCBI): domain Eukaryota; kingdom Viridiplantae; phylum Streptophyta; class Magnoliopsida; order Sapindales; family Rutaceae; genus Zanthoxylum; species Zanthoxylum bungeanum. The sequence goes on along the minus strand of SKCR01037488.1, from coordinate 76,225 downwards.
AAACATAGAATGGCCCATCGACATTTTAGAAGCTTTTGGCCCAATTTCCATAAAGCACAGACTCGTCCCAGTTTAAATGGCCCAACAAGCCCATATCTCATGAAAAAAAGGTCCAACTGGATCCAAATGACGATAGTCCTAAACATAAAGAGATAATTTCTATTAGTCCTACAACTAAGGTTCACATGTGGGTTTATAGGGGATAGACAAAGGCTCTTGTCGACGAAGGGTTGCCCACAACTAGGTCTCCCCACTCAAGGGTTCAAGCGACCAAGTGAGCACACATTTTTTATACACTAAGGTACGTGCCAACGAGTTACGGTGTGTGACTGACTGTCAAATGGATTTCTCATTGTAGATTCCCCAGAGGGAGGGTAGAGCGAACTCTATTAAATACCCAAGCCTCTTAGGCTCTTATCGCCTTGGTGACAGGAATAAACAACAAGTCCTCCAAATTAGTCCATCACAGTGAGCTACGGGTAAATGATTATCTAGGTGCCTTCACAGCTTTTCCTTATAGAAAGGTAGTGAATGAAGTAAGACATCAAACCATTACCAAGCTCTAATAATGCCTTTGGTTAAACCTTTTTCAACCCACGGTAGACACAATTAACTAAAGCATAAATCACAAACATTACAAGACATTATTTCAGGGCCGATTCTTTATCCCCAGTGGAGTCGCCAGACTGTCGGACATATAAATCGGTGACGCTGTTCCAGGCTCACGGCCCGGTTGGGTGTACAGAGTAGCCCGCGGGGGACTAAACCGGAGAAATAACATGGAGTCGCCACCCGGTGTGAACCAGGAAAATGATTTAAGGCTGCACTCACCTCTTGCAAGGGAATACCTCAAACCGTTGGGTTCAGAATGGTCCCTTACTTATGCCACTTGTAATGAAATGATTTGTGCAATAACTTAACCGAATCTGTGCAACATATATATCCAAGAATAACCTAGATCTAGTTCGCATTCATGAAAGTAAATCCTACATCTAAGTTTGCATGCTTTGAAAGTAATTTATCATAATGGCAAACATACGATATCACACAATGAGCATGTTGAATTATCAAATACAAAGAATAAATAACATCCTAAACATAAACGTAAATTAAATTCCTATTGCGAAAGAAAATAACTATAACATGCATAAAGAAACAACATACTAATGGCTAAATCATGCTTAATGAATAAATAACATACTAGCAACCTAATCATGCTCGAATATAAGGTTGGATGAAACGAAATACGTGTGTCTCTTAAGTGGTACGTGGCATTGTATCCCGAGTGCAAACCGCAATACCGTCCATTCGGATTCGGCTACGGAATTTACGTCCGGGTTTCCATCCGATATACCGCAAGAGAGAATACATATTTCGTTCATCCGGAAATCACATCATGCACCAATCCACAATACTCATGAGAAATAAAGTAACAAAATAAATAAAAAATAAAGGATAATAAATAAAATGGGTGCCCTCAGGTCTAACCTCTTAAGTCGTCTCTCGGAAGCGCGTTACACGGCCGTCGGAAGGGTTGATGCTCTGCAACTCCTCTGGTTCACTGGTTCAACGTTTTCTTTCACTATTTCGTTGTTTGGGCTGCTGTTTTACTCCGTTTTATAGCAGTTTCTGGTGCAGTTTTGGGATGAATTCTGGACTATTTCAGGGCAGTTTTTTTAGGTGCAATGGGGGGCAGAACAGTGCAGTTCAGGGGGTTATTTTCTGTAGTTTGTGGCTGTTTGTAGAGGGTTTGTGTCTGAAAGTCAGAGGGTTGATTGATGCGTCAAGTAGAAGGATTCGAGAGCAAAGGGCGATTGTGTGCTTTAGGCGTGAGTGTGAGCTAGGTTTATTTTCTTTGTGATTTCGTAAGAATGAGCTAGGGATCAAGGGTTTGGGTTTAGGCTTCTTTTTATAGGCAAAGGGTTGGGGTTTTCCTTGTGCGAATAGGGAAAAGATTTGTGTATCTATGGGGATGTCTTTTAATTAGTATGTGATAAGGAAAAATCTTTGTAATTAGGGATATATTTTAATATGATTTGATTTCTTCTCTTTTGATTAGGGATATGATTTGATTTTATTTGATTTGATCTTTTTAATTAGGGAATGTAATTTAAGTGGATTAGGAAATTATTTTATGAGATTTGATTTGTATCTTTTAATTAGGGAATGTGATTTGTCTTGATTTTAGCATGTATTTAATGTGTGATTTGGTTATTTTGGAAGGTAAATGGGCGTGGCTTAGAGTGTTTTGGACGTGAGTTTGGCTTGTCTTGGTGGGCTTGGTGTGTAGTTTGGTGATGTATGGGCTTGGTGTGTGTCTTGCGAGGGTTTGGGCTAAGGATGTGTTTTGAAACAGAGGTCCAACGAGCGAACCCGAAGCTAAACAAGCGAACTAAATCCAACAAAAATGTCAATTCTTGACTCTTCCCTTCCATAATATAAATAGGTAGTGTCTCCATGTGAGACTCATCATCGGGACTTATATGCAAAAATGCAGTGCCTACAAGTACCTGAATAGTAACGTGAATAGTAAAAAAAAATTTTATTTGTTTTGAATTTCAATTTGGCCCAAACTCTTATTAGGGTGTTATAATCTCATTAAACCACTAAATTAAGATCCAATGGCTAAGATTAAATTAGCTTTTATCCCACATTAGATTCTTAATTAATTTTGTTGTGTTTGGAGCACTATATAAACCCAAAGAATTCTTCACAGATTTTTGCACCAAACTTTTCATATCTTGGGTTTATATAAGTGAGCAACTCAAAAGTTTAAGAGTAAGACACTGATTTTGAGGATCCTTAAGTCTAATTGACTAAAGGAACTTCAAGTTAAAAGTTTTGAGGTATTTGCCTAGGCTAGCACCAAGGGCAAAATACCTGTGCACTCAAGGCGTAGTCTTGCCGTTGAGTTATGGCTTTGGTGTGTGCATCTTTGGAGGCCACACACTTGGGTGGCTCTTTGGAACGTGGAAGAGCTTGCTGAGTTCGAGAAAAGCTTGTAGATTGGAGGGAGGACTGGAGGATTCTTTGCTTCAAGTAAGTCTTTTTCTTTCTTTGTTTTAATTAGAGTTATTTTGATAGTTAGCATGTTTAGGTTTATGTTATTTGCATGTTTTATGATTTTTTATGCTTAGAATATATAGTAACATGCCTAGGTTGTAGAATAATCAAAACAAATGGGTCTTGGGCAAAGGGAAAGCGGCATAATAATTTTTATTTTCCGATGCGCACTCGCGGCCGCTTCCCAATAGTGGTATCAACGCGCCGGTTTTGTTTTGATTATTTATCTCTCATTTGAACTCTAAATTGGGTTGTTAAAAGGTTGTTGGAAAGCTAACACCGTGAACTTAATTTTAGGAACAAGTTTTACATGATTTGGTTAAAATTTGAATTGTAAAATTGTATTTAAAGTTCATGCGTCTACAGAAAAATGTGAATAGTAAATTTAATTGAATAAAATTAAATGCAATATCATAATTAAATATTAATCAAAGTTATTTAATGCCTAAAATAATTCCAATATATTAAAACTCATATGCTTGATGATTCTATGTATTATTAGAATTGGCATGATTATTTTAGGGTGCAAGCATCTAGAGACTTTCTAAGAAATAGAGAGTGTATTGCTTATCCCTTAGCTAAGTAATTATTCCGTGATGAACTTAGAGATTTATTACCTTTAAGGCTAATAAGTATAAATCACTTGTTTCTAATAAAAGACATTATAAAATATACAAGTGGGATGGGACCAAGGGGTTAATAAAACTTTCCAAACTAAAGTTATTTTAACCAAAGGTATTACTAGAGTTAGATAATGATTTGGTGTCTTCCTTCACTCACTACCTTTTTATAGCCAAAAGGAAAAGTTGTGAAGACATCTAGATAATCATTTACTCAAAGTTTACCTTAAAGCATATTTAAAGTGTTGGACTAATTTGGAGGATCTATTGTTTATTCCTGTCACCAAGGCAATAAGAGCCTGAGAGGTAAGGGTATTTAAGAGAGTTCTCTCCACCCTCCCTCTGGGGAATTTTCAATGGAGGAATCCATTTGACAGTTATTCACTTAAACTTGCTAAAATCCTCAATAATAATTTAAGTCTAAAATTTGCCTCCCATTGTAAAGTATAGACCCAAAGGGCTTAAACCGTATTGGCAGGACTAGGCTTTACCAGACTGACCAATACCAATTTATCCCTAAATCGTACTATTGACAATAGTTTGACTTTTCTGAGTCATAAGACGCAGCGACCCTTAGGCGTGGTCTTATAACTTAATGGCAAAGATTGGGTGTCCACAAAGACTAGCATAAGCTATGGCATGTTTGATTGCCCAACCCAATGATCCAGGAATTGTGATTTATATCATAAATTGGTTGGGAAACTACCTAATTATCATATTTTATAACGACTGGCCCTAGTCGGAGTTATGAAATGATGATAATGGGATCATTGCCCACAAGAAATCCATCATATTGGGGTTTATGCGATTTGCTTAAAATTTTAAAATAATTGAGTGGGAGCAACTTCATAATATTAAAAGCCAATGTTATTATGAAACATTAATGAAAACATATTCCTAATTTTAACATTTTCTCTTAACAGGTGGGTTAAAATATTTCACAAACATTCAAATGGCAAATAGAGTATCACTTCGTTACATCCTTGATGAGCATAAGCTCAAAGGGGACAACTACAATGACTGGTTTAGAAACCTTAAAATTGTCTTACGACAAGAAAAGATTTTATATCTTCTTGAAAGACCATTCCCCCCTGAACCCGCAGATGATGCTGACTAAGATACATTTGATGCTTGGAAGAAACACGTCGATGATGATGAGCAAGCAGTTTACATAATTCTTGGCTCTATGTCGGATGAACTTCAGAAGGCTCACGAAGATATGGATGCTCAAACCATCATCTTTCACTTGAAGGAGTTGTATGCAACTTCCGTTCATACCGTGAGATTCCAAGTGTCATGTGTCTTATTCCAAAAAAGGTATAAGGAAGGATTTGTTAGTGGACATGTACTTAAGATGATTGGCCACATTGAAAAATTGGCTAACCTCGGGTTCATCATGGATCATGAGATAGGTCACGATCTGATTCTTTAGTCCTTACCAAAAGAATTCTCTAACTTTATTATGCAGTTTCATCTGTCTGATAAAGAAGCTACTTTACCATAATTGCACAATCTGATAAAGCAAGCAGAGAAGGACTTGAAACCAGAGCTTAAAACCTTCGTCATGCTTATGGGTACGGACCTGAAGCCACAAGGCCCAAAGAAAAATAAGGGCAAGGGCAAGGCTCTAGATCACCTAAAGCCCAATGGTAAGGTGGAGAAGAAAAAAGGAAAGGGGAAATGTTTCTTTTGTGGAAAGAAGGGTCATTGGAAGAAAGACTGCAGATCCTTGAAAGCCAAGGAAGCTAGGGAAGCCCAAGAGGCCAAGAAGCCCAATTTTTCAGGTATGTTGTATATGATTGAACTATATTCTCAAAACTATGAACCTTCTACTTGGGTGCTTAACACTGGTTGTGGGACTCACTTGTGTAACAATGTGCAGGGCCTGATAAACAGTAGGAGACTCTGTCATGGGGAGGTTGCCTTACGCATGGGTAATGGAGAAAAACTGGCTCCATTGTGTGTGGGGAATTATTCATTAGTTTTGCCGAATGGTTTAGTTTTAGACTTAGAAGATTGTGTTTATGTACCTTCTCTAGTAAAGAACATCATTTCAATTTCTTCTTTATGTAATAAAGGCTTTTCATGCTTAATAAGTTGTAATGAATGTTCTATTTATTTCAATGAAATAAAATATGGAGATGGTATTTTGAATAATGGTATCTATGTCTTACAAACTAATAAATAATGTTTAACATCTAATATATACAACATTAACTCGAATAATCTTAATGAATCACTTCTATGGCACAGTCGCTTAGGTCATATCAATGAAACAAGATTAACTCAGCTACATAAGGATGGGTATTTCAGACCCTTCAAATATTAACCTTATGGAACTTGTGAGTCTTTTTTACTTGGTAAAATGACCAAATTATCCTTCAAAGGTAAATGACAGAGTGCAGCGGAGACATTAGAACACATATACTCTGATGTATGCGGACCAATGTCAGTCACCGGCAGAGGTGGATTCTCCTACTTCATTACGTTTATCGATGATCACTCACGATATGGGTATGTGTACCTTTTGCGGTACAAATCTTAAGCCTTTGAGAAATTCAAAGACTTCAAGGCTGAAGTAGAAAACCAGCTTAAAAAAAGTATTTAGTCACTAAGGTCTGACCGAGGTGGTGAATACTTAAGCAACGAATTTCAAGAATACTTGAGAGAAAATGGCATTGTTTCCCAGTGGACTCCTCCGGGAACTCCACAGCATAATGGGGTCTCCGAAAGGAGAAATCGGACATTATTAGATATTGTCTGATCAATGATGCCATGCACGGATCTACCTCTTTCATTTTGGGGTCTTGGTTTAGAAACTGCAACACTACTACTAAACCAAGTTCCTTCCAAGACTGTTAGTCAAACACCATATGAGTTATAGTCTGGGAAACGTCATAGTCTTAGTTATCTAAGAGTTTGGGGATGTGACGCATATGTCAAGCTCACACAAACTAATAAATTGGATGATAGGGTAGTTAAATGTAAGTTTGTAGGATATGCCTTGAACTCAAGAGCATACGTGTTCTACGTCCCAAATGAACAAAGAACATTTGTCTCACGAAATGCTAAATTTCTAGAGAATGAATTCCTTCTCAAGAAATATAGTGGGAGTAGACTTGACCTCGATGAGGTACGAGAAGAACAAACTAACATAGAACTAAACCCAAGGCCCCTCAATAGGGCAGCGATGGAACAACCATAAGGTTATGAACTCAGAAGGTCTAGTAGGGAAAGACATGAGCCTGAAAGATATGGTTTCCATATTGATAAGGAACATGATCAGGTCATTGATAATGATGATCCCACCAGTTATGACGAAGCAATGCATGACATTAATTCAGTCAAGTGGCTTGAGGCCATGAAATCTGAAATAGACTCTATGTATCAGAATCAAGTCTGGGACTTGGTCGATGCACCTGAAGGGATAAAACCCATAGGCTGCAAGTGGATTTACAAGCGTAAAATTGATGCAGAAGGCAACATCCAAACCTAAAAGGCTAGGTTGGTGGCGAAAGTTTATAGACAAATCCAAGGAATTGACTATGACGAAACCTTCTCACATGTTGCAATGATAAAGTCCATTCGAATTTTACTGGCACTAGTTGCACACTTTGATTATGAGATTTGGCAGATGGATGTCAAAACAGATTTCCTTAATGGGAACCTCGTAGAGGAAGTCTATATGACACAACCTGAGGGGTTTTCATCTAAGGATGATCATAATAAAGTATGCAAGCTTAAACGATCCATTTATGGACTCAAGCAAGCCTGCAGAAGTTGGAATATACGATTTGATGAGACAATCAAAGAATTTGACTTCATCAAAAATGTAGACGAGCCTTTTGTTTACAGGAAAAGTTGTGGGAGTGCTGTTGTATTTCTTGTCTTATATGTCGATGACATATTAATCATCGGGAATGATATTCCCATGATGTAAGCCACCAAACAATGGTTACCTCAGAATTTCTCCATGAAAGATTTGGGAGAAGCAGCCTACATCCTCAACATTAAGATCTACCGTAATAGATCTAAGAGGTTGTTAGGACTTTCTCAATCTACGTACATAGATAAAGTTTTCAAAAGATTCAAAATGGAAGATTCCAAAAGAGGTAATTTACCTACTTTCATGGAATCAAATTATCTAAGGAGCACTGTCCACATACTCCTTCAGATAGAGAGCGTATGAGTAGGATTCCTTATGCTTCAGCAATAGGATCGATCATGTACGCCATGCTATGTACAAGACATGATGTCTCTTATGCTTTTAGCATAACGAGCAGGTATCAGGAAAATCCTGGTGAGCAACACTGGGCAGCTGTCAAAACAATCCTCAAGTATCTGAGAAGAACTAAGGATGTGTTTTTGACATACGGAGATTGTTCTGAGATAAAAGTCATTGGTTACTGTGATGTGAGATTTCAGACCGATAGGGATGACAGCAGATCGCAAAAAGGATATATGTTTACTTTAAATGGTGGTGCTGTAAGTTGGAAAAGCTCAAAGCAGTCAACTACAGCGGACTCCACCACTGAAGCTGAGTATATTGCAACATCTGAGGCAGCTAAAGAAGCAGTCTGGATAAAGAAGTTCATCACGGAGCTGGAAGTGCTTCCCGCGATAAAGAATGGCGTCATGATGTATTGTGACTACACGGGCGCCATTGCTCAATTAAAGGAACCAATGTCCCACCAGAAATCCAAGCATGTACTCAGGCGATTTCATCTCATCAGGGAGTTTGTTGAGAGAAAAGAAGTAATTATAGAGAAAATACCCACAGAAGATAATCTTTCAGATTCTCTGACTAAAGGGCCGACTCAACAAAAGCATGATAGGCACACAGGATAGTATGGTGTCCAGATTCATACTAGTTGGCTATAGTGCAAGTGGGAGATTGTTAGGGATATGCCCTATACCCAACTTGTGGATGGGCTATATGTACATGTATTTGTAATATTTTCATTAATTAATAAAATGGAAATCTTTATTATATGTGTCTTACATAACTTATATGAATCATCAACACTGTAAAAAAGCCATTGGAGTAATAAGATGATGGCTTCCACGCCTTATGAGAATCAATACTATTAAATGTTCCTAGTCATAGTTTTGTGAATAATTTGGGCGTTCACAAAGCGGAGAGACTAACATGATGATATGATCTGCCCTTAAGTGGGGTAGCCAATCTCATAGGCTACTAGCGGAGATCCGTCCGCTTGGTGTATCACATGGATGCATGAGTTGCTCGAGTCCATCGAACTGATCATCGAAAGTTTTCATATGGAGTGTTTATCCCATGTGTCTGTGAGAACTTTCATGTATTGATTATATGACTAGTCATTTGACTTGAGGTCTTTACAATCTTATGTGTGGATCAAATAACTTTGACATTCTCCTTCCCCGGTTCAAAAGATTCGGTCATAAGGGTATGATTGGGTCATTTGTTGAAACACATGAAGTTTGTAAAGATACAACAGAGAATCGCCACTCTCTCTGATAATATTTTCTTATAAGAGTAGTATCCAGTTCATGGGTTGATATGTGTGATCAGTGCTTGAGACTGTGGCCACAGCGGAAGAATCATGTGAGATTCTTGGGTTTGCACGATTCATGACACTATCAACATCATACCTTTGACTATATGGGTAGACACTTTCCGTATCCTAGGTCAATAGTTTGGGATACAGTGAGGCGAGGGACCGTATTATATGTAAATCGCATACAGAATGGGTATATATATCTTCTCTTCTCATTTGGGGGCCTTGACATGTTGCTAGATGTCAACCTTGGTCATTGAAATCGAATGACCATCTGATCGGAGGATAATTTATGTTCGATTAAATTATCACGATTCATTTCATGTCCAACTTGAGGGGAACTCAAAAGGTCACACACAACAAAGTCGAAATCAATGGTTAACAGTGTACAGTACAAATATAACAACATATATGATTGCCGTAGGAATTGTTCATAAATGGTTCAATGTGTTTAATTATTGAACAGATCATTTATGAGGTTCCATAGTGGCTTAGGGATTGGTGAATGACGATAGGGGCACTTGGGAATTGCAATAAAAAAAATACTATTAACGTGAATAGTAACATGAATAGTAAAATTTTTTTATTTGTTTTGAATCCAATTCGGCCCAAACTCTTATTAGGGTTTTATAATCTCATTAAACCCCTAAATTAAAATCCACTGGCTAAGATTAAATTAGCTTTTATCCCGCATCGGATTCTTAATTAATTTTGTTGTCTTTGGAGCATTATATAAACCCAAAGAATTCTTCACAAATTTTTGCACCAAACCTTTCATATCTTGGGTTTATATAAGTGAGAAACTCTAAATTTTAAGAGTAAGCCACTGATTTTGAGGATCCTTAAGTCTAATTGACTAAAAGAACTTCAAGTTAAAAGTTTTGAGGTATTTGCCTAGGCTAGCACCAAGGGCGAAATACATGTGTACTCAAGGCGCAGTCTTGCCATTGAGTTTTGGCTTTGGTGTGTGTAACTTTGGAGGCCACACACTTAGATGGCTCTTTGGAACGTGGAAGAGCTTGCTGAGTTCGAGAAAAGCATATAGATTGGAGGGAGGACTTGAGGAGTCTTCGGTTCAAGTAAGTCTTTTTCTTTCTTTGTTTTAATTAGAGTTCTTTTGATAGTTAGCATGTTTAGGTTTATGTTCTTTGCATGTTTTATGAGTTCTTATGCTTAGAATATATAGTAACATACCTAGGCTTGTAGAATAATCAAAACAAATTGGTTTTAGGCAAAGGGAAAGCGGCATAATGATTTTTATTTTCCACTGCGCACTCGCGGCCGCTTCCCAACAATATCTTGAACGAAACAGAGTAGTTTGTAGTCACAATAAGTTTAGCCAAATACACAATGGATAACCTGGTCCATAGTAGGGCGGAAAGCTTTCAAGGAAGTAAAGGCTCAAAAGAGTATGGGGATAAAGTAAGCACCACATAGCAACGCAGGAGTAAGGTATCCAACTTATACAAAGCTTCCCATCATACCAGAAAAGAAAGGATTAGTAAGAATGTATCACCCAAGCTAAAGATACAGTAGTAATACCATAATTAGTTGTAAATGTGGAGTTTCCAATAGAGTGGTGACCTAAGAGGGTCATGAAATCGAGATAAGGAGGAAAGCCAAGTAACATAACAAAACTTAGTAAGGAAGGATAACAGAGGAAGTATGGTAGATGTTTGAGAGAGTATGAACCTTATGAAAGTTCTCAGTAAGAGGTAGTATAACCAATAGCCAGAGATGAATTATGGGTAAAGTTGAAAGAGATAATTCAGATGGTTTTTAAAAGAAGAACCTAAGTTTGGGAGTTAACATCAGATATGCAGATAGGAGAGTCTTAAGCTCATAGATAAGCGGCATGCACAATCGCAACATGGGTAACTAGTGAGAACACCGCAACCAGAAAACTCTAGGACAAACCCCACCCTCCCAAACCTCGTCAGACGACAGCGACAAAGATGGACCTCGAAGTCCTCCTTAAGGCACTCCTAGGAACAAGTAAATGCATAGTGGAAGGAGATCGGAACATAAAATCTTTCAATATATTACAAGAGCATAATAGAAAAGGAAAATAGCCCTAAGCGAGAGAATTAGAAGAGAAGTTGTCTAGTTGGAACGATGAAGAGGTAGAGTATTAGATTACCAGAAACAAGAATACAGAAGAATAGCGTTAGACATGGCAAGAGACATGTAGAGATACTATCCTTCTGGTAAGGAAACATGGACATAGATTGCAGACATCCCAAATATAAATAAAGCAGAAAAGAATATAGAAGACAAGAAAAATACTTGGAGATATGATTGTCCTAGTACAACGAAAATGGAAAATATATTAAATAGATGATGATAAAGGTACAAAAATACAAGAATAAACTTTATAAAGTTAAGATTAGTAGTACTATGGGATATCAGATTTTATAAATATCGAAATAAGACTAGAATTCTATTAGACAGTAACAAAAGAAAGGTATTAAGTACAACTAATGAGTTCCTATGCTATGTAATAAGAAAAGAATGTGACAAGGAATGGATTTATTGAGGAACAATATGGAGATGCCCAAAGGAACTAAAAGTGTGAATATAGGAATAACTTGAGAAAGAAACTTTAAGAATTAGAAGGTTAAGAGAACAAAGCGGTGCAAGGGAAGGACTATCAGATTTATCTAAGCAATGAATATAAAGATGAAGACAACAGAATCTAGAGGATGAAGCCCATAAGTGATTGGAAGTTAGCAATAAGAAATAGACAGTTAAGTAGTAAAACTAAGAGAATAAAAACTAGTTCAAACTAAGCAAGTAGAACTGGAAGTGTATTGGGACGCGTTTTTCTATTTGCAATAAGGAGTATCTTTGTATATGTTTGTCTCAAGTTATGATGGACATGAAGAACCCTAACCTTAAGAGACAAAATCACCCTTTAGCATAAAAAGGTGTTGGATAAGAAGAGATTAAGGATACACTCAGAAAAACCATTAAGGGAGTTATAATAAATAAAGGAAGTGAAGAACTCGAGGTATACTTATGACCAAGGATAGCAAAAAGGTTATTGGTTGTGGTACAAAGTATAATATACCTATGGTAGCTGCAAGGAATCGCATAAGCCAATCAATATCTAAGAGTTCGTAATAACCTAGCAAGGAAAATAAGAAATTCCTCTAGAACAACCATAGATAGATCCATAATAGCATGAATGCAACTAGATTATTTGAGATTTTACAAGTTGAATATGCTTTCCTGAAGAAAAGTACAGAATGAATAGTTATCCAAGAAGTCTTAAGAGAAGTATTAAGCCTTAAAATGAAGAAAGAAATAAGTGAAAGACAAACATAGAGTGTCAGATAGAAAGAAGTAACCCTTGGATACCAGTTTAAGAAAAACAAGAGTTCAGTCATTAAGAAACAAGGTTATATATCGTGCTACGTTCCAAGAAGTTACAGTACCAAGCCCAGTATTAGAAAGGATTCGAAAATGAATCCTATTTAAGGGGGGAATTTGTAAATAAAGGAAATATCAACTACCATTACCTCGTAGGACGTGTATTACATAATATAAATCATGTCTGGACATATATACCCTCATGAAATAACTTTGGTGAACAGTCGGCTAAACCTTCAAAAATTCTAATATTATATGGTACGATATTCTACTTCGGATAGCCCAGGGTATTTGGGCCGTAACGTTATCATACAAACTCTGATTCTTATGAATTTTATATTTCTGGAAAGCTGATATCGAGACCTACAACTTCTGCATTGAACATGTTTCCAAATTTGGACCAAAAATAGATCAACAACACAAGGCAAAAATCTGGGTGAATAGTACTATGGACCTATCTAGAAAAATCTCAAACTTTCAAAAATCTGGTTGAATAGTACTGTGGACCTATCTAGAAAAATCTCAAACTTTCTCAACTTTTCTACACTTAGAAAAATAAGAAGTAAAGTAATGAAGAAAATACCGAATCTCCAAGATTTAATAAGAAGATTGGCAACAATTAGGGGCTTAGAGAATGAAGGAAATCAAGAAGAATAAGGTAAGGAAACCTGACCCAAAACTTGGTTTGTTGGATTTTGAAAAGATGATGATAGAATTGAGATGTTGGCATTATAAGGATTGCATATTGGTGACTGATAAGTAAAGAAAGTGATTGTTGAAGTTAAGTACCCAAATTTTGAAAGTTTTAAAGGTTTAGTTAATACAAGGATAATGAGATTTAAAGAATTGTTTGAAGTTGATAACTTTATGTAGAACATGTAAATTTGAAGTTCAATAGATTATTTTGTGCAAAAAAATCTTGTTATAGTAGTGTTTGTGGTGCTTTTGGGGCAATATAGGCTTTAGAAAACAAGCTTAGAATCCTGGAAAACAGTTCGGCGGTGCGACACCCAAGGGCTCGAGTCGCGACACGCGCTTGGGATTTTTGAAGAATTCACTTCTAGTTTTTTTGCGTCGCGGCACGCAAAGACTTTCGCTACGCGAACTAGAAAATTTTATGCATACGTTTCTGGAATTGTGCATGTCACGATGCGTAAGAATTTACGTCACTAAGCGAGGGAAGAATTTCCCCAAAATAATTTTTAGTTCATCTTAGTTTCACTTTAGCGTGATAGAGACCACCCTAAGGGTCTTGTATCAATCCGTATAAATACATTACATCGTGGTGTACACATGTTATGCATGGAAATGATGGAAAGCATTTAAATAGATAAATTTAGCTTGATTCTGTAATATGTTTCTCAGTCCATTTTCTAATCTAATTTATCAATTATAGATCATCGCAGGAACCAAAATTTCCTTCGCCAGAGTAAATGATGCCAGCCAGATTCTAAACCAGTGAGTAGACATTTTCTTTCTAGTTGATTTTTCTTTTCTTTTATATTATTTTACATAAAAACTTATGTTTTCACGCATAGGACGTTAGACAGATTTATTTCCAGTTATTTTAAATAAAAAGTATGCTTCAGAAAGACTTGATTTAAAAAGCATGAGTTTTGTGATTTTTCGAGGCATGGAGGAAAACCCACCTCAGTATGTAACTTGATACATACATGGAATTGACGGCTTACATGTGCACCTGCAGAGGACTGGGGGGACAACGATACGTAACGTCCTCAGATCCTAGTTCAGGACTAGAGATGACAGATGTCCGTAGATCCTAGTTTCAAAGCTTGGAGGGTAGCATAAATCTGAACCCCCAGCACTAGTTAGAATGAGTTATGTTTTAGCCGTACATAAACTTGTAGACACTAGTGATTAAAATTTAGATATTTTAAGTAGAAACCTTAATTTTTAAAATAGTGGGTGGGAGAGGGATATATGACAATATATCTCGTGGTCTCCGTTGTTAGTCCGAAAACATGAGATTCAAAAGACATCTTGAAATGACTTTGTTTTCATCCTATGGATGGTTAAATGTTAATAAAAAGTTCCTCTAGGCGCCTCTAGATGTATCCTGTAACATCCCCATTCTAGAGCTGTTACCGGCAGGGAATAGGCTGACCTATCCCCCTGAGCCTCTGACTTTTTGACTATGAACATCACTGTTAATCCCATCACAAACCCAACTCATACATAGGGACCATAGCCCAATTCAACAACATAAAATGCATTCTAATACTTTAGAACCCTGTTAATGGACACTTTTAACATTTTACCATGACTTATATACTACTAATGTCCGCATGCAACTTTACTTTGACACTGACTGTGATGAACCTCTGTACTCGAACTGGTGGACCCAAACACCCTAGTGACTGCCATCAGTATCCATTCTCTCGAGCTCGTCCTTCGGGTAATCCTGTAAAACAGAAAATACTGGGGGTTAGGGGTTAGATCGTTTGAACGACCTAGGGAGTGGAAAGTTTAAAACTGAAAATGAAATGCTTAAAAATAAATTCATTGTTCTGGATTCGAAAAAAACATCTCAAGAAAATTAATCTTTTATGAAAACTCCTTGCTCGTCAGAAAACTAATATTTTTCTGTGAAACTTTTCTGAAAATCTTTTCTTTCTGTAAAACTATGTGATCTTTCTATAAAACTGAATTCTTCCTAAAAATCTTTCATAAGAACTTATGTTTATGAAAATCTCATCTAAAATATTTGAGAATCTGTAGAAAACCTTACGCTTGGGGGCGTTATGTATCGCCGTCCCCTCATACGCCTAAACTAGTGTCTTGGGATGTTACGTATCGCCGTCCCCCAATCCATACCATCATTTTGACATCGAATCTAGGATCTAGGGGCATCTGTCATCCCTAGTCCTGAACTAGGATCTAGGGGCGTTACATACCGCCATCTCTCTAGTCCTGATCTATATGTGTACATGTTCTGAATGCGTCAATTCCAAGTTACATCTAAGGTGGGTTTTTCCCCATGCCTCCAAAATCATAAAAATCATGCTTTTAAAATCAAATATTTCTGAAATATGCTCATTCATAATATAAGTGAAAATCAACTTGGCTAACGGCCTAATGCGTTTAAAAATAAGTCTCAAATCAAAATCAATTAAATAAATATTAACTTGAAAAGAAAATATCCACTTACAGATTTGGAATCTTGATGACACTAATTCACTTCATCGAAGAGAATTACGATTCATGCTGTTAATCTATAATCGATAACCTTAATTAGTACATATGTTGAGAGATATGCTTCAGAACTAGACTAAGTTTCTAACTATTATCACTATATGGCGTATTATGCTTGTGACATCATATAATATGTGTGTATGTACCGATATAAAACCCTAAGGAGGGCCTTTAACATCCTAAGATGAAATTGAAATGGACTGAAATTGTTTCTGTTCCGCGTCACGGTGCCAGGTCTTTCACGTCACGACGCCCATACAAGAAACCTGAGATAGAGAGCAACCTCATGATTCGCATCGCGATGCCAAGTATAGAGCGTCGCGATGCCCACATGACCAGACCCGAGGTAGAGAGTACTCACATGATCAGGGTCGTGACGCCAGCCCATACGTGTTGCGGTGCTAGCCCGATTTCTGGGCCAAAAATCAGTTCTTTATTGTCACTGCCCAAGCAATTCCAACACCCCTATTGTAGACATTACATTTTTACATAAGCCCGATGATGAGCCTCGTATGGAGGCACTACCTGAAAAGTTGCGGAAGTTGCAAAAAATGAATGCCGGAAGGAAGGAAAACCTCCACAATTAGCACCTCATCAGATTCGGACTCACTAGCCAGCCTCGGATTCGCTCAGTCAGTTTCTGCTTCAAAGCTTAGCCTCAGACCCACCATGCAGCCAATCCACGTGGCCCATGACCCACAATGCACGCCCAAAGCCCATGCAAATCCTCTCACCAAATCACTTTCCAATTCAATGAGATTTTGGGATCCCATCTTTACCAATTTAATAAGATTTGAGATATCCTTATCACCAAATTTATGAGATTACATTCCCAAAATAATTTGAGAATATATTGTTGGGTTTCTAAGTTTAATCCCAAGATCAAATAAGCATAAAATCATGAATGAATATCAAAGAAATGAGGCGGAAACACACTTACATTGAGCGGATAATGGATGCGTCAAACAACAAAATTTCTCCTCCAAGAAGCTCCAAGGATTCGGCCAAGAGAGTCCACAAGCTCCAAGCTTTATTTTGTCTTGCCAAGCTCTCAAGTTGGTTTCCCTAACACCTTGATATGATCCTTGATGATTTCTAGCTCTTTGAGAATTTTTGCAACAAAAATCCTTCACTTTCTTCCTTCAAATTTTCGGTGATGAATAAGAAAATTGGGAGAGAAAAACTGATACTGGTTTCGGTCAAGAGGAGAGAAGTAATGAGTTGTGTAATTGTTTCAAAAAAAATTAAAATTGATATACCAAAAGTGAAGTTGGTATAAGTCACTCATGCTTGACTTTGGAGTGAATTACAAGCCACCAACAACTCCACCAAAACACATCAACCAAAAGTAATAAAGGTGACATGTAATGTGACACTTGATGTGACATGTGGGCCCCATTCGATTCAAAAAGTGAGTGGGCCCACAAACACTTCTGGGCTCGGATTCGCTAATTTCGAATTAACGAACTTCCGTTGCGACGTAATTAAATCGAATTTAATTAAATAATTATACCTAGCAAAATTACTATTCACGTCGCTAACGATTTAATTCTAAATTAACTCGTTTGCCCGAATTAAAATCTAATTTTAATTCCATGTCGAAATCTAATTTCGTTTAATATATCAAATATATTATTTTAATGATTAATTAAAAATTAATCTTTCTCTCTCTTCAAATAGTATTTTATCCCAGATAAAATCTCTCCGCAATTAATCCCAGATTAATTTAGCTCGAATCATACGTCATCGGTGAATCTTCGGGAAGCGACCCAAGAGATCCCTGGATATGTTGGTAGTAAATCCGGTCGTCGGACTATCCGAACACGTACGTACCTAGTACTACGTTTTTACCGATTTACGAGACAAGGTTGGCTTCTAGAAAAGCGACATGCCTACCCAATTCTCCATAAATATTCTTAATGGAATATATGATCTTTATCAGGCGTAATATACGTAGTATTGTGTATTTCGATCCAGTATCGGATGTCACATGCAAGGCCTGGGGCTGGTACAGTGTCTGCCCCGTACGAAGCATATATCGGATCACTAGCAACTAGTCTCTTTATTATCGGATAATCATGACCAAGTCATATTATCCCGATAGTTGCAACCCTTAGAGAACCAGTTTTGTATCCCTGCGTGACCATCATCTCCATATGACTGAAGTGATACTTCCATCTTGACATCACATCCAATACACTACGATTCTTAATAAACCCAGAAGAGGCGTACACAGAACCTGTTAAAGTCCTGGACGACCAAAACTAAAGTGTATCGATTGTCGCAAGTACTAGCAATGCAAGTCTCAGGTTCAGACCAAATACACCTACCCTGATGCGGACTCCCATAGTCACATAGTCATACTACCAATGGGATTCCGCGGGGTCTATCCAGAGCGAAGCTGTTTTCCGTACCATCGGTAAAACAAAACCTCCTATCACACTTGCATAAGTATCCAATACTTAAATATATGAGAACTATGCTGTTACGCTTCCATAACACACACAAGTGCGATACTAGTCTATTCCGCATTATCGATGTCCAGTCTCGATAATACTACGACTAGGGATATTTAATGATTAAACCGTCGTGGATTGATACTGTCTCATATCATCTCAATCCGGAACTAATCATAAGGACTTTCATCATTCACACATTTAAGTAATCTAATTACGAAATGATAAAAGGAAATTTCCATTACTACATAGTTAATTTGTACAAAACCACAATGTTTTTACAAACAGTGACGCTATGGATCATAACTGTCCAACATATATACCTCAAATTTCCATGATTTGTTTCCCTATTTGGAGATCCCTTCAAATCATTATTAAAAGGAGACTCTTTTCTTCTGGCTCTTGGACGACAACTGGAAGGAAAAAAACCCTAAGCAATCACCAAAAAACAGCAAGGCATCACCGAAAAAACAAGAGAAAATAGTGAGGGGGATCAGCCACAAATAGTAAAAAAAATCAAGAGACAAACACCAATAACCGAAAAACCAAAGCCACCAAAAATAACAAACAACCAAAAAACAACAGCCACCACAAAAAACCAACCGAAAACAACCAAAACAACAGAAACTGTGAGAACTAGAAGCAAAATAGTGAACAGAAACCGAGAAAATAGTGAGCAGAAACCGACAAAATAGTTAGCAGAAACCGAGAAAATAATGAGTAGAAACCGCAAAACAGCAGCCAGAAAATAGCAAAATAGCAACCAGAAACAGCAAACCTTGAAACCAAGCTTCAATCCTTCCGGCGATGGCCTAACGCACTTCCGAGAAAGTGACTTAAAAGGTAAGACCTGAGGGCACCCTTATCATATTTTTTTATAGTTCTGGACGCTTCATGTCTGGCTAGATGTGAAATACGTCCAGCCAGGTATGCGAAGTCCTACATCAAAGACGTCCAAATTTCTGGTCACATTTTTTCTTTCTTTGGCATTTCGTTATTTATCTTTTTTTGTCTATTTATTCACCTTTATTGTCGTTTTATTATTTCGCCTTTATTTTGTTTCTTTTTTTTTTGTTCATGTTGATGATTAGTCGTATATGCATCGTTTTATTATTTCGCGTCTATTTTTTATGTCTGTTTATATTGCATTGATGATTACGTGTGTTATTATCCTTTTTGGTATATCGGATGGAAACCCAGACGTAAATTCCGTAGCCGAATCCGAATGGACGGTAGTGCGGTTTGTACTTGGGATACTGTTGGGTTTCTAGATTAGTCCCAAGATCAATTCAGGCAATGAAACATGTGTGAATACTCAAAGAGGTATGGCGGAAACATACTTACATTGATCGGCTTTTGCGATGCGAGGAACAACAAAAATCTTCAAGCTTTAACTACAAGAAGCTCACGGTTTTTGGCCCTTTTTGTGCTCCAATTTTTCGGTCCTTCAAGCTCCAATTTTTCCATGCCCACGGGTGGGTTTCCCTATCACCTTCGGAAGACTCCTAAAGTGTGCTAGCATAGGTGAAAATTTGCAACAAATCCTCACCATGTTCTTCATCTTGTTCTCGGCATTGGAGAAGAAGAAGGAAGAAATATGGCCCTTGGCCGAGAGATGTAGAAGAGGAAAGAGAGAAGTAAATCAAGTGTTGTGTTGGTTATTTGATTTCTAAAATCAAAATAAAACATATACCAAAATTTTGGTATTTGCCTTTCAAAAAGGTCAACCAATATTTTGGAGCCAAAAGGCAATAAATGCCTTCCAACCACTCACATCACTCATGAATAGTGATTGGTTGTCAATCACTCAAACTGACAAGACATCCATCACATGAATGACGAGTGATGTGACATGTGATGTGACTTGTGGGCCGCACTTGAATTCAAAATGCGAGGGGGCCCGCAAACACTCGCGGGCTCGGGTTCGCTAATTCCGAATTAACGAATTTTCCGTTGCGGCGTAATTAAATCAAATTCAATTAAATAATTATGCCTAGCAAAATTACTATTCACGTCACTTGCGAATTAATTCTAAATTAACTCGTTCGCCCGAATTAAAATTTAATTTTAATTCCGCGTCGAAATCCAATTTCGTATAATATATCGAATATATTATTTTATCAATTAATTCCAAATTAATCGTTCTCTCTCTTTAAATAATATTTTATCCCAGATAAAATATCTCCGTAATTAATCCCAGATTAATTTTCTCACTCTTATAATTAATCCCAGATTAATAAAGTGTGAGTCATACGTCATCGGTGAATCTTCGGGAAGCGACCCATGAGATCCCCGAATATGTTGGAAGTAAATCCGGTCGTCGGACTATCCGAACACGTATGTACCTAGTACTACATTTTTACCGATTTACAAGACATGGTTGGCTTTTAGCAAAGCATCGTGCCTACCCAATTCTCCAGAAATATTCTTAAAGGAATAAGTGATCTGTATCAGGCGTAGTATACGTAGTTTTGTGTATTGCGATCCAGTATCGGATGTCACGTGCAAGGCCTGGGGCTGGAATTGTGTCTGCCCCGTACGAAGCACATATCAGATCTCTGGTAACTAGTCTTTATAATCGGAAAATCAAGACCTAGTCATATTATCCTGATGACTGCAGTACATAAGT
Organism: Zanthoxylum bungeanum; assembly: GCA_019454045.1. NCBI lineage: Eukaryota > Viridiplantae > Streptophyta > Magnoliopsida > Sapindales > Rutaceae > Zanthoxylum > Zanthoxylum bungeanum. The sequence goes on along the minus strand of SKCR01037488.1, from coordinate 55,335 downwards.
GCACCAGTTTCGTATCCTACGTGATCATCATCTCCACTATGACTGGAGTGATACTTCCATCTTGACATCACACCCAATACACTACGATTTTCAATATACCCAGAAGAGGCGTACACAAAACCTGTTAAAGCCCTGGACGACCAAAACCAAAGTATATTGATTGTCGTAAGTATTAGCGGTGCAAGTCTCAGGTGAAGACCAAATACATCTACCCTGATTCGGACTTCGATAGACACATAGTCATACTACCAATGGAATTCTGAGGGGTCTATCCAGAGCGAAGCTATTCCCGTACCATCGGTAAACACAACCTCCTATTACACTTGCATGAGTATCATATACCCAAATATATGAGAACTATACCGTTATGCTCCCACAACGCGCACAACTGTAATACTAGTCTTTTACGCATTATCGATGTCCAATCTCAATAATACTCTGACTAGGGATATTTAATGATTAAACCTTCGTGGATTGATATTGTCTCATATTATCGCAATCTGAAACTAATCATATGGACCTTCTATCATTTATACATCTTGGTAATCTAATTACAAATGATAATTGGGCAATTTCCTTTGTCACATTGTTAATTTGTACAACAACACCATGATCTGTACAAATAGTGATGTTATGGGTCATAATTGTCCAAAAATCTCCCACTTGGCCTATAGCCAATCACTCAAGTGTCCTACACCCGAACTATGTACAGTTCGCTCAAACTTCTGCTAAGGAAAGGCTTTCGTCAGCGGATTTGCATAATTATCATCTGATGCGATTTATTCGATCATCACATCACCACGATGTATGATCCGAACGAATCAGATGAATATTGAAGTATATATCTGGATCGTTGATGAGACCATTAATTCTTTAGCCTGTGTTGTAGCCTAGCTCAGCTGCTAACAAAACTACTCCTAATCTGATTAGGATTATTATCGATCCAAAAGACTTCTATTGCTCCCTCAGCTGCAGCAATATTCCTCTTTTGTTGTTTATTCGGCAACAGTATCTTGCTTGGAAGATTTCCATCTCACTGTCCCGTTATTCAAACTTTATAGTACCTTTATTACGACTTATAGTCGTTTTTCTCGGTTAGGAAACTTGCAGAAGTGAACCCAGTCACTTCAAGTTCTCCTTCTCCATAGAATAAGAAAGCATCATTAGTTCATCTAAGATACTTAAGGATATTCTTCACATCAATCCAGTGACTATCACTTGGATTGGCCTGATTGTGACTCCATATGCTCAAAGCATATGAGACACCAGGTCGCGTACATTTATTTCAATGTACGTGTTCTCGGAGAGTGCCAACAACTTTTAGATCTATCCCAGTAGATCTTTATTCCTAGAATAAAGGTTGTCTCTCCCAAGAATTCTACGGAGAATTTTCATGAAAGTCAAGCTTTCACCGATTGTATTATGGGAATATCATTTCCAAGAAATGATATGTCATCATTACTTAGGACATTCATTATCAGTGCACTCCCACTAACCGTCTTATACACACAAGAATCATTTTCGTTTTGAATTAAATCATATACCATTATGATTACATCAAAACGATTGTTCCAAGAATTCTATGTTTGCTTCAATCCATAAATGGATCGAATTAACTCGCAAACCTTGTTTGCTCATTTTGGTACGACAAAACCGTCAAGATGTTATAAATATCCTCCAAAAGGTTTCCTTTTAAGGAAAGTGATCTTGACGTTCCTGCTGCCATATTTCATAAATGAAACATGCAGAATTGGCAAGCATTATCCAAATGGTTTTAACCATGGCAACGAGTAAAAGGTTTCGTCGTAATCGACACAATGTTGATAATGATACCTTTTCGCTACAAGCCTAGCTTAGTACGTTGGTATGTTTCCTTCCATGTATGTCTTCCTTGAAGACTTATATAGTACCAATAGGCACAATGCCTTCTGGTACATCAACTAGTGTCCAAACTTAGTTGATATACATGGAATCCATTTCGGAATTCATGGAACTTTGCCATAATATGGAGTCGATACCTTGTATCACTTCCTCATACGTAGTCAGTTCGTATTCCTCAATAATATTGACATCTTTACGAGGTGAGATCAGAAACCCATACCTCCCAGGTTGTTTTCTGACTCTCTCCGACTTGCGCGGTTCTTGTGTATTCGAAGATTATGGTACAGTTTCATCTCTGATGAACTGTTTGTGTTCCATTAAGGAATCGGTGCCTGGAATAGTATTACTCTGATTTTCATCGAGTTTTACTTTCCTCCCACTTACCACTACATATAGGTATTCCTCTTAGGAAAACCGCATGGTGAGCAACAATTACATTATTCTCTAGTGAGTTGTGTAAGTACTATACTTAGGTTTCCCTAGGATAACCCACAACTTAGGCACTTATCCGATTTGGGTTCTTGTTTGGTATTATCCAAACATATGCCTAGCATACCAAAATCTTCAGGAATGAGAAAACCTGGTTTCTTTCCTGTTCATATCTAATATGAAGTATGTCTAACAGATTTTTATGGAACCTTATTCAAAATAAGTTTTGCACTATTTAATGCGCATCCTTTGAAGAAATGGTAGCTCAGAGCGACTCATGATTAACCTTATCATGTCCAACAAAATTTGGTTTCTCAGTTCAGACACACCGTCAAATTGACGTGTTCCGGGAGGAGTCCTCATTGAAAGAATACTATACTCTTTCAAGTATTTGAGAAACTTATTGCTTAAGTATTTTCCATCATGGTCTAATCATGGTGTTTTAATACTTTAGTCGATCTGTCTGTCAACTTCGTGTCGAAACTCTTTGAATTCATCAAAAGTTTATGATCCGTGTTTCACAAGAAACACATAACCATAACACGATGCCACATCCATAAAGGTTTCGAAGTATTCATATCCACCTCTAGCCTAGCTAGATATGGGCCCATTTACGTCACTATGAACGAGGGCTAACAGATCGATGGCATTTGCACTTTTACCAAGTAAAATGTATTTCAGGCACTTTGCCTAATAAACTAGATTCGTAGACATTATTTGAATAGAATCAAATCCGTCCTAGTATCCACTCTTCGAAAGTGTGGATATACGAGGCTTGTTAATTGTGTCCCAGACAACAATGCCACAAATCAGTCTCAACTGATTAATTCAGTTTGAGCTATTTGTTTGTCCTATTATATGTATGAGATTTATTTATATTCAAAATATAAATACTGTTATTCACATCTAATGTGTTTATCTCAATATCATCTTTATAAAATGAAACACTTTAGTGTTCTAGAATATAAAGGTATATCCGCAACAGATTATACTCTGATATAGAGATAATGTTTCTAGTAAAACTAGTTACATTTTAACAGTATCCTAATTTAAGTACATACCCTAAGGGTAGTTCCTAAACTTAGGTTTCTATGGTTAAAACAGCGACTCTCATCCCTTTTCCGATTCACAGATTAATCTCAACTGAAGTCAGTATCCTGTTTATCATCAGATTCTGCACACCAGTACATATTTATGTACCACACTCAGTATCTAAAATCCAATTTTAATACTAGTAGCGAACATGTTTATGACAAATATATTTGAAGTCGGAGCATTGCCCGTCTTCTCTTCCTTCATGTATGCCTTGTCCATACGGCAGTCACGCTTCAGTGACCCCATTTTCCACAGTTCAGGCAGACATTTTGGGATATGTCCTATGTCTTCCCAGAAGATTATAATGATTTTGCCTTTGCCCCTTTTCCACACCCCAGAAGCCTTTGGACAAGCCTTGGCCTTCTGGGATGTCGAAGTAAGATGCGCCTTGCGCTTCTTGCTCATTGCAAACTCTGGCTTTGTCTCCTTGAGTATAGCCATTAACTCTCCAAGAGTTTTCTATTGCAATTAGTTCTTCTAAGATCTAAGGATAGATCTATGATGATCCTTCAATTTCAATATCATACTATAAGGATCTAACGGATTAAGCACTAAAGTTATCATCACATGAATATTCCAAATATCATGTTCTACTATTTGCTCAACTCCGGCCTTAGGCTCGAGACGTCACTCTATCCAATAAAGTAACTTCTCGGTCACCCAGGACTATCCTGAGATTTTATTCCCAATCTGAAAATTAAAGCCATTTAAAATATTTTCACCCAGGTTTATATTTTAAACGCTAATCTTTCATTTATCTTGATTCTAATAGTCCAACTATTGAATCAACGATTTTAGGTACAATTGATTATAATGATCATTATAGTCCAACTATATAATCAACTATAATTTAATTGATTAAATTCAATTATATTGATTACTATAATCCAATTGTAAAATCAACTATTAATTGAAGTAGTTTGAATACAGTCCAACTGTTAAATTTAAAACAACAATTAAATATTAGTCCAACTAATAAATAATTACGTATTGACGAAAAATTGAAATGAGCGCGTATGGCAAGTAACTAAACGAATATTGAAAATTTAATACTTGCCTCCCACTATTTTTCGGCGAGCCTCTAACCCTCTATGGAGTACTCGGGAAACCTTGTTTCCTATTGGGCTAGGATCCCGTTAAATAACACACAATCTTGACTTTGGCCAACAAATTGTATGATAATTAACTAGGTAGATCTCTAAGATCAATTGGATCTCATCCAATTCCTAGATCCAGTAGGTGGACATCCAAGTCTGAAACATATATCTTATATATGTCAATATATCCAATATATTCCCTAACCTTTTTCCTCTGAATCAACTAAGCCTTGGCTTTGGCACAACAAACTTAATGATCCCAGTTAAACGGAACCCATTGACCTTGGAAAGCTTCGTAATCAATGTCGATGGACAAGAAGTGATTTTGACGTTGGCCAACAAATCACAACTTGGACAAGACACCGATATGGAACAAAGCTTTCATGATTCAAACACATCCGCAACGGACAAAGGTCTTTACTTTGGCCAACAAACCAGTGCCAATTTTGGATCTTGAGTAAGAATCACTCAATGGAAGGAAAAAACGTTTAATATATTATGAGGGTTTTTCCCATAATTGGCAACCAACTAATTATCTTTATTAGGTCTCATCAGCATACACCCTTAAACATGCATTCTAAAAACATAATAAGGCGCGTATAAATAAAATAATAATGATGTGCGGATGGATATTTAAAACATTATTCCTAGAAAAAATCTCTCCATTTCCTCTCTCCCGCTAGCACAAGTATTACTTCTACCCGATTACATAACACTTCTAAAGAAACCTCATTTACATTGAGGGGAATAGGTGAGAAGAGAAATACACAGAGTCAACAGGTAATAGGCTGGACACGCAGGTCCAATTAATAAATTCTAAATTTATTACAATAATTTCCAAAATTGCCCTCACCCATCTAATATCCATCTGATATACACTATTCATACATCGCATCCATGTATTCACATAAAGCATGTTATCAATCAATCTAATCCAATTAATTAATCTGAAAATTAATGATCATCCAATGTTCAAACAATGATTTGATTTTGCGCGAGTCCAACTCGTTTTAAGAATAAGTACTCAAAGTACGAATTCTCGAATTAATTAAACTACAACATTAAATCCAATTTAATTTGTATTTAATACTAATTCTATATTTAATTCTAAATGAAATAATTACACTTTTTAATGTGCCTTTACGACTTAGATTCCAAATCTAATCGTTACGGGTCTCAAAGCCCAATTAACATCCAATGTTAATTTAATTAAAGTCCAATGGGCTTTTAATTAATTTCATAAGGCATGGACTTTTGGTCAATATGGGTCAAACCCAAATACCAAAGCCCATTTAAGGAATCACCCTTATTTGCCAAGAAACCAATTTAGGCCCATTAGGCCCAATTAATATTAAAGGTCCATTAAGTCATAATTGGACTTTATGGATATGGTTTTGGGCCCAATTGGATCAAACCAATTAGCCTAAACCAAACCTGGCCCATTAAGCCCAATTACAACTTTACAAACCCAATTCCAAATTTGGCCCAATTAATTAAATTACCAAAATTCCAAATTTCATAATTTAATTAACCTAAAGTGTATGCCATAATTAATTAACCAAATTAATATTTCCAAAACATCAATTTACACAATTAATTATGCTTATTATCATCAAAACATGTCCAACACATTTGAATCAAAAATCAATCATTTTCAGGCATAGTGGTCACGGTAATTTGGGGATTTCTTTGTCTGATTCGGTTTCAATCCAATTAAATCCTAAATCAACATTACCCAAATGATTTCAACTCATCCAATGATCAAAATCAAAAAAGTCCATGACATTAAGGCAACATCCAAGTTTCGGCCAAGCCTATAATTTGGGGAAAATTTGATCCAATCCAATTTTCATCAAATTGATCAAAAACAACTCCAAGTCATCCATTAACAAGCATGCTCAAACAATTAATTTCACTCAAACATGCTCAAATTCAATTTACCCAAATTTTACCCTAATCAAATTTCATGCTCAAAATGGCTCAAGATACCATTGTTGGGTTTCTAGATTAGTCCCAAGATCAATTCAAGCAATTAAACATGTGTGAATACTCAAAAAGGTATGGCGGAAACATACTTACATTGATCGGCTTTTGCGATGCGAGGAACAACAAAAATCTTCAAGCTCTAAATCCAAGAAGCTCACGGTTTTTGGCCCTTTTTGTGCTCCAATTTTTCGGTCCTTCAAGCTCCAAGCTTGGTGTGTATTACATGCCCACGGGTGGGTTTCCCTATCACCTTCGGAAGACTCCTAAAGTGTGCTAGCACATGTGAAAATTTGCAACAAATCCTCACCATGTTCTTCATCTTGTTCTCGGCATTGGAGAAGAAGAAGGAAGAAATATGGCCCTTGGCCGAGAGATGTAGAAAAGGAAAGAAAGAAGTAAATCAAGTGTTATGTTGGTTATTTGATTTCTAAAATCAAAATAAAACATATACCAAAATTTTGGTATTTGCCTTTCAAAAAGGTCAACCAATTTTTTGGAGCCAAAAGGCAATAAATGCCCTCCAACCACTCACATCACTCATGAATAGTGACTGGTTGTCAATCACTCAAAGTGACAAGACATCCATAACATGAATGACGAGTGATGTGACGCGTGATGTGACTTGTAGGCCACACTTGAATTCGAAATGCGATGGGGCCCGCAAACACTCCCGGGCTCGGGTTCGCTAATTCCGAATTAATGAATTTTCTGTTGCGACGTAATTAAATCAAATTCAATTAAATAATTATGCCTAGCAAAATTACTATTCACGTCGCTTGCGAATTAATTCTAAATTAACTCGTTTGCCCGAATTAAAATCTAATTTTAATTCCACGTCGAAATCCAATTTCGTATAATATATCGAATATATTATTTTATCGATTAATTCCAAATTAATCGTTCTCTCTCTTTAAATAATATTTTATCCCAGATAAAATATCTCCGTAATTAATCCTAGATTAATTTCTCTCTCTTATAATTAATCCCAGATTATCAAAGTGCGAGTCATATGTCATCGGTGAATCTTTGGGAAGCGACCCATGAGATCCCCAGATATTTTGGCAGTAAATCCGGTCGTCAGACTATCCGAACACGTATGTACCTAGTACTACGTTTTTACCGATTTACAAGACATGGTTGGCTTCTAGCAAAGCACCGTGCCTACCCAATTCTCCAGATATATTCTTAAAGGAATAAGTGATCTATATCAGGCGTAGTATACGTAGTATTGCATATTGCGATCCAGTATCGGATGTCACATGCAAGGCCTGGGGATGGAATTGTGTCTGCACCGTACGAAGCACATATCGGATCTCTGGTAACTAGTCTCTATAATCGGATAATCATGACCTAGTCATATTATCCCGATGACTGCAGTACATAAGAGCACAAGTTTCGTATCCTACGTGATCATCATCTCCACTATGACTGGAGTGATACTTCCATCTTGACATCACACCCAATACACTACGATTCTCAATATACCCAGAAGAGGCGTACACAGAACCTGTTAAAGCCCTGGACGACCAAAACCAAAGTATATTGATTGTCGTAAGTATTAGCGGTGCAAGTCTCAAGTTAAGACCAAATACACCTACCCTGATTCGGACTTCCATAGACACATAGTCATACTACCAATGGAATTCCGAGGGGTCTATCTATAGCGAAGCTGTTCCTATACCATTGGTAAACACAACCTCCTATTACACTTTCATGAGTATCCTATACCCAAATATATGAGAACTATGTCGTTATGCTCCCACAACGCGCACAAGTGTAATACTAGTCTTTTACGTATTATCGATGTCCAATCTCGATAATACTCTGACTAGGGATATTTAATGATTAAACCTTCATGGATTGATACTGTCTCATATCATCTCAATCCGGAACTAATCATATAGACCTTCTATCATTTATACATCTTGGTAATCTAATTACAAATGATAAAAGGGCAATTTCCTTTGTCACATAGTTAATTTGTACAACAACACCATGATCTGTACAAATAGTGATGCTATGGGTCATAATTGTCCAACAGATACAACTCCACATGCCACTCGGGAAATACTCATATATGCGTGATTAACCCCCCCCCTTTTTTGTTTTCTATTTATCTATTGATGTTTTTCCGGCTTTTGATTGTTTATTATAATTTTCCTTATCACATCTCGTATTTCTTAATTTAATATGCTTTTGGAACTATGTTATTGTGATTATTATTTTGCTTGGGTATGTCATTACATTTTATTCACTTTTATGCATGAATTGCATTTTAAGACTTGGCTAAGTAAGGGACCATTCTGAACCCAACGGTGTGAGATCTTCCCTTATGAGGGGTGAGTGCGGCCGTAAATCTTTCCCAATTCACATTGGATTGTGGCTCTTTTATTCTTCGGTTTAGTCCCCCGCGGGCTAATCCGTAGTCTCTACGGGCTGTAAGCCCAACTGTGTCGTGGTCTCCGAACATCATAGGCATAGCGGTAAACCCTGCTTCGCTCCTACACCTATCTACACTTCAACATGTTTAGAATATCATCCAAGCACTTGAACTAACATTACTTCAGAAAATCAAACCCCCCACCCATAAACATAATTCGGCCAATGCACAAGAAAATTCAACTCTAGATTTTCAACTTAAAGCAAAACAAACTCATATCAAACATTGCCTAATGCATGCTTCACGAACACTTACAATCAAAGAAACAAAAACACTCCCCTTTTGAGCCATGACAGTTTCGGCCAGCCCCCTATCCTTGGGGAAAAATTGGGCATTTACAAAAGAAGCTCAATCCATACTCAATGTTATCATGACACCCTCCAAAATGCATGCTAATAATACTATCAATGCCCATTAAGCAAATCCAAACCCTAGGGTATGCAAGGTGCGAATTTAGGGCTATATTTTCTTTGCCCAAAACTAAAAAAAAAATGAGAAGATAAAAAGAGAAAGGAAGCTTACCATGTTTGGAAGTGTGCTTAAATGGATCCCAAAATGACTTGAAAATGGAGACAAGATGGAGAGAAGAAAAATGGCATGAGAAATCCTCCATTTTTGCTCTTCATGTTTTCCAGTTAGGGAGAGATGAATAATGTCTTCTTTATAGGCAAATGGCTAATTTTTGTAATGACATGAGTGGCTAAGATTTTGCCACATCACTCAATTCTAGTCTATTTTCAAAATTTACTGTAGCAGCCAGGGTAATCACGATTTTGGACCTGAATCTGATTCGAATTTTGAAAAATGTCCAACTTGGAAGTTGTAGGTCTCGGTCTAAGCTTTCCAACGATACAAAATTCATAAAACCCAAAGATCGTATGAAAATGTTATAGCTAAAATACTAAGGGCTATCCGGAATAGAACTGAAAGTAAATTTTGTATCATAACTGCAAAGAATTCACCGAATGTTTAAAAATTAATTCACGAGCACATACTCACTTGAGAATTATTTATATCATGTATTATGTCACCTGTTGGGTTCTCTAAGAACTAGCCAAGGATCAATTAAGCATAAAACATGTGTGAATAAACAAAGCAAGATAGCGGAAAGCACTCACTTTGATCGGCTAAGTAGGATGTGGAGATAAAAAAAATTCCAACCTTTGTGTAGTGCTCCAAGCTCTCATTTGTTTGTATGTTGAGCTCCAAGCTTTGATTCTTGACTTCCAAACTCAAGGGAATGGTTTCCCTAACACCTTTGAATGACTCCTTTTATATGCTAGCATGCAAGATTTTGAATCAAAAATCAAGATACATGAACCCTTGGTTCACGCCCAAGATGAGAGAAAAATGGGGAAGAGTTTCGGCCAAGCCATGGTATGAGAGAAAAGGAATGTGTTTTGTGATGTGTTCTGTAAAATGATTTCCAAAAGTCAATTACATAATACCAAAATCAAATCTTTGGTATATGTCTTTCACAAATCAAGTTTGTGTGTAAGAAAAGTTACCAAAATTCCACCAACTTCTATCAACCAAAAGTTGATAAAGTTGACTAGGTGATGTGACTTGTGTGGGCCCCACTTTAATTCAAAATCTGAGTGGGCCCGCAAACACATTCCGGGCTCGGGTTCGTTAATTCTGAATTAACGAATTTTCTGTTGCGACTTATTTAAATCAAATTTAATTAAATAATTATGTCTAGCAAAATTACTATTAAAGTCGCTCGCGAATTAATTCTAAATTAATTCGTTCGCCCGAATTAAAATCCAATTTTAATTCCGTTATGAAATATAATTTCATTTAATATATCGAATATATTATTTTATCGATTAATTCCAAATTAATCGTTCTCTCTTTTCCATTTGAATTGTATCCCAGATAAATTCTTTCCGCAATTAATCCTAGATTAATTTTCTCTCTCATAACAAATCCCAGATTAATTATGTTCGAGTCATACGTCATTGGTACATCTTCGGGAAGCGACCCATGAGATCTCTGGATATGTTGGCAGTAAATCCGGTTATCGGACTATCCCAATACGTGCGTACCCATACCACATTTTTACTGATTTATAAGACATAGTTGGCTTCTAGCAAAGCACCGTGCCTACCCAATTCTCCAGAAATATTCTTTTAAGGAATATGTAATCTGTGTCAGGCGTAGTATACATAGTATTGCGTATTACAATCCAGTATCGATATCACATGCTAGGCTTAGGGCTGGAATTGTGTCTGCCCCGTACGAAGCATATATCGAATCTCTGGTAACTAGTCTCTATAATCGGATAATCATGACCTAGTCATATTATCCCGATTACTGCAGTACTTAAGAGTACTAGTTCTGTATCCTGCGTGATCATCATCTCCATACGACTGGAGTGATACTTCCATCTTGACATCACACCCAATACACTATGATTCTCAATATACCCAGAAAAGGCGTACACAGAACTTGTTAAATCCTCGGATGACCAAAACCAAAGTATACTGATTGTCGTAAGTATTAACGATGCAAGTCTAATGTTAAGACTAAATACACCTACCATGATTCGGATTCCCATATACACATAGTCATACTACCAATGGGACTCTGAGGGGTCTATCCAGAGCGAAGCTGTTTCCGTACCATCGGTAAACAGAACCTCCTATTTCACTTGCATGAGTATCCAATACCCAAATATACGAGAACTATGTCGTTACGTTTCCATAACGCGCACAAGTGTAATACTAGTCTATTCCGCATTATCGATGTCCAGTCTCGATAATACTACGACTATGGATATTTATTGATTAAACCTTAGTGGATTAATATTGTCTCATATCTTATTAATCTGGTACTAATCATATGGACTTTTATCATTTATATATCCCGGTAATCCAATTACAAATGATAAAAGAGCAATTTCTTTTGTCACATAGTTTATTTGTACAATAACACCATGTTCTGTACAAATAGTGATGTTATGGGTCATAATTGTCCAACACCACCTATAACATAATAGTCGTTGGAATTACCGAGGTGTTACATATCTGGTGAACTGACCTACCCTATGGCAGCATTTCACTAGTTAAATCCAAGGATTCTGAAACAACCGGTAATACTCACAAAGGAATGATTAAATATTAATAAAAAAATGTGTTGATCGAATCAAACAGTGGTTGATTAATATAGGAATAAGAGTTATTCCTGTATATATTAATCAGTTGAGATTGTCTCGATCTATCATGCAAATATTTGGCCTACCCTACGGCGGCACTTATATGTGGAATGATAGTTTTCTATGACATAGTAATTTTTTTAGGTTTCTGATTCATTATACATGGTACATGCATCATACTAAATTTTATGCCTAAATATTTTTGATGATTTTAATATTTGATGAATGAATGTTAAAATACATGCTTGTTTTATTTTCAGCCATCGTTTCTCATATCATATAAATTCTCTCAAATGATAAATTAACTGGAGAAAATTATGTGAAATGGAAAGGTAACATGAACATAATCTTGGTCTATGACGACTTTAAGTTTGTCCTAACAGATAAATTTCCACCAGAGTTGACCATAATTTCTGGTCAAGTTGTGCACGATGCCTATCAAAAATGGGTTCCGGCCAATGAGAAAGCATGCTGCTACTTGCTGTAAAGTATGAGCCTATGGCTACAATATCTTTAATGATAGAGTCATTATTGGACATGTTCGTGTTAATGTTCCTAGAACATGCAAAAGATCTCTAAGTCATGATTAAATGGGAATAAAATCAAAGAAGTTACGAAAGTACTTACAATGATCGGATATGGAGATTTCAAAAATCTTTTTGTTTCGGAATCTCCAAGCTTTGTGTTGAATCCTTAATTCCAAGGGTGAGTTTCCATATCACCTTAGTCAACTCTTGAAGTGCTAGCTTTGTTTGATTTTGAAGCAAAATCAAAGGGAGAAAAGAAGCATGTATTCGGCCAATGGAGAGGGAGAGAGAGCTTTTGTGTTTTTCTTTGTATTTGTTTCAAAAACCTTATTCAAAGTCAACTAACAAGTTGTGTATATGCTTTACCAAAAAGCAAAAGCAAAAGTGTTGGAGGGAAAATGGTAATTAATGCCTCCAACCACTTCAATTACTCAAGTTGACACTTGATAGACTAGTGATGTAAGTTGGTGGGACCCACTTTAATTCAAAATTCAAGTGGCTTGCTCAACACACTTCAGGCTCGGGTTCACTTAATCTGATTAAATGAATTTTCCGTCGCGACGTAATTAAATCCAATTTAATTAAATAATAATGCCTCGCAAAATTATTACGATAGTCGCTCGCAAATTAATTCTAAATTAATTCGTTCACCCGAATTAAAATCCAATTTTAATTCCGCTTTAAAATCTAATTTCAATTAATATATCCAATATATTATTTAATCGATTAATTCCAAATTAATCGCGTTCTCTCTTCTAATCGAATTTTATCTCAGATAAATTCTAACTGCAATTAATCCCAGATTAATTTTCTCTCTCTTAATTAATCCTAGATTAATTCTGTTCGAGTCAAATGTCATCGGTGAATCTTTGGGAAGTGACCTAAGAGATTCCTGGATATGTTGGCAGTAAATCTGGTCATCAGACTATCCGAACATATTCGTACCCCGTACCACATTCTTACCGATTTACAAGACATGGTTGGCTTCTAGCAAAGCACCGTGCCGACCCAATTCTCCAGAAATATTCAACGAAAAATATATAATCTTTATCCAGCGTAGTATACTATGTATTGCGTATTACGATCCAGTATCGGATGTCACATGTTAGGCATGGGGCTGGAATTGTGTCTGCCTCGTATGAGGCATATATCGAATCACTAGCAACTAGTCTCTTTAATCGGATAATCATGACCTTATCATACTATCCCGATAACTGCACTATATAAGAGTATCAGTTATGTATCCAGCGTGATCATCATCTATATATGACTGAAGTGACACTTCCATCTTGACATCACACCCAATACACTATGATTCTTAGTAAACCCAGAAGAGGCATACACAGAACCTTTTAAAGCCCCGGACTTCCAAAACCAAAACGTACTGATTGTCGCAAGTATTAGCGATGCAAGTCTCAGGTTAAGACCAAATACACCTACCCTGATTCGGATTCCCATGGACAAATAGTCATACTACCAATGGGATTCCGAGGGGTCTATCCAGAGCGATGTTGTTCCCGATCCAACGGCTAACAGAACCTCATATCGCACTTGAATAAGTATCCAATACTTAAATATATGAGAACTATACCGTTAAGCTTCCATAACGCGCACAAGTGCAATACTAGTCTATTCCGCATTATCGATGTCCAGTCTCGATAATACTATGACTAGGGATATTTAATGATTAAACCGTTCATGGATTGATACTGTCTCATATCATATTAATCCAAAACTAATCATAAGGACTATTATCATTTATATATCTAAGTAATCTAATTACAAAATGATAAAATAGCAATTTCCTTTGTCACATAGTTAATTTGTACAAAAACCAAAATGTCTTTTACAAATAGTGATGTTATGGGTCATAATTATCCAACAATCTCCCACTTGGCTAATAGCCAATCACTCAAGTACCTAACACCTGAACTATGTACATGTCGCTCAAACTTCTGTTAAGAAACAGCTTTCTTCAGTGGATTTGCAATGTTGTCATCTGAAGCAATCTTTTCGATCTTCACATCGCCATGATGAATGATCTCACGAATCATATGGAAACGTTGAAGTGCATGCTTGGATCGTTGATGAGACCGCGGTTCCTTAGCCTGCGCTATAGCCCCGTTATTATCACAATACAAATGGACGGGCTCATCTGCTAACGGAACTACTCCTAATCCAATTACAAATTTTTGGATCCAAACTGCCTCTTTTGATGCTTCAGCTGCAGCGATATATTCCGCTTCTGTTGTTGAAACGGCAACATTCTCTTGCTTGGAAGATTTCCAGCTCACTGCTTCGTTGTTCAAATAAAATATGTACCCAGATTGTGACTTAGAGTTGTCTTTATCGGTTTGGAAACTTGCATCGGTAAACCTAGTTACCTCAAGTTCTCCATCTCGATAAAATAAGAAAGCATCCTTAGTTCGTCTAAGATACTTAAGGATGTTCTTAACCACAATCCGGTGACCATCACCTGGATCGGCCTGATAGCGACTTCACATGCTCAAAGCATACGAGAGATCGGGTCGCGTACATATCATGGCATATATGATCGATCTGACTGCAGAAGTGAACGGGATCCGACTCATGTTGTCTCTCTCATCTTGAGTTTTAGGACACATGTCCTTAGATAGAGAGATGCCATGTGACACTGGCAGCAGTCGCCTCTTAGACTGATCCATGTTGAATCTCTTCAACACTTTGTCAATGTACGAGCTCTGGGAGAGTCCAAGCAGCTTTCCAGATCTATCCCGGTAGATCCTTATTCCCAGAATAAAGGCTGCTTCTCCTAGATCTTTCATGGAGAATTTTAATGAAAGCCAAGCTTTCACCGATTGTAGCATAGGAATGTCATTGCCAATAAGAAATACATCATCAACGTAAAGGACAATGAATGTTAGTGCGCTCACACTAACCTTCTTATATACACAAAAATCATCTTCATTTTGAATGAAATCATATTCTTTTATGATCTCATCAAAACGTTGGTTCCAAAAACGCGATGCTTGCTTCAATCCATAAATAGATCGATTTAACTTGCAAACCTTGTTTGCATGTTTTGGTACGACAAAACAGTCAGGATGTTGCATATAAACATCCTCCAAAAGGTTTTTATTAAGGAAAGCGGTTTTGACGTCCATCTGCCATATTTCATAATCAAAATATGCAGTAATAGCAAGCATTATCCGAATGGATTTAATCATGGCAACAGGTGAAAAGTTTCATCGTAATCGACACCATGTCATTGATGATACCCTTTCGCTACAAGCCTAGCTTTATACGTTTATATGTTGCCATCCATGTCCGTCTTCTCTTGAAGACCCATTTACAACCAATCGGCTTTACACCTTCTGGTGCATCAACTAGTGCCCATACTTGGTTGGTATACATGGAATCCATTTCGGACTTTATGGCATCTTGCCATAAAGCAGATTCGATACCTTGTATCGCTTCCTCATACGTAGCCGGCTCATTATCCTCAATAAGATTAATATCTATGTGAGGCGAGATCAGAAACCCATACCTCTCGGGTTTTTTTCTGACTCTCTCCGATCTACGTGGTTCTTGTGTATTAGAAGATTGTGGTATAGTCTCATCCCTGATGAACTATTCGTGTTCGGTTTGGGAGTCGATGTCAGGAACAGTATCACTACGATTTTCATCGAGTTCTACTTTCCTCCCACTTACCACTGCATTTAGGAATTCCTTTTCGAGGAAAACCGCATGGAGAGCAACAAATAGCTTGTTCTCTTATGGGTTGTAGAAGTAATATCCTTTGGTTTCCCTAGGATAACCTACAAATAGGCACTTATCCGATTTGGGTTCTAGTTTGGTACCATCCAAACGTTTAACGTATGCCAAGCATCCCCAAATCTTCAGGAATGAGAAACTCGGTTTATTTCCTGTCCATATTTCATATGGAGTCTGTCCAACAGACTTTGACGGAACCTTGCACAGTTCAATGCATATCCCCAGAATGAAATTGGTAGCTCAGTGTGACTCATCATAGACCTTACCATGTCCAACAAAGTTCGGTTTCTCCGTTCGGACACACCATTTAATTGAGGTGTTCCGGAAGGAGTCCATTGTGAAATAATACCGTACTCTTTCAAGTAATCGAGAAACTCATTGCTTAAGTATTCTCCACCACGGTCCGACCGTAATGTTTTAATACTTTTACCGGTCTGTTTTTCTACATCGTGTCAAAACTCTTTGAATTTCTCAAAAGTTTCCGACTTGTGTCTCATAAGATACACATAACCATAACGTGATGAATCATCCATAAAGGTTACGAAGTATTCATATCCACCTCTAGCCTAGCTAGACATGGGCCCACATACGTCACTATGAACGAGGGCTAACAGTTCAGTGGCACAAACACTTTTACTACTAAAAGGCGTTTTAGGCATCTTGCCTAATAAACAAGATTCGCAGACGTCGTATGAATTAGGATCAAATCCGTCCAAGTATCCACTCTTCAAAAGTGTGGATATACGAGTCTTTTTTATGGGTCCCAGACGACAATGCCACAGATAAGTTTCATCTGTTTTACTCATTTTGAGCCTTTTATTTGTCATGTTATATGTTTGAGATTCATTTATATTCAAAATATAAAGACCATTATTTAAATCAGCAGTGCATATCTCAAAATCATCTTTATAAACAAAACACCTTGTGTTCCTGAATACAAAGGTATACCCACAATGGGTTAAACAAGATACAGATATAATGTTTCTAGTCAAACTAGGTACATAATAATAGTCTGATAAAGTAAGTACATGCCCCGAGGGCAGTTCCAAAATATAGGTCCCAACAGCCAAAACGGCGACTCTAATCCCATTTCCAACTCGGAGGTCGATCTCTCCTGAAGCCAATCTCCTGTTAATCTGTAGATCCTGCACATCAGTACATATATGAGTACCACATCCAGAATCAAAAATCCAATTTTTAAAACTAGAAGTAGACATATTTATTTCAATAACAAACATACCTGAAGCCGGAGCCTTGCCCGCTTTCACTTCCTTCATGTGCACCTTGTACTCACGGCAGTCACGCTTCCAGTGACCCTGTTTGCCACACTGCTGGCAGACATCTTGGGATTTGTCCTTTGCCTTCCCAGAAGACTTTGATGATTTGGCCTCGCCCTTTCTTTTCTACTTCTTCACACCTCTAGAAGCCTTCGGCCAAGCCTTGGCTTTCTGAGATGTCGAAGCGAAGTGCGCCTCGCACTTCTTTCCCTTTAAAAGCTCATTTTCTACCTCTTTTAGCATTGCCATCAACTCTCCAATAGTTTTTTCTTGGTTCATCATATTATAGTTCACGATGAACCCGCTCCAACTGTCAGGAATAGACTGTAAGATCAAATCTATGGAAGTCTCAGCCTCAAAGGTTATGCCCAGTTGACCCAGTTGTTTGATGTCAGCAATCATCTGTGACACATGGTGCTCGACAGATGTACCCTCTGACATACGAGAGCGAATGAGCTTCTTCTGTAATTCATACTTCTGCGATCTAAGGTTAGATCGGTGAATGTCCCTCAATTTCAACATCATTTCGTAGGGATCCAACCCCTTATTTTGACGACGAAATTGTGGGGTCATTGCAGCAAGCATGATGGATTGAGCAGTTGAGTTGTCATCACTGTGAGTCTTCCAAAGCTCAAGCTCAAGTGGCTGCTCAATTCTGGGCTTAGGCCCGAGAGGTCTCTCTATCATATAGAGCATCTTCTCAGCCCCCAGGACAATCATGAGGTTCATATCCCAGTCAGGAAAGTTCACCCCGTTAAAGATATTTTTCGCCCATGATAATGTCCCTAACGTTGATCTTTCCAGCCATCTTAATTACAATAGTCTAACTATTCAATTAATGATTTCGGGTACAGTCCAACTGTTAAAAGAAAATAATAAAATATTAGTCCAACTAATATAAATATATAATGACGAAAATAATTTGAAAGCGCGTGTTTGGCAAGTATTAAACGAAATTGGAAATTTAATATTGGCCTCCCACTATTTTTCGGCGAGCCTCTAACCCTCTGTTGAGTACTCGGGAAACCTAGTTTCTTAGTGGGCTAGGATCCCGTTAAATAACACACAACCTTGACTTTGGCCAACAAATTGTATGATACTTAACTAGGTAGATCTCTAAGATCAATTGGATCCCATCAAATTCCTAGATCCGGTAGGTGGACCTCCAAGTCCGAAACATATATCCAATATATGTAAATATATCCAATATATTTCCTAACATTTTCCTCTGAATCAACTAAGCCTTGGCTTTGGCTCAAAAAGCTTAATGATTCCAGTTTTGCGCGACCCATTGACAGTGGGAAAGCTTCGTAATCCACGTCGATGTACAGAAGTGACCTTGACTTGGCCAACAAGTCACAACTACCTAAGACATGCGATATATAACAAAGCTTTTGTGGTTCAAACACATCCGCGATGGACATTGATCTTGACTTTGGCCAACAAACCAATGCCAATCTTGGATCTTGAGGGAGAACCACTCAATGGAAGGAAAAACGCTTAATATTTGATTAAGGGTTTTTTGCGTAAATTGGCAACCAATTTATTATCTTTGATTAGGTCTTATCATACACCTTTAAGCATGCATTCTAAAAGCATAATAAAGAGCGAAATAAATTAATAATGATATGCGGATGGATATATAACAAACTTTGTTCCTAGAACAAATCTCTTCATTTCTTCTCTCCCGCTATCACTATTCTTACTTCTACCCAATTACATAATACATTAAAGAAGCCTCATTTACATTGAGGGGAATTGGTGAGAAGAGAAGTACAAAGAGATAAAGAGATAAGAGGCTGGACACGCAGGTCCAATTTAATAAATTCTAAATTTATTACAATAATTTCCAAAATTGCCCTCACCCTTCTAATATCCATCTGATATACATTATTTATACAATACATCCATGTATTCACACAAAGCATGTTATTCAATCAATCTAATCCAATTAATTAATCTTTGAATTAATGACCATCCAATGTTCAAATAATGATTTGATTTGCGCGAGTCCAACTTGTTTAAGAATAAATACTCAAAGTACGTATTCTTGAATTATATCGAACAAAAATTTTAAATCCAATTTAATTTGTATTCAATACTAATTCAAATTTAATTCCAAATTAAATAATTACACTTACTTATGTGCCTTTTAGACTTAGATTCTAAATCTAATATAAATGGGTCTCAAAGGCCCAATTAGTATCCAATACTATTTTAATTAAAGTCCAATGGGCTTTTAATTAATTCTTAAGGCATGGGCTTTGGCCAATATGGGTCAAACCCAAGATGCCAAGGCCCAATTAGGAATCACCATTTGCCATAAAATCAATTTTGGCCCATTAGGCCCAATTAAATATTAAAAGGCCCAATAGTTATATTTGGACTTTATAAAATGATTTTAGGCCCAATTTGGATCCAATCCAATGGTCCTAAATCAAGATTGGCCGAACCAAGCCCATTAAGCCCAAATACAAAAAAATTAGCCCAATCCAATTTTAAAGACTAATTTTAATTAATATAACATTCCAAATATCACATTAATTTTAATTAAAGTGTAATAGCCATAATTAATTAGTTAAACTAATATTTCCAAAACATCAATTAAACTAATTAATCATGCTTTAATATTTTCAATTCATGTCCAACACAATTGAAGTAAAAATCAATCTTTTTCATGCTTATGGTTCACGGCAATCTCAAGAAATAATATCCAATTTTGATTTCAATCAAATTAAATCAACAATCAATATTCATTTCATGCTTTTAACATATCCAATAGTCTAAAATCAAAAAATCACCATGATACATGTTAGGGTTCATATTCGGCCACTTGGTGAATTTTAGGGAAAATTAATCAACTCAATTTTTTTCTCATATTTTAAGATGCACAAATCTAATTCATCATCATCAAAGCTCAACAAAACAACCAATTTGGAAAAATCATGCTCCAAACAAAAAAATCCCAAATAAAGTCCATAAACCCTAAATGTAAATCATGCTTAGAAAAGGCTCTTGATACCATTGTTAATGTTCCTAGAACATGCCAAGGATCTCTAAGTCATGATTAAATGTGAATAAAATCAAAGAAGTTGCGGAAGTACTTACAATGATCGGATGTGGAGATTTCAAAAATCTTTTTGTTTCGGAAGCTCCAAGCTTTGTGATGAATCTTTAATTCCAAGGGTGAGTTTCCCTATCACATTAGTCAACTCTTGAAGTGCTAGATTTGTTTGATTTTGAAACAAAATCAAAGGGAGAAGAGAAGCATGTATTCGGCCAAGGGGGAGAGAGAGAGAGCTTTTGTGTTTTTCTTTGTATTTTTTTCAAAAACCTTATTCAAAGTCAACTCACAAGTTGTGTATATGCTTTACGAAAAAGCAAAAGCAAAAGTGTTGGAGGGAAAATGGCAATTAATGCCTCCAACCACTTCCATCACTCAAGTTGAAATTTGATAGACTAATGATGTAAGTTGGTGGGACCCACTTTAATTCAAAATTCAAGTGGCTTGCTCAACACACTTCGAGCTCGAGTTCGCTTAATCCGATTAAATGAATTTTCCATCGTGACATAATCAAATCCAATTTAATTAAATAATAATGTCTCGTAAAATTATTACTATAGTCGCTCGCGAATTAATTCTAAATTAATTCGTTCACCCTAATTAAAATCTAATTTTAATTCCGCTTTGAAATCTAATTTCAATTAATATATCCAATATATTATTTAATCGATTAATTCCAAATTAATCGCATTCTCTCTTCTAATCGAATTTTATCCCAGATAAATTCTTTCCGCAATTAATCCCAGATTAATTTTCTCTCTCTTAATTAATCCTAGATTAATTCTGTTCGATTGAAATGTCATCGGTGAATCTTTGGGAAGCGACCCAAGAGATTAATGGATATATTGGCAGTAAATCCGGTCGTTGACTATCCAATCATGTGTGTGCCCGTACCACATTCCTACCGATTTACAAGACATGACTGGCTTCTAGCAAAGCATCGTGCCTACCCAATTCTCCAGAAATATTCAACGAAGAATATATAATCTTTATCAAGTGTAGTATACTATGTATTGCGTATTACGATCCAGTATCAGATGTCACATGCTAGGCCTAGGGCTGGAATTGTGTCTGCCCCGTACGAGGTATATATCGGATCACTAGCAACTAGTCTCTTTAATCGGATAATCAT
Source organism: Zanthoxylum bungeanum (assembly GCA_019454045.1). Taxonomy (NCBI): domain Eukaryota; kingdom Viridiplantae; phylum Streptophyta; class Magnoliopsida; order Sapindales; family Rutaceae; genus Zanthoxylum; species Zanthoxylum bungeanum. Next base: position 33,497 of record SKCR01037488.1, on the reverse strand, counting down.
GACCTTGTCATACTATCCCAATAACTGCAGTATATAAGAGTACAAGTTCTGTATCATGCGTGATCATCATCTCCATATGACTGAAGTGACACTTCCATCTTGACATCACACCCAATACACTACGATTCTCAGTAAACCCAGAAGAGGCGTACACGGAACCTTTTAAAGCCTCGGACGACCGAAACCAAAGCGTACTGATTGTCTCAAGTATTAGCGATGCTAGTCTCAGGTTAAGACCACATACACCTACCCTGATTCGGATTCCTATAGACACATAGTCATACTACCAATGGGATTCCGATGGGTCTATCCAGAGCGATGATGTTCTCGATCCAACGGCTAACAGAACCTAATATCACACTTACATAAGTATCCAATACTTAAATATATAAGAACTATGTCGTTAAGCTTCCATAACGCGCACAAGTGCAATACTATTCTATTCCGCATTATCGATGTCCAGTCTCGATAATACTACGACTAGGGATATTTAATGATTAAACCGTTCGTGGATTGATATTGTCTCATATCCTATTAATCCGGAACTAATCATAAGGACTTTTATCATTTATATATCTAAGTAATCTAATTACAAAATGATAAAATAGCAATTTCCTTTGTCACATAGTTAATTTGTACAAAAAACCACAATGTCTTTTACAAATAGTGATGCTACGGGTCATAATTGTCCAACAGTTCGGGCATCCTTCAGTACAGCAAAGTCATGAGGCTATGGTCTCAGCGATGACCGCAAGGATGAAGAAAGAGACATCTTTCTGAGAGCATGTCTTAAGGATGATGCCAATCTCAACATGGCCGAAACTCATGGAGCTCATGTTGACGAGCAAAGTCGGATGACCATGATCATGGAAACTCTTTGAAAGATTTTCTTATAGTTTAAAAGAAACTATGTTATGAACAAGTTGACTTTTACTTTGACTCAACTGCTTAATGAGCTCACCCATTACGAGTCCATGTTGGTGGATTATCGTAAGCCCAGTGGAGAGTCAAATGTTGTCGAATCTTCCAAATATGCAAAGAAGAAGAAGAAAAACACTAAGAAGGCTAAGGCAAAGCCCATAAAGAAGAATAAGAGAAGCGCCAAGGATGCCAAGCCTAAAGGAAAGTGTTTCTATTGCAACAAGGATGGGCATTGGAAGAAGAATTGTTCAAAATACCTTGCAGAGCTGAAGGAGAAAAAGACCACATGTAAATGAGTCTTTATTAGTGAAGAATGATAAATTTGCATGGATTGTTGATTCTGGATCTACTAACCACATTTGTTCTTCTTTGCAGCTACTCGAATCATGGAGGAACCTTGCAGAATGTGACTATACCACGAGGGTTGGGACATGGGATGTCGTTTCAGCTAGAGCAGTGGGAGTTTCAAGTTTGAATTTTTTTAAATAATAGTTATTTAAATTTGAACAATGTACTGTTTATTCCTGGTTTTCGCAGGAATTTGATTTCTGTTACTAAATTTTTGGATGATGATTATTCAATTTCGTTTAATAATAATTCAATTGTTATTGCTAGAAATGGATTAACTATATGCACAGGAAACTCAAAGAATAAATTATATGTGTTTCGATTGTTAACACAGAGTTCACTGCTCAACACTGAAATGTTTAAGGTTGAAAAGCCTAAAACAAAGCAGCAAAATATTTTTCATGGTGACACATATCTGTGGCATATTAGACTTGTTCATATTAGCCTTGATCAGATAGATATGTTGATAAAGAATGGAGCTTTAAATCAGTTAAATATTGGTACTTTACCATTCTGTGAATCTTGTCAATTGGTGTGTGGTAATTTTTAATCTCTAAAATTTTTAGGGATTCATTTTTTGAGAATATAGCTCACTCTTTATTTTGTTGGTTACAAGCCATAGCACGAAAGACTCTTTGGAAACGAAACAAAAATATCATTCTTCACTTCTTCATTTTAGGGAAAGATTTTTGTTGGGTTTTTGGTGCAATTATTTTGGGACTTTATGGGCTGAAATAAGAGTGTTTTAGGGCTGATTTTAGAGAAAAATTCAGATCTGATCTACGGCCTAAAAATCAGTAAAATTAGTGCAATTTTGATGTGTGCTGTGTGTGATTTCGGGTCATAGTTTTGCTGTTGTGTTAAGGCTGTTTGTGGGTTGTTTTTATGTTGTTAAAAACATTGAAAATAGCACAAAACAGTATCTAAATGGATTGGAAAGTTTCGGTAATAATAAGGGAATAGCAGAAAAAAATTCAAGTTGATCTTGGTGCCTAAGACGTTTCCACCGCGTAAAAAATCGATTCCTATATTGGGAAGTAGAGACCGAGAATGAGAGTGGTGGTGATTAGATATCCGAATTTGTCAATGTTGATGATGAAGATGGTGTTGAATATCCGGTTGTAGGTGATGCATTTAGGTTTAGGCATGCCTTAAGTGCACAAATTAGCATAGATCATGTGGGGGAAGCAACAAGATGCCATTTTCATAAGAGGTGTCATGTACATGATAAGGTGTGTAGCTTGCCTATAGATTGTGGGAATTGCATCAATGTAACTAGTATTACCCTCGTAGAGAAGTTGAGGTTACCTTGGTTGAAACACCGTAGTCCTTATAGATTACAATGGTTGAATGATTCTAAAAAGGTTAGGGTGAATTAGCAAGTGTTGGTGACTTTATTAGTTATGAAGTATAGTAACAAGGTGCTTTGTGATGTGGTTCCTATGCAAGATTGCCATCTATTGTTAGGAAGACCATAACATGATAGGATGAGAATACACAAAATTTATTTAGGAATAGGTATAACTATGTGAAAGATGAAAGATCAATCACACTTGTTTCTTTAACACCAAAGCAGGTCTTCGAGGACCACGTAAACTTGAAAAGTGATGGGGAGTAAGAAAAATCTAGTGTGGCCAAAAGTCCTAAGGGAAATGAGGGTGGTCATGAGAGGAAAATAAATGATATGAAATGTGAGAAATAGTATTTATGCTAGAAGAAGTGAGGTTTCTAATGGCACTAACCATTCTTCTAGTTTGCATGTACCTTTGTTATAGGAGTTCAAGTCGTTTGCTCTTGGATATAGTGAATTGTTTGGATACTTATGTTGACTGTATTGTTTGGATAGTTGGTTTCATTATTACGTGCATCAATAGAGATTCCTAGGTAAGTATGATACATTTTCAAATTTTGATGTTACCATTCATTCTTTTCTTTAAATAGGATAAAATTCGAGGTCGAATTCTTTTTTAGGAGAGGAGGAATGAGGTGATCTAGGATAATCCAAATAGTTAGCATGGCGGGATAGTTCCAAATGATCTATTTCATGTTCAAATAGGTTGATCACAAGTTCAAGTGCAATAAATACAAGAAGACACCAAGATTAACAATCAAGATGGAAGCATTTTAAGACAAAATGTAGTGTAAACTATTAAAGAAGCATGTGCATGGTGTCATCATGGGCTTAGGCTTGTGCTATTTATTGTTAGGCTTGAGTTATGTTGTTAGTTACCTAATATATTTGGGTCTTAATGTAACATGGGAAGAAATATTAAATTATTTGTATAAGCCTATATGTTTTATCTATTGACCTTTTTAGGTCTCACACCCTATACTGATATAACAAATCATGTATCAAATGAATAATAGTAAATGCACCCTTTTAAGTATATAACAGACATCAAGCATAAAAAAAAAAAGATCAAAATCGAAGGAAATCAAGTGGAACAACAAATTAAAAAACAAAGAAGACTAGCTTAGATTATAATTCTTTATCAATCTTGTAATACTTGTTTAAGTTAGATTATGCATGATAAGCATAAATGTGCTACTATCTTTTTCATATGCATAAATCTTTCAAAATTACATGTTTTCATCAAATCATAAAACTTATTTGATCTAAATCGTCAAAATTATTTTCAAGCTTTTTGTTCTTAGAAGATTCATTTGATATCGTTGTTTGATTTCAAAAAACTTGGGTTAATGTTAGTAAGTACAGTTTTTGGTTTTGAAATAGAGATTAAAATGTAAGGTTTTCAAAATTCTAATATGACCAAACGTCCACTCCACTGCCTTCAGACGTTGGAACCAAGGCATAGAAAAGAATTTGAAAACTTCTCAAATCGACTAATCGTTAGCCACACTCAGTTAACCGATTATTGGCTTTGGTTAACCAATAGTATTGGTCGGTTAATTGAACTTTGCAGAATTCGACCATTAAAATATAAATGTCATTTGCCATGTCATGACCAGATGTTCGTGTTAGAGTTGGTGCTTGGAGCACAAATCCGAATAATTAATTGTACATTATATTTAATATTTATTAATAAAGTAACTACATTTTCATTTCAACCTTGTTAATGGTAATTATTATGTCATATAAATATGCTAAGAAAGACATTGACCTTAGAATAGTCATGTAGTAAAATTGAACATTGGGTGGTGGGATAGTATTACTATTATAAACTATTCTTAAAGTAAATATTTCTAGTTGTTGGTTTTGAAATACGTTCGAATTCTTATAACCTAAAAGACTAGCATATATCATATATTGGAATTGGAGTTCCAATGGTCTAACCAAATGGACCATGAGCAAGGGAAGCACGTATAGACATGTGAGTATTTATTGGAGCGAATACTGAATGACTCACAGGTGATTCCTAATAGTTGGTTGTCCTTAGGAATATCCTCGAGTCGAGTAGCATATGTGATCATTTGATTATAGGATATCATTTATTTTGTATACGATCCCCCACACCTTGATGCCATGTATGTCATAGACCTTTCATGGTCTGACCGCTAGATGTTCTTTGGGTGTGGACTGATGCACTCGTTAATCAAGTGTGTATCACGATAGGATCCGTTGACCCATATGTGTACCATAAGGGGTTCATTTATCCATGTGAGTAAGTCACGATTCTTGATACTTTGGCTAAAACCGATCACCTAGGGTTGATCTTATATATATCAGAAATGATGTTTTGATTAGTTGTAAAGAATCGTGGACATGTTGATAATTTGACATGTGCGCCTTGAAAACTTGACAGTGAAATCTATGTTTCCTAACTACAACTCGAATAGCCTACGGCGAAGGGATTGTTAAACATATATGATGACCTCGACTTGTATAGTTCAGAAAGGTCATTTGTGTTCTTCCTAAATTCGGAGGTGGCCGAATTACGTACGTATGAAACAATCTTATATGACGAACGTGTCTAAACTTAGAGACTCCTACAATATGAAGTGTACTCGTTGAGCAATTGGGTAACCGATAATGTTTGATAATAAATAATATTTAATATTATAATTATCAATCAAAATAATTAAGTGTTATTGTATAACATTAATTATTTATTTGACCAATTGGGATTAATTGGATTAATCGAAAATAATCACACAAATATTTTGTTGTAATTTCATAAATATTTCTACCATTGGAGGATATTTTGGTAATTACAAAATATCTAATAATAGGTGTATTTGGCTTGATTTAATTGGATTAAATCAAAGTGGTAGACAATGAACTAATCAAGTGGTTAAACTTCGTGTAGATTTAATTGGATTAAATCTAAGTAATAGACAATGTTGATTAGTTACACCTTATATGAATATTTGGACAAATTAGATTAAACTCATCTAAATGTTTATTAGAACTTTTATTAATTAGGAAAATACATAAGCTTGACTATAAAAGGTAAGTTTGAACAAGTTTTTTTATAAAGCAAGCATAAGGCGAAACATAAGAAAAATTAGCGTAAAGAAAATATTTAGAGAAACTTTGGAAGTTTTGCATATTTTTCAACAATGAGAAGAAGATTAGATCTTTGGTTCATACTTATTAGGTAAGTTTGAGAATCTCTAATAAACTATATTTTTCATAGAGTTATATATTACGTATTTGATACATAATAATATAGTTTGAAATTGAAATTAGGTTAATAAATTTATGTATGTATGCTTTTGAAGCATAAACACAATATGCATGTGATTGGGTCAAATATGTTCATGTTGGACACGAAGTATAAAATTAGAGTTTAGAACTCTAGATGAAAGCTTGGAGTTATAGTTATCATTATAGAATCACTTGACTGTTGGACAATTATGACCCATAGCATCACTATTTGTACAGATCATGGTGTTGTTATACAAATTAACTATGTGACAAAGGAAATTGCTCTTTTTATCATTTATAATTAGATTACCAAGATAAATAAATGATAAAAGGTCCTTATGATTAGTTCCGGATTGAGATGATATGAGACAGTATCAATCCACGAAGGTTTAATCATTAAATATCCCTAGTCGTAGTATTATCGAGATTGGACATCGATAATGCGGAATAGACTAGTATTACACTTGTGCGCGTTGTGGGAGCATAACGGCATAGTTCTCATATATTTGGGTATTGGATACTCATGCAAGTGTAATAGGAGGTTGTGTTTACCGATGGTACGGAAACAGCTTCGCTCTGGATAGACCCCTCGGAATTCCATTGGTAGTATGACTATGTGTCTATGGAAGTCCGAATCAGGGTAGGTGTATTTGGTCTTAACCTGAGACTTTCACCGCTAATACTTGCGACAATCAATATACTTTGGTTTTGGTGGTCCAGGGCTTTAACAGGTTTTGTGTACGCCTCTTCTGGGTATATTGAGAATCATAGTGTATTGGGTGTGATGTCAAGACGGAAGTATCACTCTAGTCATAGTGGAGATGATGATCACGTAGGATACGGAACTGGTGCTCTTATGTACTGCAGTCATCGGGATAATATGACTAGGTCATGATTATTCGATTATAGAGACTAGTTACCAGAGATCCGATATATGCTTCGTACGGGGCAGACACAATTCCATCCCCAGGCCTAGCACGTGACATCCAATACTGGATCGCAATACGCAATACTACGTATACTACGTCTGATAAAGATTACATATTCCTTTAAGAATATTTCTGGAGAATTGGGTAGGCACGGTGCTTTGCTAGAAGCCAACCATGTCTTGTAAATCGGTAAAAATATAATACTAGGTACGTACGTGTTCGGATAGTCCGACGACCGGATTTACTGTCAACATATCTGGGGATCTCATGGGTCGCTTCCCGAAGATTCACCGATGACGTATGACTCGCACATAATTAATCTAGGATTAATTATTAGAGAGAGAAAATTAATCTGGGATTAATTACGGAGATATTTTATCTCGGATAAAATATTATTTAAAGAGAGAGAACGATTAATTTGGAATTAATCGATAAAATAATATATTTGATATATTATACGAAATTAGATTTCGACGCGGAATTAAAATTAGATTTTAATTCGGGCGAATGAGTTAATTTAGAATTAATTCATTAGCGACGTGAATAGTAATTTTGTTAGGCATAATTATTTAATTTAATTTGATTTGATTACGTCGCAACGGAAAATTCGTTAATTTGGAATTAGTGAACCCGAGCCCGGGAGTGTTTGCGGGCCCACTCGCATTTCGAATTCAAGTGCGGCCCACAAGTCACATCATGCGTCACATCACTTGTCATTCAAGTGATGGGTGTCTTGTCACTTTGAGTGATTGACAACTAGTCACTATTCATGAGTGATGTGAGTGGTTGAAGGCTTTAATGCTTGTACTTTTGGATTTGAATTTTGGTATTAGTTTTTGGAAAACCAAAATACACAAACCAACCAACTCAAGACTTCTCTCTTCTCCTCTCTTAACATTCGGCCAAGGGGCCATTTTCTCTTTTACTTTCCTCTCAATGTCGAGAGTTGGAAGAAGGAACAAGGAAGATTTGTGGCAAATTTTCCAAGGTGCTAGCACACTAAAGAGTCATCCATAGGTGATAGGGAAACAAACCCTTGAGCATGGAATCTCATCTTAAAGCTTGGAGCTTGAAGAACACAAATGGAGCACAAAAGATGAGAAAGCCGAGAGCTTCATGGAGGAGCAAAAAGTTTTTGTGTTCATCGCATCAAAATCCGATCAATGTAAATATGATTCCGCCATACTTCTTTGTTGTATTCACATGTTTAAATGCTTATTTTGATCTTGGGACTATAGTAGAAACCCAACAATGGTATCAGAGCCATGATTTAAGCATGAAATTTGATTAGGGTAAAATTTGGGTAAAAATTATTTGAGCATGTTTTGATGAAATTGATTGTTGATGTATGCTTGAATGATGATAACATGGTGTTATGCATGATCAATTTGATGAAAATTGGATTGGATCAATTTTTCCCCAAATCATTGGCTTGGCCGAATGGTGTGTGCCCTAAATGTCATGGTGATTTTTGTTTTTGAATCATTGGATGAGTTTGAAAGACTTTGGAATTGTTGATTTAGGATTTAATTGGATTAAAATCGAAATTGGACAATAAACCCTAATTGCCGTGACTTTGAAGCATAGAAAATGATATGATTTTTGATTCAATTGTGTTGGACATATGTTGATGATAATTAGCATGATTAATTAAGTAAATTGGTATTTTGGAAATGTTAATTTGGTTAATTAATTATGGCTATACACTTTAGATTAATTTAATTATGAAGTTTGGAATTTTGTAATTTAATTAATTGGGCCAAATTTGGAATTGGGCTTGTAAAGTTGTATTTGGGCTTAATGGGCTTGGTTGGGCCAAGTTTGGTTTAGGCTAATTGGTTGGATCCAATTGGGCCACAAACCATATCCATAAAGTCCAAATATAACTAAATGGACCTTTAATTTTAATTGGGCCTATTGGGCCTAAATTGGTTTCTTGGCAAATAAGGGTGATTCCTTAAATGGGCTTTGGTATTTGGGTTTGACCCATATTGACCAAAGTCCATTCCTTATGAAATTAATTGAAAGCCCATTGGACTTTAATTAAATTGACATTGGATGTTAATTGGGCTTTGAGACCCGTAATGATTAGATTTGGAATCTAAGTCGTAAAGGCACATTAAAAAGTGTAATTATTTAATTTAGAATTAAATATAGAATTAGTATTAAATACAAATTAAATTGGATTTAATATTGTAGTTTAATATAATTCAAGAATTCGAAATTTGAGTACTTATTCGTAAAACGAGTTGGACTCGCGCAAAATCAAATCGTTGTTTGAACATTGGAAGGTTATTAATTTCAGATTAATTAATTGGATTAGATTGATTGATAACATGATTTGTGTGAATACATGGATGCGATGTCTGAATAATGTATATCGGATGGATATTAGATGGGTGAGGGCAATTTTGGAAATTGTTGTAATAAATTTAGAATTTATTAAATTGGACCTGCGTGTCCAGCCTATTACCTCTTGACTCTTTGTATTTCTCTTCTCACATATTCCCCTCAATGTAAATGAGGTTTCTTTAGAAGTGTTATGTAATTGGGTAGAAGTAATATTTGTGCTAGCGGGAGAGAGGAAATGGAGAGATTTGTTCTAGGAACAAAATGTGTTAAGTATCCATCCGCATATCATTATTATTTTATTTATATGCGCCTTATTATGTTTTTTAGAATGCATGTTTAAGGGTGTATGATGATGAAACCTTAACAAAGATAATTAATTGGTTGCCAATTACGTGAAAAACCCTCAACATATATTAAGCGTTTTTCCTTCCATTGAGTGATTCATTCTCAAGATCCAAGATTGGCACTGGTTTGTTGGCCAAAGTCAAGGCCTTTGTCCATCGTGGATGTGTTTGAATCATGAAGGCTTTGTTCCATATCGGTGTCTTGTCCAAGTTATGATTTATTGGCCAAAGTCAAGATCACTTCTTGTCCATCGACATCGATTACGAAGCTTTCCAAAGTCAATGGGTCCCGCTTAACTGGAATCATTAAGTTTGTTGTGCCAAAACCAAGGCTTAATTGATTCAGAGGAAAAAGGTTAGGGAATATATTGGATATATTGGCATATATAAGATATATGTTTCGGACTTGGATGTCCACCTACTGGATCTAGGAATTGGATGAGATCCAATTGATCTTAGAGATCTACCTAGTTAAATATCATACAATTTGTTGGCCAAAGTCAAGATTGTGTGTTATTTAACGGGATCCTAGCCCACTAGGAAACAAGGTTTCCCGAGTACTCAACAGAGGGTTAGAGGCTCGCCGAAAAATAGTGGGAGGCAAGTATTAAATTTGTAAATTTGTTTAGTTACTTGCCAATACGCGCTCATTTCAATTTTTCGTCAATATATAGATATATTAGTTGGACTAATATTTAATCGTTGTTTTAATTAAACAGTTGGACTGTATTCAAACTACTTCAATTATAGTTGATTATATAATTGGATTATAGTAATCAATATATTTGAATTTAACCATTTAAATTATAGTTGATTATATAGTTAGACTATAGTAATCATTATATTAAATAGTACCTGAAATCGTTGATTGGATAGTTGGACTATAGCAATCAAGATAATTGAAAGATTAGCGTTTAGAACATAATCCTGGGAGAAAATGTCATTAAACGGCTTTAATTTTCAAAATGGGAATGATACCTCAGGATAGTCCTGGGAACTGAGAAGTTACTCTATTTGATAGAGAAACCTCTTGGGCCTAAGCCCGGAGTTAAGCAAATAGTAGAACATGATCTTTGGAAGATTCATGTGATGATAACTTTAGTGCTCAATCTATTATGCTTACCGCAATGACACTTTAATTCCGTCATAATTATTAAGGATTAGATCATTGTACCATAATGATGAAATTAAAGATCTTCATTGATTTATTCTTAAATCTTAGAAGTACAAATCGCAATAGAAAACTCTTGGAGAGTTAATGGCTATACTCAAGGAGACAAAGCCAGAGTTTGCAATAGGGCAAGAAGCGCAAGGCGCATCTTACTTCGACATCCCAGAAGTCCAAGGCTTGGCCAAAGGCTTCTGGGGTGTGGAAAAGGGGCTAATGCAAAATCATTATAATCTTTTGGGAAGACATAGGACATATCCCAAAATGTCTGCCTAAACTGTGGCAAACAGGGTCACTGGAAGCGTGATTTCCGTACGGACAAGGCAGACATGAAGGAATTGAAGATGGGCAAGTCTCTGACTTCAAATATGTTTGTCATCAACATGTTCACTACTAGTATTAAAATTGGATTTTAGATACTGGATGTGGTACATAAATATACGTACTGGTGTGCAGAATCTGCTGATAAGCAGGATACTGACTTCAGTTGAGATTTATCTGCGAGTCGGAAACGGGACGACAGTCGCTGTTTTAACCATAGAAACCTAAGTTTAGGAATTACTCTTCGGGTATGTACTTAAATTAGGAAACTGTTAGAATGTAACTAGTTTGACTAGAAACATTATCTCTATATCAGAGTTTAACCCGTTGCGGGTATACCTTTATATTCTAGAACACTAAAGTGTTTTATTTTATAAAGATGATATTGAGATAAATACATTAGATGTAAATAACAATATTTATATTTTGAATATAAATAAATCTCAAACGTATAACAGGACAAACAAATAGCTCAAACTGATTTAATCAGATGAGACTTATTTGTGGCATTGTTGTCTGGGACACAATTAACAAGACTCGTATATCCACACTTTCGAAGAGTGGATACTAGGAAGGATTTGATTCTATTCAAATAATGTCTACGAATCTAGTTTATTAGGCAAAGTGCCTGAAATACTTTTTACTTGGTAAAAGTGCAAATGCCACCGATCTGTTAGCCCCTATTCATAGTGACATAAGTGGGCCCATGTCTAGCTAGGCTAGAGGTGGATATGAATTCTTCGAAACCTTTACGGATGTGGCATCGCGTTATGGTTATGTGTTTCTTGTGAAACACGGATCGGAAACTTTTGATGAATTCAAAGAGTTTCGACACGAAGTAGACAGACAGACCGGCTAAAGTATTAAAACCGTCACGGTTAGACCATGATGGAAAATACTTAAGCAATAAGTTTCTCAAATACTTGAAAGAGTATAGTATTTTTTCAATGAGGACTCCTCCCGGAACACGTCAATTTGACGGTGTGTCCGAACAGAGAAACCAAATTTTGTTGGACATGATAAGGTTAATCGTGAGTCACTCTGAGCTACAATTTCCTTCAAAGAATACGCATTAATCAGTGCAAAACTTATTTTGAATAAGGTTCCATAAAAATTTGTTAGACAGACTTCATATTAGATATGAACATGAAAGAAACTGGGTTTTCTCATTCCTGAAAATTTGGGAATGCTGGGCATATGTTTGGATGATACCAAACTAGAACCCAAATCGGATAAGTGCCTAATTTGTGGGTTATCCTAGGGTAACCAAAGTATAGTACTTATACAACTCACATGAGAACAATTTAATTGTTGTTCACCATGCGATTTTCCTAAGAGGAATACAGATATGCAGTGGTAAGTGGGAGGAAAGTAAAACTCGATGAAAAACAGAGTAATACTATTCCAGGCACCGATTCCTTTATGGAACACAAATAGTTCATCAAGGATGAAACTATACCAATAATCTTCGAATACACAAGAACCGCGCAAGTCGGAGGGAGTCAGAAAACAACCTGGGAGGTATGGGTTTCTGATCTCACCTCGTAAAGATGTCAATCTTATTGAGGAACACAAACTGACTACGTATGAGGAAGTGATACAAGGTATCGACTCCCTATCATGGCAAAGTGCCATGAAGTCCGAAATGGATTCCATGTAAATGAACCAAGTTTAGACACTAGTTGATGTACCGGAAGGCATTGTGCCTATTGGTACTATATGAGTCTTCAAGGAAGACAAACATGGATGGCAACATACCAACGTACTAAGCTAGGCTTGTAGCGAAAAGGTATCGTTATAAACATTGTGTCGATTATGATGAAACCTTTTATTCGTTGCCATGATTAAATCCATTTGGATAATGCTTGCTGATGCTACATGTTTCATTTATGAAATATGGCAGCTGAACGTCAAAATCACTTTCCTTAAACGGAAACCTTTTGGAGGATATTTATAACATTCTGACGGTTTTGTCATAGCAAAACGAGCAAACAAGGTTTGCAAGTTAATTCGATCCATTTATGGATTGAAGCAAGCATTGCGTTCTTGGAACTATCGTTTTGATGTAATCATAATAGTATATGATTTAATTCAAAACGAAAATGATTCTTGTGTATATAAGAGGGTTAGTGGGAGCCCACTGACAATGATTGTCCTAAATAATAATGATATATCATTTCTTGGAAATGATATTCCCATAATACAATCGGTGAAAGCTTTGCTTTCATGAAAATTCTCCGTAGAATTCTTGGGAGAGACAACCTTTATTCTAGGAATAAGGATCTACTGGGATAGATCTAAAAGTTGTTGGCACTCTTCGAGAACTCGTACATTGAAATAAATGTACGCGACCTGGTGTCTCATATACTTTGAGCATATGGAGTCACAATCAGGCCAATCCAAGTGATAGTCACTGGATTGATGTTAAGAATATCCTTTAGTATCTTAGATGAAGTAAGGATGCCTTCTTATACTATGGAGAATGAGAACTTGAAGTGACTGGGTTCACTGCTACAAGTTTCCTAACCGATAAAAACGACTATAAGTCGTAATAAAGGTACTATATAGTTTGAATAATGGAACAATGAGCTGAAAATCTTCCAAGCAAGATACTGTTGCCGAATAAACAACAAAAGCGGAATATTGCTGCAGCTGATGAAGCAATAGAAGCCTTTTGGATTGATAATAATCCTAATTAGATTAGGAGTAGTTCTGTTAGCAGCTGAGCTAGGCTACAGCACAGGCTAAAGAATTAATGGTCTCATCAACGATCCAGATATATACTTCAAATATTCATCTGATTCGTTCGGATCATACATCGTGGCGATGTGATGATCGATTAAATCGCATCAGATGATAACACTGCAAATCCGGTGATGAAAGCATTTTCTCAGTAGAAATTTGAGCGAACCGTACATAGTTCGGGTGTAGGACACTTGAGTGATTGGCTATAGGCTAAGTGGGAGATTGTTGGACAATTATGACCCATAGCATCACTATTTGTACAAATCATGGTGTTGTTGTACAAATTAACTATGTGACAAAGGAAATTGCTCTTTTATCATTTGTAATTAGATTACCAAGATATATAAATAATAAAAGGTCCTTATGATTAGTTCCGGATTGAGATGATATGAGACAGTATCAATCCACGAAGGTTTAATCATTAAAAATCTCTAGTCGTAGTATTATCGAGATTGGACATCGATAATGCGGAATAGATTAGTATTACACTTGTGCGCGTTGTGTGAGCATAACGGCATAGTTCTCATATATTTGGGTATTGGATACTCATGCAAGTGTAATAGGAGGTTGTGTTTACCGATGGTACGGAAACAGCTTCGCTCTGGATAGACCCCTCGGAATTCCATTGGTAGTATGATTATGTGTCTATGGAAGTCCGAATCAGGGTAGGTGTATTTGGTCTTAACTTGAGACTTGCACCGCTAATACTTGCGACAATCAATATACTATGGTTTTGGTGGTCCAGGGCTTTAACAGGTTCTGTGTACGCCTCTTCTGGGTATATTGAGAATCGTAGTGTATTGGGTGTGATGTCAAGACGGAAGTATCACTCTAGTCATATTGGAGATGATGATCACGTAGGATACGGAACTGGTGCTCTTATGTACTGCAGTCATCGGGAAAATATTACTAGGTCATGATTATCCGATTATAGAGACTAGTTACCAGAGATCCGATATGTGCTTCGTACGGGGCAGACACAATTCCAGCCCCGGCCTAGCACGTGACATCTGATACTGGATCGCAATACGCAATACTACGTATACTACGCCTAATAAAGATTACATATTCCTTTAAGAATATTTCTGGAGAATTGGATAGGCACGGTGTTTTGCTAAAAGCCAACCATGTCTTGTAAATCGGTAAAAACGTAGTACTAGGTACGTACATGTTCGGATAGTCCGACGACCGGATTTACTACCAACATATCCGGGGATCTCATGGGTCGCTTCCCGAAGATTCACCGATGAAGTATAACTTGCACATATTTAATCTAGGATTAATTATTAGAGAGAGAAAATTAATCTGGGATTAATTACGGAGATATTTTATCTGGGATAAAATATTATTTAAAGAAAGAGAACGATTAATTTGGAATTAATCGATAAAATAATATATTCGATATATTATACGAAATTAGATTTCGACGCGCAATTAAAATTAGATTTTAATTCGGGCGAACGAGTTAATTTAGAATTATTTCGTTAGCGACGTGAATAGTAATTTTTCTAGGCATAATTATTTAATTAAATTTGATTAAATTACATCGCAACGGAAAATTCGTTAATTTGGAATTAGCGAACCCGAGCCCGGGAGTGTTTGCGGGCCCACTCGCATTTCGAATTCAAGTACAGCCCACAAGTCACATCACTTGTCATTCAAGTGATGGATGTCTTGTCACTTTGAGTGATTGACAACTAGTCACTATTCATGAGTGATGTGAGTGGTTGAAGGCTTTAATGCTTGTACTTTTGGATTTGAATTTTGGTATTAGATTTTGGAAAACCAAAATACACAAACCAACCAACTCAAGACTTCTCTCTTCTTCTCTCTTAACATTCGGCCAATGGGCCATTTTCTCTCTTACTTTCCTCTCAATGCCGAGAGTTGGAAGAAGGAACAAGGAAGATTTGTGGCAAATTTTCCAAGGTGCTAGCACACTAAAGAGTCATCCAAATGTGATAGGGAAACAAACCCTTGAGCATGGAATCTCATCTTAAAGCTTGGAGCTTGAAGAACAGAAATGGAGCACAGAATAGGAGAAAGCCGAGAGCTTCATGGAGGAGCAAAAAGTTTTTGTGTTCATCGCATCAAAATCCGATCAATGTAAGTATGATTCCGCCATACTTCTTTGTTGTATTCACATGTTTAAATGCTTAATTTGATCTTGGGACTATAGTAGAAACCCAACATTGACCACCTTAAGTGACCTAGAATTATTCATGAGTCACTTTTTTATGGGATTCTAATTTGGTTTGTCTTTTGAAACAAAGTAATAAATATATGTATTTAGAATACATTTATTTTTATTCTATAACATGTGTTGATATTGGTTTTGATGTCAAAATTAAATTTGAGTGTTGGAAGTGTTTAGGTAAGGTTGGAAGCAAATTGGATATTTTACCCAATTTGCATCAGCTCTCTGTTTCCAGAGAGCTGATGCATAAGAAGCTTTCAATTAAAAAAATATTTTTTTCTTTGTTGCAGTACATGCTGCAGTGCTTACTGCAAGATGCAAGAGCAACATGCAGCTACACAAGTCGCATGCACTGCATGCTGCTTGCCTGCATGCGCACTCTTTGCCTGGGCGATGAGCGTTTTCTCCGATTTTCTATGGTTTTGAGGTTCCAGACTCTTATTCGTCCCCAATTTTTTTCCTATGGACTTGTAATGGAATATAATATTCCATTAAGTTATTTAAAAATACAATCAAGCTCTATATCCACAGGTTAGACCCATTTATATTACGCGAGAAATCGTTCGATCCTAGGGGTTCCACATCCACCCCAATAGTTTGAACCTTCAACATAGGATGCCCAAACTGTGTGAAATTGAATAATGACTAGTTTTTAAAGCCCTCAATAAATTTAATCATTTTGGGCCATTTTTTTATTGATAAAAAATTTTCAAATTTTCCATACAACATATTTTGATCAAGCTCAAATCAAGTGCTAAAACTTGTATCATTACTTAGAAGCTTCATTGTTAGTTGGAGCTTAATTTTCCATAATCTTTAAAATGAAACACTTGAGGATCATCTTCGAGCACGTAAAGAATCTTTATAAGGTTTGATTATCACACTAGGTAATTGGGTCATCTTCGAGCCTAAGAAAAAGGATTTGTGAGGGTTTCATTCCAAGTGAATTGTGAATCTTCTTGCGGGTTGCGTGAGGATTAGATATAGGCGGGGTTATTGAACCACATAGAAATTTATTTATATTGAATTTGTTTAGATATTGGGCATGTGTTGAAACTAAATGATATTGAATATTAATTGATTATATTCATTTGAATATTATTATAATGAGACTGCATATTTGTAGATAGATTTGGGTGTTTGTATTGGGATGTATGTCATAAAACATAATATAATATGTAAATAGACTTATTATTAAAATAATAAATGATACATTTTTCATTTTTCATTTTTTCGTATATTATAAATTATCAGGAATATCCGTGATTACTTATGTGTTTTCAGACATAATGTATGAGTGTCATACACAAGAGGATTTAAGTCTGAAACTAGTAATCTAAAATAGTCCGTAAAAAATAAACAAATAAGAGCACTTTATTTGTGGTTTATCTACAACTCTGGTCCATTCCATAAATGTATGATGACTTTGATCTGGGATCGTTAATGTGATGACATGAGAATGGAGGTACATTATGTGATGCCATCATGTAGGACTAGACCTGGACAAAAATGAATTTCGTTTAATATCCTTTAAACAAAGAAATTCATATCAGTTTACTAGATGATCATATATGGATTGATCTGAATCTTGAGTATACTACGAAGTCCTGCATGGCAGGTTGTGTTATTTGATTTACATAGGTGAGATTGATTTACAAATCTCGATCAATAATTTTATACTTTGGGTGCATAGTTTGGTGTGTAGCTGATGATGTTTTACATAGATATGAAATCCACTCATTCTTGCGAGAAGTAGAGGAGTGTCATCCTCAAGAGTTGGTTTGGTATTTGAATGACTAGAGTGCTCGAATCTTTCTATTAATAATAGAAAGATAAAATTCATAATAGTTATAAATAAAATCTCTTATTAGAGAATCAATGGTACTTAAGGCACAAGAAATAATTAGAAGGGTATAATAGACATTATGACATGTCTCTGATTATAAGATACTCGTGGAGGGGGGAATCTATATGTAATGATTATATCGATGGATGCCGACGTGGCTCAATTTGAATTATATATTTGCCGTGACGAGAGAACTGCATCAGGTTTTTAATTGAATAACCTAAAATTAATAATTCAGAATATTTGATTTAAGAGTTTTAATCAATAACCCGAGATTATTGGAGCTCAGAGTTACGGGTCAATTTGGTCTCTGTGCTGACTTGATACATTATAGTTAACCATAATATGATTGGAAAGTTCAATCATAAACTCACATGCATACATATAATTTATGATAAATTATTAATGTGATTAATAATTATTGTTAAATAACACTTGAAAACTATATATAAAATAACTTAATATAAAGTTTTCAATGGACATGATTATTAGATAATGAAATATAAAATTTAAAGAATTTAGATTTTTCTTAATTAATTGATTTAATCTTTGATTAAATAATTTTGGAATTTGATTTCAAAATAAATACTTAATATTAGATATCTTGATATTTAATTAATTAAGTGAAAATAACAAAAACAAAGGTAGGTGACTAAATTTTTGGCCTAGGGTTAAGGGGTTAATTTTATAATTTGATTATCATTAATTAACCTAATCTTTAACTATAAAAAACAAACCAGTTCAGGGAAAAAATCAGGGTTGCAGAGGATTGATTGTCGATTGTTTTAGAATTGATTTGGTTGCATAAAATCAATCCTAAAAGTCCCTGAACATTGCACAAAAATCAAACAATATCGCTGTCCAGATTTTCAAGCAAATAATTTTCCTTATAGCAGCACTTCGGGGTTATTTTCAGGGCTGTTTCGATGGTACGGAAATTGTCCAAATTTTCTAAAAGAATTCCGAATATATTGGGAGTGTTTCGGGTCTTTTTGAGGCTGTTTCCAATACATAAAAATTGCCTAAACACTGCTAGAAGTTGCAAACTGCAGGACTGTCTGAAATTTCAGCAAGTTGCGCTAGTTGCAGGGGCTGCTCGGTTGCTGTCTAGTTCGGCAGTGAAGGAAAGAAATAGAAGAACAAATTTTCCAAGTCTAATTCTGTAACGACTATAATTTGCTATAACTGTCAAATTAGAATTACGGTGGCTCAGATAAAATTTTTCCCAATTTAAGAAAATTAATAAACTGAAACGAAATTGAATTTAATAGGCCAACAGCCGTTACTCGAAATTTGGCTTAATGGGTATAATGGCTTAAAATTTTCATAATAACTATAATAGAATTTTAATGACTAAACGGGACTTTCACCTCTTAGTTTAATACAAACGCGAATTTAGCAAATGACTAACAAATGGAGAGCATTAAGGCAAATTCATTAGGCAAGTATTTGGAAATGAAACATAATAAGGAATGACATAGTCAAAAATTAAATTTTTCCAGTGAAGCATAAGTTCCCAGTAAATTTCGAAATATGCTATCTTGTTTGTGGAAGGCAGCCTGGACAGTTTGTGTATAGGTTTTGGGATTTGCTTTAATTTTTAAATTTTACCATACAAAGATTTTACCTATTAGTTATAACATGACCCTATTAATATATTTATTGAATAAATTGAGTGTTGATTGTGCTTAAGTGGCAATTGAAACCCAAATAGTAATCCTAAATTGAAACTAGTACTATTTTTAACAGTGTGTATAAATTCGCTTATAACTTGTGTTGTTGACCTCCGTTTAATGAACCATAAAATTTTACATAAAATAGACATAACCAAATATAACAAAAATTCAGAATTTTTCATGTACGTATGTAATTGCAGTAAATTATGCAAATTCACTGTAATTACATACATGTATATAATGGGTTTTTGCATGGTCAATAAAGTATATTGCAACCTTAAATATATATATTAAAGTGTGAAAATATTAAATGAGCTTTGATTGCCTTAAATGAGTAAAATGGAACTCATTAGTATGATATAATCGAATATGTACCATAAGAGGGCAGTGTGCAATCAAATGCTTATAACATGAGTTTTAAGAAACGAAATCGAGATCCGTAAAGTACCACGTAAACTAGACATATAAAAGGTCATTCTACTAAAACCTTAGCTCCATCCCTATTAACAATTAATTTCATTGGATTTTCAAAGTTGACCATGTGCAGTGTGATAATATTTAGAATAAGAGGAAATCGAATTTAAGATATCTAGACTTGTGAAATCCAAATCGAGCTTTGTAAAATTTATAAAGATCTTAGATAATTTGATTTTTCCAATAAGGTTGGTTGTTCATGTATGTTTTGTTTTGATCATTTGTGGAATAAGTATGCAATGTCATTTTTCATGACGAAAATTATTCATTTATAAATTATTGTCGGAAACAACCATAGATATTCCGCAAATTGGAGTTTGATTAGCGGTAAATTAATGAGTAGATACTCTACCTTTTTAATTGATTTATTATAATATATTTGAGATATTTGGGCATCTTTTTATTTCAAATACTTGAAATGATTTAGCTATGTTTTCAATATTGATTTTCTAGAGGTGATTTTGACATCTTGAGATAATTTTGATAATTTGATGATTGGAGACGTTTTCGATGAGTCTTAATACTTTGATGATAGTTTTAACGATTCGAGATGATTTTTACGATTTTGATGAGCTTGATGTTTTGAGACTATTTATGATGATTCAAGATGAGTTTGATGTTTTGAGACCGTTTATGATGATTTGAGATAAGTTTGACGTTTAGAGACAGTTTTGATGATTTGATACGATTTTGATGAGTATGTTTTTACAATTTTTTATACATGGAATTGACTATATACTTGGAATTGACATAACCAAATGACCATGTGTACATGGTAGAAACAAATTTGGAACCAGAGGACTGTGATACGTAACGTCCCTGGATCCCCAGCTACAGTAATTTGGGAGACGTAACTGATGAACACTAAAAAGTGAACATTTATTAAAAGAAAAATCAATTATTTCACACTTGTAGTTTCATTAATCCCCTTAATTTAGCATATTAAATAAGTTTATGTTATATATATTTTTATTGTTATTTTTATCTTTTATTTAGGTGAAATAATACTTTGGATGCATACCTAGAAAAATGGACTTGACATTTGGGTTTTGGAGGCCATAAATTTAATAGGGCGTTCTAACAGTGTACAACTTTGGAAATTCCAACCCTGTACAATGTTTGTATTTTACCCATAATTTTTTACTCCGATATCGGATTGAAGTGATTCTAGTTCCAGATGAAAGAAGACACAAAGATCTACAACTTTATAGTTGACAAGATTTTCTAATTCTAAAGTTTTCAAGACCGAAATTGACAAAAAAAGCCAAAGTATGTTATATATAAAAGTCATAGTCAAATCAAAAACAAAAATGTCAATTTCTCCACCAAACATACTTGCATGTTTGGTGGAGAATTTGGTGGAGAATGCAATTGCATTCGTAAAAGGTGCTCAGCACCTGTATAAATATAGGTGTTCTGCACCTTATTTTCTCGGTTTGGATTCCATAGTTTTCTCTGAAAATTTATGGATTTCTAGCTCTTACGTGTTTTATTTTTTTAAAAGCTTTCTTATATTTTCTTTTTCTTTAAGTAATAAAATTATGTGTATTTTTATTCAAATTATAAGTAGCTAATTTCTTTTTGTTGGGGTAAAGGGTGAAACTCTTAATATGAAAATATAGATTAATCTCACTTATATTATAATATATAAGTTGTAGTCTAATGATTAATACTCAATTTAAATCTGGATTAATTATTGACAAACTTTGGTACCGGTTATATGGCAGGTTTTATTAATTTGGCATAATTGAGTACCTAACTGGACTTGTTATAGACAAAAGTTATCATTACCTTTATGGCTGATTTTTTATGTTTTGCCATAATTAATTCCTGAAATAAATTAATTGGGTAATAATGACAATTTATATACTATAAAAAGTGAGATTTCTAAATTTGAAATATTAAAAGTTGATCCCCTTACCCCAGTATTTTATTTTCTTATTGTAATCCAATTTAAAAATTTTCAATCACTTCAAACAAATCAAGTATTTTTAGTTTTACACAAATTGTTATTTTATATTACTAAATCTATTACATGTGGATCAACCACGGACTTACCGAGTTATTTTATTATTGAGACACTCTTATATTTGGGAGTAAAGAACAACTTTTTGAGTGTGTCAATTTTTTTACGCCGTTACCCGAGAATATAATTTAATAGATAGAATAATATTTTAATCCTTGTAATTTTTCTTTTTTTTTTATTTTGTATATATATTTTATTTTTATTTTCTGCATCTCATTTCTTTTACTACATTTATATTTGTATTTTTTTTGTCAATTATTTTTTTACTTGTTTATTATTTTTCTTTTTGTAAGTTTTGCATTTGTATTTTTAAATTTTAGCATATAATTTGTATTTAGGTTGCATGAAACACTGGTCTAGATCATTTAGCGGTAGATTAAATAAAGAGTCTCCATCACCTTCATCGTTTGTCAAAATAACCAAGAACCAAAATGAAAATCCACCTACCCAAGTTGAAAATCCAGTTGATCATGAAGAAAATGAGTCTCAACATTGCGATCTTAATCATCCTAGGATACTCAAACAGTTCATGAATCGCACTATGACAGGATCACCATCTTGCATTGTTTTTCCCCGAGATGCAGCACGTTTCAATTTTAAGCCAGGTATCATCCAACTTTTACCAATATTCCACGATCAAGAATCAGAAAATCCTTATCAGCACTTAAGGGAATTTGAAGAGGTATGTAACACATGCACATACCAAAATTGCAACATAAATATAATTCAATTTAAGTTTTTTCCCTTTTCTTTAAAGGATAAAGCTAAAATTTGGCTGGAGAACCTTAGGCAATGATCCATCACAACATGGGATGATTCGTAAGAACAGTGTAACATCCATAAATTCGAAAACTCTTCCGGAAGGGTCTCAAATGAGACTATATCGGAGAAAAAGAGTTTAAGTGTTGAAATATAGCTCGGAATATTTTAAAATATAGATTTTTTGTATTGGAAGTCGCGTGACATGAAAGAACCGCTTACGCAATTTATGTATATTATTCTATACGGGGAAAGTTTCTTGTTTTGGCTATAACGATAGCAAATCAAATCCGTTTGAGCTGATTTTTAAACCATCAGACTCGCTTTTCCAAGACGAACAACCTTTTTGTTGAACATTTTTCCAAATTTCGAGCAGAAGGGCCTCAAATCTACATATTTCCGAAGAAGGACAAGGTTAAGGACTTAATTACAATTTCGCAGGGTCAAAACGTAATTTCCAAAAATATTTCTATATATACCATGAAGTTTTCAGAAATTTCAAAAAATGGCATAAGCTTTCCACTCCTCTCACCCGACCCATCTTCTTTCTTTCTGAAATTTGGGGAACTAGCTCACCGGTCGGCGTTCCGGCCACGGTCGGCCATCGCAACGGTACCAGGTGGAGCGTTCGGCCACCCTACGTCCAACGGTGGCTGGCGGTGATGGCAGAAATGCCAAAAATGGTGGAAAAGAATAGAGATATGCGCGAGCTTGGGTTTCCCGACCCTGGCTCGTTGCTTCGTTTCATGGCCCAAGCCACCCGTCAAATCAAAGCTCTCGAAGAGTACTACAAGGTGGCAGTGAAGAGTTTTCCGATCCATGCTCGGTTGCACACAAAACGATGAGAAGAATTGGTGGTGAATAGTAATTTCAAATGAACAGTAGTTCCGATCAGAATTCCGTCGATTTCAGCGCGTTCATGGAAACATTTGGAGTCCGTATATGGCCTCAAAATCTTGGTAAGAGCTCTCGGTAAAAAGTCGCTAATTTTAAGTTTTCCATTAAATATTCGAATGTTTCCAGTAGCATCGTAGAGTAGGGTAATGATATAAATCAAATTGTTTGAGCATAAGTATATTGAATATGTGTATAGGGTAGAATTCGAGAGAAATCAGAGCGAATATAATCGATCCGATAAGTAAAGTGAGTTTTCGGTAAAGATGGATTTCGCATATATCTGTGCTTTGATGAACGTAATTAAGGATATGACTTAATTATGGTGAAACAATAGTATTTGAGTAATTTCAGAAAGGTTTGGAAGGCTAGGATCCTTCCGCAATAGTTTTGGAAACTTTTCGGAAAGATTTGTCGGAAATACGTAATTTGCATATTTGAGCTACATGAATTGACTTAGAACTATGTTTAATGGTGTAATATAAGTATTGGATGTATTATGAGTAATGAAACTGAAAACGAATTTAATTTGGATTTTCCCGGACAGTTTGGAAGTTTATGCTATCAGTAAGTTTTCCATGATTAACGGCCCTCACAGCCGTATTTTGTGTTACAGATGGGGAAAGAGAAAGGATAGCATGGACACCAGGTAAGTATCTTACTATCAACTCGTCGTAGTAGACAATGAACGATGATTGATTATGTGTTTAAATATGTATATAGATTGAAGGCTCATAAAAAAAATAAGTAGCAGTAGTTATGGAGTTTTATAAAAGCATGATATGAGAGTTTCGAGAGGTACAGACAGTGAGATTCGTAAAGAGCACTATAGAAATAAATTATCTAAAAGTATTCATAGTTTAGGGTTTCTTGATAGCAAGCTAGTATCAGCGTGAGAAATTTAGCACAAGCTGTCGTTATATTTTTATAGTTAAGCGTGTCTTCTAGTAGAATATGTTTTCGGTACGAGTGATGTAAGAGTTTTATAAAGAGTTTTAACTAAGTTTCCAGATCTCAGTTTAGTTTTGGTTAGAGTGTGGAATCAGTGTATGAAATGTGTTTATTTTTAATGACACGTGCGAGCATTTTTAATATGGTTGAGTTTTTTGAAATGGGGTACGGGTCCATTTTGTATGTATTGGATGAGTGAGATGTCACCAGCTCGTAATTGAGTGTGGTCGACTTTGTTGTTGTGTATATGGGTAATGATATTGCATTGCATTGCATTTCATTGCATGACTTACATGATCATATGGTTGTTATAATGATACATATGTATTTTGCATACCCAGAGGGAGACACAATGTTCATTGATAGATACAGACCCATGACCAGGGAGACGGCGATGCGTAACGCCTCTGGATCCTAATTATAGTGAGTGGACCTCTTTTCTCAAGTCGGTCTTGAGTTGTTGTATGGTTCTGAGATGTGTAATTGGGCTCCCACAGCTTTAGTTTTATTTATTTGTATCATATGTATAATTTTAAATCGTGCTCAGCACGTAGTTGGTTGTATTTATTTGTCTATGTCAGGCCGGAGGCCTATTTGCATATGATTTGAGATTTATCAGGCCGGAGGCCTATTTGCATGAGTTGAGATGATTATTTTCGAATTAAATTTCAGGTCACCTCGAGGTGTTGGACTTGGATCCAGGTTTAATGATTTTTAGCAAAGGTCATGTCGAAATTTTAGTAGAAATAGAGGCTTATGGAGATGGGTTTTCCTGTCTCCTGCCGGTAGTATCCTGGCTTCAGGCGAGATGTTACAAATAGTTTCTAAAAAAATTATTTCCCCCTCACAAGACAAACTCCTTTAAGAGGAGAATCACAACTTTCAGACAAGAGTGGGGGGAAACACTTTACGGGTTTGAAACATGGAGGAGGAGCAGAAGAAGAAGAAGATGAAGAAGAGCAAGTTAGACATGGAATGTTAATTTTAGGCCTTGCAAATGACCTTGTATTGCGACGCCAAGCACCGTGCGTCGCGATACGTTCTGGAAAATAAGCCCTAATTCTATTATGTCTTGCGCACGTCGCGACGCGAACCAAAATAGCTCTCTATCTCGGCCGTCTCCAGGTCGCGTCGCGACGCATGGCCATTTTCCAGGATATTTTTTTACCAATTCAGTTTCGACTCATAATATTAGAGACCACCCGAAAGACTTCTTATCATCATATATACGCGTAAATTACCATGAAATAGTTGAAAAAACCCTTGTAACGATAATAGTTTCGAAATGAATTCTACGATATGTATTATAACTAAGTTGTCTATTAAAGGTTATCGCAGGAACCGCAATTCTTCTGGCACAGTAAAGTTACGCAAGCCAAATTCCAAGATCTGTGAGTGGACACTTCTCTTTTCAAGTTGAATTTATTTATTTATTTATTCATTCTTTATAAATTGAGACTTACTTTTTCAAGCACATAGGGCGTTAGCCATAATTGATTTCAGATTCATGTTAAACGTAATATTTTATACAGTTTTGAAATCTATAACATGACTTTTTATGTTTTCGAGGTATGGAGGAAAACCCACCTCAGTATGTAACTAGATACAGACATGGAATTGACATATGACATATGCACATGTAGAGGACTGGGGGACGGTGATATTTAACGCCCCCAGATCCTAGTTCAGGACTAGGGATTACAGATGCCCCTATATCCTAGTTTCAGATCTTGAAGGGTAGCATAGATCTGCACCCCCAGTTCTAGGTCAGTAGCTTGGGGGACGACAATGCGTAACGCCCTAAGACCACTAGGTTCAGGGATAGTAGCGGTATGATTTGGGGGACGACGATACGTAACGCCCCAAAGTCATGGATTTGAACGCTGGCTCTAGTTAGGCTTATGGGAGGACGGCAGGGGTGGCAATTTGGGTCAGGATTCGTTTATTCATTCGATTCGATTCGCTTTAAAGTGAATACGGGTTTGAAAAAATGGATTCATTTAATAAATGGGTCAATTCGATTCGATTCATTTATTAAACGAATCGAATACAAATTTAAGCTCATGGATTTGTTTATTCGTTTATGATTCGTTTTATTATTTTCTTTTACTAGTCATTGTTATTTTTCAATTAAGATTCGAGAAATTATGGCCAACTTCCATAGAAAAAATAATATTGTCGATATTTGGTGAGATATTTTTAATAAATATATTAATTACATATTTTATATGTATATTTTAATAAATCATTGATGTAAATCAATTATGATAAATTATGATATTAAATAATATCGTGACTAAATGAATATTCATATTCGATTCGTTTAATAAATAAATCGAATACGAATCCTGATATTAGGATTCGTTTAATAAACGAATCGAATACGAATTCATCACATTTCGATTTGATTTTTTTAGGATTCGATACAAATTCAATTCGTTGATTCGTTTTACCACCCATATGGGACGGCGATACGTAATGCCCCCATACATCAGATTTTCAGAGACAAAGACCAGTTTTTTTTTAGAAACAATTTTCAGATATAGTTTTCCGAAAAAGTTCCAGAGAAAGGTTTTCTAGAAATAAAGTTTTTCAGAGAAAGCAGATTATAATAGATTTTCAGAGAAGAAGTTTTTAGAAAACTTTTCCAGAAAGAAAGAAGTTGTTTTCAATTTATAAAAGAGACTTTCAGAAAAGATAAGTTTTACAAAAGAGATTTCAGACAAGATTTTCATAAAAGAGTTCAGAGTTTTCAGACCAGAAAAGAGTTTTTCATATTAAGCTATTTCTGAACTTTGGTTTTAAACCAAACATTTTCATAACAGTATTTCAATTTTCATTTTAAATCGTCCACTCACTTAGATCGTTCAAACCCTCTTCCAGTGTTTTCTTTGCAGGTAGTTCCGGAGGACGAGCTCGACGGGACGGATAACCCACTAGGTCAAGTTAGAAACAAAGTCCAGTTCAGCTAGAGTCATGAAGTGACATGTAATATACATCTTGTATAGTAAAGATTTCTTATATATTTCATTTTAGTAACCATTGTTAGAGTTGCAACATGTATTAAAACAGAGTATTCAATATTAAAAGTGTTATGCATTCATGATTGATGAGTTGGGCAATGATCCCAATCATGAGTTTATACGTGAGATGAAAATAATAGATGTCAGAAGTTAGAGGCTCAGGGGAATAGTAAGGCTTATTCCCTACCAGTAACATCTCCCAGATCGGGGTTGTTACATATATGAAATATTCAAACAGGTAAAGGTCAATATTCATTTGCTTAATCTTGGAGCTAGTGTCAATTTGCTTCCATTTTCGGTTTATCAACAACTTAATATTGGCGAGTTAAAACCAACTTCAACTACTCTTTTACTTGCCGATAGATTAGTCAAGGTACCGAAAGGAATTGTGGAAGAGGTTGTAGGCACTGCATTTTTTCATATAAGTCCTTATGATGAGTCTCATTTAGAGGCACTACCTTTTATGTCACGGAAGTCACGGGAAACGGACGTCGGAAGGGGAAATTCAGAATAAATATGTCATCAGGTTCATTTCATAAGTTCACTGTTTTCGTTCGTGCTGCGTTCGTGACCACGTTCGAACGTCAAGCAGATTGCGGGCGTTCGTGTAGCGTTCGAATCGGCATTCAATCGGCGTCGGTATTTCTGGTTTTGCTGCTAGCCTCACACCCAAGCCCAATTAGCCCACCAAAGCCCATAAAACACATCCAAATTAATAAAACACATATTTAACACATGGGGAATTAAATAAAATCTAAAAATCATATACCAAATTAAAATAAATATCAAATAAAATCATGCCTAATTAAAATCAATCAACAAATTTTATTCCTAATCAAAACAAATTAAATATCTCCATTCCTAATAAAACAAATCACCTACCTAAAACAAAAAAAATTAAATATATCATATTCCTAATCTAACAAAACATGTCCCCCAATTAAAATATATACTTTCCTTGCAAGACACTAATTGGTTTCCTTCCTTATTCAAAAACCCATGCACAACCCAAACCCTAACATACAAACTATAAAAGAAACACATTCCCAACCATTTGGCTCTGGCGGAGACACACAATATTCTCACAAGAAACAACCTAGCACATTCATGCAAATCACAAGAAATAGAAGGGCTCATTCACACATAATTCACACAAGAAATCTCCCTTCTTCTCCTCACTTTTCACGCATATACAGTAAAAAAAAGAGCTCTCAATTCACGCCTAAGACAATAACAAGAAGCAAGAAATTTCTCTTCCCCTCCTTCTTCTACATCACCGAAACTGATCACCCTAAACAACCCTTATATTAACCGAAAATCACCCTTGAAATAACCCTTACATTAACCGAAAATCACACCCCCATATAGTAGCATAAACACCTTAAAACAGCCCATAATATCACCTAAAACATCAAAAATAGTGTTCGAAATACAGCAGCAAAACAGCAGTGAAACGGAGGGAAAACAGTAGCTTGAGCAGCGAAACAGCCAGGAAAGACGCAAACCAGTGAACCAGAGGAGTTGCGGAGCACCCACCCTTCCGACGACCGCATACGGTACTTCCGAGAGTCGACATAAAAGGTTAGACCTGAGGGCACTTTTGTATTCATCTTTTAATTGTTTTAGTTATTTATTTCATATGAGAGTCGATTATGGATGCATGTTGTGGTTTTGAATAAAATGAAAATTGTGCCGCCTCTTGTGGTATATAGGATGGAAACCCAGACATAAATTCCGTAGCCGAATCCGAATGGATGGTAGTGTGGTCTGTACTTGGGATACAACTCCACGTACCACTTGAGCAAACGGTGCATATTTTGTTTTATGTTGTTTGATTCGTTTATTATCCGCTATTTAAATTCTGCATGTTATTTGTTTGAGTAATGATGAGGTAAAGCGCATGGGCTTAGTAAGTGCGATTAAAGGTCCTCTATTTCGTGGGGTTAAAATCATTTACCACGATGCTTTGCCGCGCCGGACGATGTATATTCGGTTGAATGTGAGATGTGTTCAATCGGGTATACGAAGTCCGATATTGTTGTTTTTTATCTCTTATATGCATTGTGTTATTAGCGCATGGGCTTAGTAAGTGCGATTAAAGGTCCTCTATTTCGAGGGGTTAAAATCCTTTACCACGATGCTTTGCCGCGCCGGATGATGTATATTCGGTTGAATGTGAGATGTGTTCAATCGGGTATACGAAGTCCGATATTGTTGTCTTTTTATCTCTTATATGCATTATGTTATTAGCGCATGGGCTTAGTAAGTGCGATTAAAGGTCCTCTATTTCGAGGGGTTAAAATCCTTTACCACGATGCTTTGCCGCGCCGGATGATGTATATTCGGTTGAATGTGAGATGTGTTCAATTGGGTATACGAAGTCCGATATTGTTGTCTTTATTTCTTATATGCATTGTGTTATTAGCGCATGGGCTTAGTAAGTCGGATTAAAGGGCCTCTATTTCGAGGGGTTAAAATCCTTTACCACGATACTTTACCGCGTCGGGCGAGGTACACATGATTGGATGGGAATGAGTTCAATCGGACACGTGAGGTCCTACATTGTAGATTCGTTTGTCTATGTATGTGTTGCATGCATCAGGTCTGGTTCCGTTCGAACGCGTTCTCGAACGCTATACGAACGCGAACCTTATGATTACCATTCGAACGCGTTTTCGAACGCTACTCGAACGCGCACGCATTTTCTTAGTTTTATCATGCATCAGGTCTGGTCCCGTTCGAACGCGTCCTCAAACACCACACGAACACGAACCTTCTGTTTACCGTTCGAACGCGTTTTACAAACGATACACGAACGCGCACGTATTTTTTTGTTTTATCAGGTATCAGGTCTGGTCCCGTTCGAACGCGTTCTCAAACGCTACACGAACGCGAACCTTATGTTTACCGTTCGAACGCGTTTACGAACGCTACACGAACGCACACACACTGAACTGAGTCATTTTCATCATATTTTATGCATAATTGCCCCCTATTAGTTATCCCTTTGTATTACGAACCTGATTGCTTCTCTTTATTACGCATGATTGTGCAATTACCATTTATCTGCATTCCCCACATGTATGAGTACAATGTGCTTATTAAGTTGTATGCTTGTCGTATGTTAATTTACCTTTATGCATGCAAATTCGGACATAGATTATATGCAAATAGGTTGTATGTAAATTGGGACATAGATTAAATGCAAATAGGTTGTATGCAAATTTGGACATAGATTATATGCAAATAGGTTGTATGCAAATCGGGACATAGATTAAATGCAAATAGGTTGTATGCAAATCCGGACATAGGTTATATGAAAACTTAGATATGAGCCTTGTATTTATGCATGGGAAATTAGGAGTAAATTATCCTTGGAAATAAATTTTGTTTAGGCTTGGTTCTATTATTGCACAAATCATTTTATTACAAGTGGCATAAGTAAGGGACCATTCCGAACCTAATGGTTTGAGGTCTTCCCTTGTGAGGGGTGAGTGCGGCCTTAAATCTTTTTCTCGGTTCACACCGGGTGGTGACTCCATCATTCTCATGTTTAGTCCCCCGCGGGCTAATCCGTACTCCCAACCGGGCCGCGAGCCCGGAATAGCATGCGTCGCCCAGTTTCTGTGTTCCCACAGTCTAGCGACTCCACTGGGGATAGAGAATCGGCCCCGAAATAATGTCTTGTAATATTATGATTTGTGCTTTAATTAACCGTGTCTAATGTGGGTTAAAAGGGGTTTAATCAAATGCACTTTTAAGGCTAGGTAATGGTTTGGTGTCTTTCTTCACTCACTACCTTTCTAGAAGGAAAAGCTGTGAAGGCACCTAGATAATCATTTACTTGTAGCCTATTGTGATGGACTAATTTGGAGGACTCGTTGTTTATTCCTGTCACCAAACGATAAGAGCCTAAGAGGCTAGGGTACTTAAGAGAGCCTCGCTCCACCCTCCCTCTGGGGAATCTACAACGGGAAATCCATTTGACAGTCAGTCACACACTATAGCTCGTTGGCACGTACCTTAGTGTATAAAAAAGATGCGCTCACTTGGTCACTCGAACCCTTGAGTGGGGAGACCCAGTTGTGGGCAATCTTTCGCCAGCGAGAGTCTTTGTCTACACACCCGCAAACCCACACGTAGACCGAGGTTGTATGGCCTATAGAAACTATTTCCTTGTGCTTGTGGACCATCCTCATTTGGATGCAGTTGGACTTCTTGTCAGAAATGCGAACTTGTTGGGCCATTTAAACTGGGACGAGTTCGTATCCTATGACAATTGGGCCAAAAGCTTCTGAAATGTTGATAGGCCACTCTGTAGAAATTATTTATGTATGCTTATGTTTGGGAACATTGTCGTTTGGGTCCATTCGGACCTTTTGTCATGAGGTATGGGCTTGTTGGGCCATTTAAACTGGGACATGAACGTATCTTATGACGATTGGGCCAAAAGCTTCTAAAACGCCAATGGGCCATTATATGTTTGTGTTTAGGAACATTATCATTTGGATACGGCTTCTTGCCATGAGATGTGAACTTGTTGGCCCATTTAAACTGGGGACGAGTTCACTCCTATGACAGTTAGCCCAAAAGCTTCTAAAATGATTATGGGCCGATTTGTGTGAAAATTTTAATGAGTTGATATATTCCTTGTATCGCATGCATCTCATTCATCTCATGCATACATATATCCTGTTAACACCCTCTATGTCTAAAAGATATCATAAAGTCCCGTTAGGTTAGGGAAGAGGGAAGACTCACTAAAAGACCGGTAAAAGATATGAATACATCCGATAACGAGATATCTCGCATGGACCAACTGGAGAATGGTTTCGCCAAGATTACCGAACAGTTTCAAGCCTTGACTACTGCCATGGCAAATATGGTTGTACCCCGTGCTGGGGGAAATTCTGAGAATGTGAGGCGTGAGGAGCCTCCGAATGGGTTGAGGGATGATATCCCCGCTATTGATGACGACATGGCAAAGTATGCAACAGGCAGAGTGATTGGGTCTCAGGCAGAATTTCAGAAGCTTCGGGATCATGTTGAAACAGTTACCCGCAAAATGAAGGGTAAACATGAAGAGATGCTAGACTATGAGGCGATGACCTTTGAGGAACAATTGCCTGCTCAGTTCAAGATTTCGGATATGGCCAAGTTCAATGGGAATGGGGATCCGAGGGTCCACCTCCGACAATATGTGTCAGTTATGAGTTCAGTGGGCCTGACACAGCGCCAAGTTCAGAAGATGTTTGGGATGTCACTTGAGGGGCACCCGTAGTGTGGTACCATAGCCTTGAAAGAAAGGTTAAGGAGGATTGGAGGGAATTGGCAGATGCATTTCTGAAACAGTATATTACAGACTTGGAGATTGATTTGTCACTCCGTGATTTGGAGAACACTAAGCAGAAGTCGGAAGAAAGCTTCAAGGAGTATGTAGACCGCTGGAGAAGCCAGCTTCTGAAGATGCAGACTCGGCCCTCAGAGAATGACCAAATCAAAATGATCATCAAGGGCACCAAGCCTTCCATTTATGGCAAGTTGAGAAGAATGACCTCCATGATTGCAGATTTTTGACAGTTGAGGGAAACTGTCATGGATATAGAAGAAGAAGAAGAAACTGAGAACATAAAGTTCTATGGCCAGAATATGAGGACTTTTGTGGGGCATTCTGAGACCAAGCCCGCTACTGCCGAAGTCGCTGCCATCAGAAACAGGCAATTCTCCAACCTTGGTAGACCTTTGTCGAAGGTATTTGAAAAGCTGAAGGGACAAGGACTCTTAAAACCCTTAGAGCCTAAACCACTTCCAGATACTATACCACCCAACCTTGACCTAAGCCTGTATTGTCACTTCCATCAGAGGAGAGGCCACGAAACTGAAAACTGTACCCACCTTAGGCATGAAATCCAAA